>OZ005657.1:280734900-281313693 GCA_963930645.1 Salticus scenicus | reverse complement strand
TTACTGAAATGCTAGGTAAGAAAAAATCGTATGAGTACCACTGGAGATTATTTAAAGTTATTTAGAGATTTTTTTTTTATTATTGCACTTTTATTAAAAGGAATTTCAATTAGTGCAAGATCATGAAAATCAGAAAATCATTTGTATTATAGAAAGTGCGAGTAGATATTCAACTCAGAAAATTTAAAACTTATTTCACCTTCATAATTTATTCATGTCCTATTCAAATATCTTCGTGAATTTTTTTATGAGTAGATATTCTCAAGTTAAAAAGTTTATAATAAACATCCTTTATCTTGAGTGAATAAAATTTACCTATAAACCAATTTGCTTGTTTAGTTATTTAATATTTCCCTGTTTTTTTTTTTTTTTTTTTTTTTTTTTCGTGCAGGTTTTGTTTAAAATTATAAATGCAAGAACTTCTACCTGAATTTAACGTAAATAATAATTAGTACCAAAATATTCCGTTTTTCTACTACAGGTCTCTATATTATTTTAAATACTTCGATAATAATTTCATTAAAGTGCTAGAGGCATTTTAATTGTACAAAAACAATGTAATAATATAGTGTTAACTACTGATAACTATTTTCTCAATATCCATCAAATAATCATTTAATTTAAAATTTAAAGGCAATAGATTACTAATATAATAATGATTTATCTTGTCTAATTTTATTCTGTTAAAAGCATTTTCAAATTATTATATAAATCATAACAATGCAATTTTTAAGAGCATAGCGGCATTCAAATACATTTCAATTTACTGAACCTTTAATTTCTAGTTAAATTATCCTAATCATAAGTTTTATCTGGATACAATTTAAGTCCTTTCTGCCAATTAATATATTTCATCTCATTATATTGCAATTCTACGAGTTTTTTTTTTTTTTTTCACTTTAATTACAGAGTGGAAAAATCCTAATCAACTCAACCAATTAGCGTGAGAGATTACGATAGGCACAATTTTTACCATTTCCAGGATTCCCAGTTGCTAAGCTAATCACATACGAACTTACTTTTAATGCAGAAAATAGTGCAAATATCTGGTTTTACCTCATGTTATCGATAAAGTATTTTCTTGGATCAATATTCGGAATTAGAATTAATACGATATATTAGCGACTGTTATCGTAATTTTGAGGATTACTGTGCTAGACGTGTGTTACTTTTATCATTCAATTTACTTTTAAGGAATATCCTTCACTGCATTTCAATTTAGTTATCTTAAAATTTTAGAAGTTAAATTATTTCTAAGCTGGTAAATTATGGGATTACAGGTTGATTCAAAATTAGTGTGACCAATTTTAAAAGCATGTAACTATTTCTAGTAAATTTTAATCGATTTACAACCAGTTTTATTTTAAAAGTGAGACGTTTAAATTATCAATCTACACTGTTAAAAAGTTTGTCCTAGGTTGAACCAAAACATGGTACACTGTTAAAATTTTCAGTTCAAGGTTGAACTAAATGTTGGTACTACAGTAGCTTCAGTTTGCTAGGTTGAACCAAAACTTGGTACAAGTATAGCTTCAACCATGCGATGGTGAAACCTTCTACTATGATTTGGCGTTTCTTGATTGAAAAAAGCACCAAATTATGGAAAAAAAAAAAATCTCCATCTTATGGATGTAGCTATTGCAGTACCAAGCCTTGGTTTAGTAAAGCACCAAATAAGGGTAAAAGGTTTCACCATCGCATGGTGGCAAAAAATGTACCAAATTTTTAACAGTGTAGCTATTTTTATTAGTGGGAGTAAATTATGGCTCTGAAATTAGATCGTCAAACCCCAAAACGAAATTTTGAAGCTTTTGAAGGATGATTACTCACATTCTGTTATAAATAAAGCATTTAAAAATCAGAAAAGACATTTTTCTAATGGATTACTATCTAATCTTCAAAAAGAAATAAAATTTGGCTGGCAATCAAAAACTCCAGGGAAAAAATGTGGACGGAAGGAAGTCATTGGTGAAAAAGAAAAAAAATGAAGCTGTAAAGACTTATCGCTGTAGAAAATCCTCTGTCTCAAAGAACTCTGGCAAAGAAACTACAGGTATCGCAATCGACAATTTGTCGTCAGATAAAGGAAATTGGCTATAAAAAATTGAATTAACCAGTCTGTCATCAAATGTTTGCAAAGACCGTAGAAAAACGAAGAAAACGTTCTTGGCCTCTGTATTTAATGTTACGCAAAGGTAGATACAAAACTTGGATAACTTCGGATGAAGCACTGTTTCATCTGTCATCCACAACTGGCAAAACGAAGATAAAATATATTTCACGCGAAAAGCGTCGCAAAGACGCAGCTGTTTTGCAAAAGGCAAGTTGGCCGTCAGGTGTTATGGTATGGGTAGGAATGTCCTCTCAAGGCTTAACAAAACCATGTTTTGTAGAAACAAAGGTTAAAATTGATGCTAAATACTATCAGAATAAAGTTTTGAAGCACATGAACAAAGAAAGTAAACGTCTTTACCCTTAAGAAAATTTTGTTTTTCACCAACATTCTGCACCAAGTCATACTGCAAAACCGACTATAAAATGTCTGAAAGAGGAAAAAATAAATTTTCTTCCCCTAAGAAATGACTAGCATCATTCCCTGACTGTGCTCCTTGTGATTATTTTTTATAGGGATACTTAAAAAAAAAAAAAAAAAAAAAAAAAAACAATTAAGTAGACGTAAAGAAAGAATACTTTAAGCCTTTAAAAAGCAATCAAAGAGGAAGTTGGAAAAATACCCCCAAAAATGGTTGAAAAAGCTTTTTTAGCTTGGCCTAAACGTTTACGTAAAGTGTACTATGCTAAAGGAAACCACATTGAAATTTTCATGCAAATAACTTAATTCTATAAAAATTTCTGATGCTCTGATATTGGTCATACTAATTTTGAATCAACCTGTATATCTAATTCAGATGTAAATACTCTTTTAAAGGTTCATAAGGTATTATTTGACAACTTAAAACCTTTTAAAAATAAAAAGTGTAATTACTTATTTTTTGTCATATATTGAAATATTATATCTACAAAAATAGTAAATCATATTGAATCTATGTCCTCAGTATCATTAGTGGATAATGAAATCATACTGAAAGAAAAAAGCGCTAAATTTTATAGGAAAAAAAAATGAAATATTACGTGCTATTTTACCAGCAAATTTTTAAACAAGAATATTATGAAACTAGTTTCTGGCTATTTTTGTAAAGTATGTTTACTACTTAAATTATAATTACTACTTAAAAATGTCGTTATTTAAATCCATGGAAGATTATTTCATGGAAGAAGGTAATGTAAGGAACGCTGACACTGAAGGAATAGATTTCTTCATTTTTTGTTACAAGTATTACCATACAGAAATTTTCACCGTATATTTAAAGAATTTTTTTGTGATTAAATGGCATAATGGTTAATATTAGGAAATACTGGTGGAAGCGAAAATATCTCTGTGCGTGACTGGCACCTTTATTTATTTATTTATTTATTTTTTCGATTTTACATAAAAAAGAGATATAAGTTACACATATATATACATATTACCTTTTTTATGTAAAAATTTATTAGTTTGTTAATGCAAATTGTAATTATTTACAAATATATTTTTACACGGTAGGTGACAACAATGTTTTAATATAATCTTTTCAAATATTGCACAGGAACAAATGATATATCTCATGAAAAACAGGAAAAATGAAAAAAAAAAAAAAAAAAAAAAGAGAATCCTTGCGATGAAGACATACCACATCAATACGTTGTCAATGGCTTTAACTGAATATTACATGCAAATAGATGCCATTTCTGTTCTACTGTAGGTATTTTCCAAAAATTTACTGTACAGAAAACCCAATTGAAACAACAAGGTCGTTACAAATGAAATTTATAAGTAAAATTAAAAAATAAAAAAAAACTTACAGAATGAAAAATATAATCATGAAAAATTTTAACGAATATCAAATAAGTGATTTAACACATAATATGTTTTATGGGTACATGACACTTTGGTCCCGCCACTTTGTTCCCGCCGAATTGGTACTGCCATTTTGGTCCCGCTGTTTTGGTCCCGCCGTTTTGGTTCTGATATCAGGAATAATCAAAGTTATTACCGAAAAAAAGAGCAATTATTTTCACATATTTCGAATGCTAGTCATTTGACTTGAAAACATGGGGGTAGGAAAAGTCAAAATTATTATTATTATTATTATTATTATTACTTTGCAAGAGAAAGTTGTAGTAACAAATAAAACTGAAAAAATGTCTTAAATTTTGCGATTTAGATTTTTTCTTTGTACGATAGAGGAAAAAGGATAGCAAATACATGAGGAAACTTCGGGCAAAAGAGAACTTAGACTAATGTTTACAATTGGAGGGTTAAATATCTGCAACCTTTGTTGAGAACGATGTAATTGTAGGACACATCAAACAGAAAATTTGTTATTTCGGACTGAATTTTGAATGATAAAGAGTATTAGTCAAGCGACAATCTAAGCACTGTTAATTTATCAAAGTCCTGAAAATTGCAGTTTAAATAAAATACAAGGTTTTTAATCTGAAACACTGTAATCGGCTCTTAAATATCATTTTCAAATTGAGAGTGTTCGAATACAAAATTTATACGAAATCGATGCTTTATCCAAGCATCCTCTAAATGTTAGAGTTTAATAATAAAAGAAAACACGAAAAATCCAAATAATGATCTCGGGATTTAATTTGTACAGATCTGCTAAACTTGAGTTATTTTCTTCTCTGTCAATCCGGATACATTTGTCAAACACAGAAAATAGTTACACACCACACAGAATTGGAAGAGCATTTTTCTTCCCTTATAATCCCTTACAATATTGTTTAAAAAAATTTCGATTAAAATCTCCCCCCCCCCTCACCTTTTTAGCACTTTCCAACAAGGTTGAAAAGCGTTAATGACTTCGGATTGTCTGTCTGTCTGTCTGTCCGCGCTCTAACTCCCGTAAATATTTAAGGAATTTCTTGAAACTGACATATGTTATTCAAGTTCACATTCGGATGTTTCCTATTGAAAGTGGAGTTTATACCTCTACTAGACTGTGTAGAGGGATCCCCGAAAATAATTCGAAGCATTGTGTTCTATGAGAGGCATTTCTGTAAACCATATTTTCATACCCTTACTGTGCAAAAATCTTAATGAAATTGAAATATGTAATTTAAGTTTACTCTCGGATGTTCCCTGTTGAAAATGGAGTTTATACCTCTAATGGTTTGTGTACAGGGACCCACGAAAATATTTCAAAGCATTGTGTTCTATGATAGGCATTTCTACAAACCATAATTTCATACCCTTACTGTACACAAATCTTAATGAAGTTGAAATATGTTATTCAAGTTCACTATCGGATGTTTCCTGTATAAAATGGAGTAAATACCACCACTGATTTATGTATAGGGACACACAAAAGTATTCCAAAGAATTGCGTTTTACGAGAGATATTTCTATAAACTAAATTTTAATAACTTTACTTTGCACGAAGATATATGAAATTGAAATATGTTACATTAAGCGTATCTAATACTTTATAATATATACATTAAGCGTATCTAATACTTTCTAACATTTTTAAAACTTCCCAACAAGGTTGAAACGTGTTAATGACTTCCGTTTGTCTGTCTGTCCGCGCTCTAACTCCCGTAAATATTTGTGGAATTTTTTGAATCTGATATATGTTATTCAAGTTCACAATCGGACGTTCACTATTGAAAATGGAGTTTATACCTTTACTGGTTTGTATACAGGCACACCCGAACATATTTCAAAGCATTGTGTTCTATGAGAGGTATTTCGATAAAACATATTTTCACCCTTTACTGTACACATATCTTAATGAAATTGAAATATGTTATTCCAGTTCACAACGGGATGTTTCCATAAAATGCATTAAATACCATCACTGTTTTATATACAAGGACACTCAAAATATTCTAAAGCATTGCGTTCTATTAGAGATATTTCTATAAATCAAATTTTAATAACTTTACTTTCCACGAAGTTTTAGGAAATTGAAATATGTTATTTATATGCACAAACGAATGCTTTACATAGAATACAGCTTGATTAGCATTAGGTTTGCAGGGTGACACAAAAATATTCTGTTATATTAAGAGATATTAATAAAAATTTGCTAGAATTCTACTTTCGTTTACATTAAGCGTTTTTAACACTTCCTAACATTTTTTTAAGTGTGAATATGATATCAATTTGTGTAGCTGTCCGTCTGTCTGTCTGCCCGCGTTCTAACTGCCGTAAATGTTTATGGAATTTTTTGAAACTGATATATGTTATTCAAGTTCACTATCGGATGTTTCCTATTGAAAATGGAATTTATACCTCTACTGGGTTGTGTACAGGGACACCCGAAAGTATTTTAAAGAATTGTGTTCTATGAGAGGTATTTCTATAAAACATATTTTCATACCTATACTGTACAATATTTTCATGAAATGGAAATATATTATTCAAGTTCACTATTGGATGTTTCCTATATAAAATAGATTGCATACCACCACTAGTTTATGTACAGGGACACTCAAAATTACTACAAAGCATTGCGTTCTTTGTGAGATATTTCTATAAATCAAATTTTAATAACTTTACTTTCCACGAAGTTTTAGGAAATTGAAATATGTTATTTATATGAGCAAAAGAATGCTTTGCATAGAATATAGAATGTTAGCATTAAATTTAAAGGGTGACACAAAAATATTCAGTTATATTAAGATCTATTAATAAAAAATTGCTAAAATTCTACTTTCGTTTACATTAAGCATTTTTGACACTTTCTATCATTCTTTTAGTGTAAATATAATTTCAATTTGTGTATCTGTCTGACTGTTCTTCTGTCCGTCTGTCTGTCTCTTTGTCTGTTTTTCTGCGCTCTAATTCTCGTAAATATTTATGGAATTTCTTTAAACCGATATATTTTATTCAAGTTCACTATCGGATGTTCCCTTTTGAAAATGAAATGAATACCTCTTCTGGTTTGTGTACAGGGACACCCAAAATTATTCGAAAGCATGTTGTTCTATGAGAGGCGTTTCTATAAATTATATTTTAATACCTTTAATGTATAGGAACTTTAATGAACTTTTAATATGTTATTCAATACCCTATCGGTTGTTTCCTATGTAAAATAGAGTACATTTCTAACTGGTTTGTGTACAGGGGCACTTGAAAGTATTCCAAAGCATTGTGTTGTATGAGATTTATTTTTATAAACCAAATTTTAATAATTTTAATTTCCACAAAGCTTAATGCAATTGAAATATATTATTCGTATGCACAAAAGAGTGCCTTCAATGTAATATAGTATGGTTAGCATTAGATTTACAGGGCCATGCAAAAATAATCAGTTACATTAAGAGCTATAGATAAAAAATTTGCTGCAATTACACTTTTGTTTACATGAGCGTTTTAACAATTTTGTATAATTTTAGTGGGACTATGATTTCATATTGTGCATCTGTCTTTCCGATTGTCTACCTTTCTATCTGTTTGTCTCCGGCCCTATCATCGGTAATTTTTAGAAAATGATACACTCAAGTTCCCTATTTAAAATGTCATTAATAGGTCCTGTACAACTAGTTTGTTTACAGGGACAACAATAACAACAATAAAAAAAGTCAATGTATTACGTTTTAGGACAGAATTTTTTAAAAGTTATGATTTTTATCGTAGAAAGTTTTTTAAATATAAAACTTTGACATATATTAAACAAATATGATATGATTAACTTTCATTTTTACGGGGCTACAGTAAAATATTCAGAGAGATTAAAACTGTAATTTTATTATTTTTTTATTTTTTTTACTCTAAAACACAATTAACCTTTAAACTTTAACCAAATCGTTGGAGCTGATTTAAAAGAAACCCAAGACATATATATAGATATATAAAAAGAAGTCACGTGATTTACTGGCTTAATATAATGAAAGAATATAAATTAGTTTAAATCATTGTGTCTAATGTTTCTCCTAATCTCTCTTAATTACTTTTATTAATATTGTCATCAAACTAATCAATGCTTTATGACGAAATGTAATACATTGCATAAAGCAAAAATCTTTATATGTATATGTATATACATTTTTTTTAACCGCTTACGTTGAAAACATTGAATTTACTATTTTAATACAGCGTATGAGACATATGAGTATATGCTTTACAAACACGTACCATGACTTTTTATTTTTCTTTATAAATTAGTATTTAAATTATTATCTGCGAAAAAACTTCTATGGAAATGGTACTGCCATTCAGTAATGTAACAAATTTAAGCATAATTCATAAACAACGTAAAACATTAAGTTAATATTAGAGTACATCACAATTAGTTGTGAAGAACCATGAAATAAACATAAATTGTTCCAGATATGCACTGTTAAAAATATCAGTTCAAGGTTGAACCAAATGTTGGCACTACAGTAGCTTCAGTTTGCTAGGTTGAACCAAAATATGGTACATTTTTGCTGCCACCATGCGATGGTGAAGCCTTTTATTATGATTTGGCGTTTCTTGTTTAAAAAAAGCACCAAATTATGGTAAAAAATTTCTCCGTCTTATGGATGTAGCTATTGAAGTACCAAGCCTTGGTTTAGTAAAGCACCAAATAATGGTAAAAGGTTTCACCATCGCATGGTGGCAGCAAAAATGTACCATGTTTTGGTTCAACCTAGGAGAAAATTTTTAACAGTGTGGAAAGGAATATCTGCCAACGTCAACATCGCAAAATAATAGTAGACGGCAATAAATAAATAAATAAATAAATAAAAATAAAAGATAAAGTAAAATAAATAAATAAATAAATAAAATAAAAAATAATAATCAACAAATTTAATTAACAAAATAAAACGGCATTGACCATCAGAGCCAAAAAATTCGTTCATTTAAAAAGGGAAGAAATAGTTGAATGCTGGAATGCGGTCTAATCTGTGCCAAAAACATAACCACCAATTCTTTAGTTTTACTAACACTATAAATTTCACCGTTACCAATTTTACGGATTTTACATTACAATAATATTTTTAGAAGTAGTTACTTTTTTTAATAACGAAAATTTTTTAATAAATGCAAAATTTTCGTCTAAAATACTCGTGTGAAAAAAGAGGAAGAGTTGACAGTTATACAAAAAATCCCGTATTTTGTATCTGGATCATTGCGGATATTTTACACTCTGTGTGTAATAGAGTTTCGAAAGCTCTAGAAACATTACATGGATACATACCAGGTCGGTCAAGACCTGGTATGTATCCATGTGATCGTGGTATGTATCCTGGTCGGCCTTCAATAAAAACAGGTTTGTCAAGGTCCTCGGTATAGCCCTAACAGTAACAGGAAATGGTTAGAGAAGGCCAAAAACACACTACAAAATATTGGTTTTTATGAAAGATGATCATCCATTCTCTTCCGTTTAACTTTTTAATAGAAATGTACGTGCTTGCAGTGGTGTTTGAAGCATTGGAAATAGAGATTGCAGAAATGGCATTGATATGTTCAACACTGACTATTTCCACACTCACAAAATTTAATTTTTTAAATTTTTTTTTTCATCATACTTTGAAGAATAGAACACTTTTTTATCAAAAAAATTTCATTGAAAGACTTCATTTTCCGTCAGGAAAAACCTTTGTTTAGACAGGCATTCTGCTGGATTACAAAAACTACTCATGTTTGAAAAAGAGTTACGGGGCTCGTAGCGTTCCTAAAGTATTATGTGAGCTTTATTATATTGTCAACACTATTTTTAAAAAGAATGAATTTCCTTGAAGGGTTTAATGCTATAATATATATATATATTTAATGACTGATCTGAAATATTTATAACATAAAATGCGGATAAAAGTTTAGGAAAGCTGCGAGCTTTGCGGTTACTACTGTAGCATAGACGAATTTTTGAACTTACCGTTTGTCTGTCGATCTTTATTCGTTGTCAGATTATTTTACAAATTTCTGATTAAATAATTGAAATTTTATCCACGGCAACCGAAATAGTAAATGCCATTGACATTCATATGCGCTCATCAAATACTATAGAGTAAATGTATACGAGTAAACACAAATACGAAAAACCATTTTTTAATGTAAAGTGTTATCTCAAAGGAAGCCAGAGGGCGGGACTAATTATTCTTTTGGAAGGTCCGCAATCTACCGCCTGAAATGAGTTTAATTTACAAAAGTAAGTTAATTTGTACAGTAAACATCAGAACGTTACTTAGAAAACAATAAGTATCATAAAATGTAAAACATAACATGTTTGCAGATTATATTAACCTTTAGATTTTTTACATTGCATTATCTTATACTATTAAGTGAGCAATATTTGTATATATATATATTTCACTGTTCTCGAAAACGGTAGCTCGGACAGTCATGTGATTTAACACAAAGGTGCTCTCCGAAGGGTCATTGTGCACATCGAAGTCAGATTTTCGAATTTTTGATTTGTTTTCTCTTAATTAATAAAAATATGAAAATAAAATTTCCCATTTCTATAATGACGCAGAATGGAGAGTCTTAGGAGAGATTTGATTGATTTATTTGATTTTCATTGATTTGAGTTATTTTACATTGAACTACAGCTACGTTATGAGAAATTACAAGAGATTTGATTGGTTTATTTGATTTTCATTGATTTGAGTGTATTTTTCGTTGAACTAGAGCTAAGTTAAAAGAAATTACGAGAGATTTGATAGGTTTATTTGATTTCCATTAATTTGAGTGAATTTTACGTTGAACTAGAGCTACGTTATGAGGAATTACGAGAGATTTGATTGGTTTATTTGATTTTCATTGATTTGAGTGTATTTTTCGTTGAACTAGATCTACGTTTTGAGGAATTACGAGAGATTTGATTGGTTTATTTGAATTTCATTGATTTGAGTGTATTTTACGTTGAACTAGAGCTACGATATGAGGCATTACGAGAGATTTGATTGGTTATTTGATTTTTATTGATTTGAGGAAGGGGTGTCCAGTGATGATTTTTTGGTTTTAACATGCTTGACAGTGATTGCTGCGAAAACGAGTTTCGTGTGTTGTATGATTCATGCACAGAGAGGTAGGGGTGTTCAGTGGTTTTTTTTTTTTTTTTTTTTTTTTTTTTAACATGCGTGATAGTGATTGCCGCGGAACCGAGTTACGTGCATTTTCAGATTCATGCACAACAAGGTAGGGGTGTCCAGTGATGTTTTTTTGGTTTTAGGATGCGTGATAGTGATTGCCGCGGAACCGAGTTTCGTACGTTTTCAAATTCATGCACAGCGATGTATTGGTGTCCAGTGATTTTTTTTTCATGTGCGTGAAGCGTATATACGTGCGTTATAGTGATTGCTGCGAAAACGAATTACGTGCGCTCTCTGATTCGACCATTCATCGAATAGTGACTTTTACTGTGCGAGAAACAACTTCAACTTTTTCTAGAATATTCGAAGTATTAACATTTTTATTTGACTGTTTTCGAGATTATTCGTTTAATAATAGTTTTGTTGCACAGATTCGAGAAGTTCAAAAAAATGTTTGATATTGTCAGGAGATCCCACACTAAAACTGTGAAGAAAATTGTCGCCAATCAAAATATATTTATTTAAACGTTTCAATTATTCAATTAAAAAGAAATTCTTTAAATATAGTGCCCAGTGAAGCGGGCGAAGCCTGCTAGTAGTTCATAAACTGACAAAACGTGACAACCTACTAACTCCCATAAGAAATGAAATATCACTATAAATCGTAAATTAATTATTGGAATGAGCTGTAAATTTGAAAACCCATGTTTTTGGCGACGCTTAATCTAACTGTGCAAAAATGAATATAGGTCATATTACGTAATTTTTTGAAATCTGTATTTATTAATAATTTTGATAAATAAAAATATGCATTTCATTAAAAAACAATTGCATGGATTATGTTTCGTTTATTTCTTTCCAACGTATTAAATAAAAGAAAATTTGAATTTATTATGTTTTTTGGAGAATATGAAATAAATCCTTTCACGTTCTTTTTAATATTAGCGTGATCAGAATTCGATAGCGTATATCTCTATCAAAATTTGAGAGAAATATATAAATTATACCATTTTATGGGTTGTTTTGATCCAAATAACTCAAAAAATTGTCAAAAATTGATGTTACTACTTGCACAAAAAGAAGTTGGTGCAAATTTTAACATATGCATGTCATCTTAAGCATAATCTCCTATTATTGACTAGACATTATTAATAGTCGATCGGCACCAGGCAAATATTTATTCCGCAGTTTGCGGCGAAATTATTCGGGGGTGACTTTTTTCTCTAGTTTAAATGACCTTTTTTGGTTTTTTACGAATAATTCATTTCATTTTTGTACAATTCAAAGATTCATTTATAAATTATTTATTGGCAGTTAATGCTTTACGCCAGATTACAGAAAAAAAGAAACAGAAAAAAAAAGAAAATACTTAATTGTAGCTTAAAAATACTTCATTTGCTACACTGCATTATTCTTTCACATATTAATAATAATTTTTAAAAGTTCTTGACAAATTTCTGTACTTGCTTTTCTTCAAGATCTTTTGTATCGTTTAAAGACATTTTGTGAAATGCTCAGACAAATTAAAATTTAATATTTTTGTGACTATCAATATTTTTAATAGATATAAAAAATAGTTAAAACGATCTTACACACAGAAAAATGAAAAATCGAAACTTGTCAAGAGACATGCCATCTTTGTGACACTAAACGTTTGTCAAGTACATTGACAAACTTGCACAAAATTACGCAAAATTTTAAACAATCAAAACACTACCTGACAATCCCATTTAGTCATGAGACACAAAAGTCGTTTTATCTTACCATGTATCTTTAATGTGTTTCGTCTGATGATCCGTTTTGGCTCTAAAACTTGTCAGATGACTAATTTCCCAGGTACAGTTTACATTTTCCTCAAATTTGACCGGTTAGTCAGATGAAAGAATAAAAATAAATTATTCCTATTTTGTCAATTGACTAAGAAAAATTTGTTTGGCTAGTCCAAAAGCTCAGCATTATTATTTTTTTTTCTTTAATTTTTTTTTTTATTTGTTTATTTATTTTTTGTCTCCTTCTGACAACTTGAGTTAGTCAACCGAAATCAAAAAATAAACAATAAACTCATCGCATTTGGCGGGATAGTGCAAATGCCGTTGGAGTGATTTTCATTTTAGAAAGAGAACGAGAGATTTTTTAGTAATCAGAATCAGCGAATCGAGTTTACAGCCAAAAGTAAGTGCTAAATACTTTATTTTATTGTAAGCTTTGTAAGAATAGTAAATTGTAAATTTGTAGAATTCTAAAGCTTCGGCAATCTTCTAACAATATGAATCGTAATTAGAATTTGTTCAAATTTATAAAGTTGTTTAAAATGTATAAAATTTAAAACACGTTATTTTAAATCTAGTTTTACGTATCGTTGTATTATAAAAGTAAATATTTAATTTGTCTAAGCTATAGTTGTTTACATACACTTTTAACATTAAGCTCATATTAATATTTTTATACACAGAATAGTAATGATTTATTTGTCCCTAAAGATGGTTCACAAGGTATTTGGATTTCCAAAGGACGTCAATTTAAGAAAGATATAGAAAAATGCTATCCATGCATCCATGGGGATTTTGAAAGAAATCCGAATTTTAAGGTATGTTTTTTAAATTATCGTTTGCAACATTATATCTGTCTTAGAACAATAAAAAATAATATAAATACTTTTTTTTATATTTAAACTTTTTAATGAGATAAATTAAAAAATATTAAAGGTTTCTTGTTTATCTGTTATTATTTATTTATTTATTTATTTATTCTCGATTCAAAATCAAATTGTTCATGCGCAGCATATTAAGTATTCGTGATAAACAAAAGACATCTTGTTAAAAATATGTACTTAATTTCATGTTATTTGTTTCATTCTTAAAACATTTAAATTTAAAAACTATTTGGTATGTCAATTTAAACAACATTTTTTTCTTTTAACTATGCTCTATAAATTAAGTAATTCTTGCAAACATTTAGTTGTATACTCTATTTCCACAATAACATAAAATTCATTTTGATTTTCTTCTACATATATAAGAATGAAGTACTGGATTTTTCAAAATTTTCTTTTTCTGGCTTTTGGTGCATTTACAAATTTGAGATTTCCTTAAACTCGATTAAACCATTTTTAGGAGATGTCTGTCTGTGTATAATCAAAATTTTATGTTTTGGGTGCTCTATCTCACAAAATAATGAACAGAATTGTACAAAAGTTTATATTTGGATGCACTTTCACATAAATTCGTGCTGAATAGCTTTTGGTACATAGCATCTAAGAAGTGGCGCTACAATGCTGCAATTTCCCACAATTTATTAAAGACTATATCTTAGCTTCTATTGCGTAGAACTTCACATAACTTAATGTTCAAATAGTCGATTGTGAAAGACTATGTTTATTCAACTTAGGTGCATATCGGTCATCAGGTAATGCCAGTATGTTGCAATTTTTCACATTTAAGAAAATGCTGTAACTGAGCTTCTGTGATATATAAATGCACTAAACTTGATATGTGCAACAGCCATTATGAACTATTATGCTGATTTAATTTGGACGCATATCGGCCGACAGGTGACGTTGGCATGGTGCAATTTTCTCTATTTATAGGAGAGCCATATCTAAGCTTCTATGATATGTATGTGCATCGAATTTGATATGTAAGGTGTATGTCATACATCCAAAAACTATGCCAAACTAGCTTTTTAAGAACTATGCCGAATCAATTTGGGTGTACATCAGATGACGTGCCGCGCTACTATTAGTCTTTGTAAATTTCCAGATAGTTATAGTATCTCAGCATCTATTTGTTAAATTAGTTTGTAAAATCTTTATTTGTGAGAAGCTGTGTTAATTACTTTGTGCATTGTAACAGATATATGGTGCTATTATATTAAATAATAATAAAAGAAAATTTTGTAATGGCTACAGAATATGCTAATTTTAGATATAGTGGGTTAAATATATGTTAGTAATTTGCTACTGGTAATTATGAATGATTTACTTATAAATTTTCAAATATAGTTCCCCAGAAAAATTTTTAAATTCATTAATACGTAACATTTTTTCCCCACAATAGTATCAAGACACGGTAAAGGTATATAAACTTTATCAATAATGGTATAAATGGCAAACATTTCCAATTTAACAATAAAAATTTTTAAATAATTTACAACAAGTAATTTAAAATACTTTATTTAAGTGGGCATGAATATTATAATACTTACAAAACTTTAAATTGACACCATAAAAATAAAATATCTCGCAACAATTGTTTCGAGTTGAAAGAGCACACGACCCTTCGTCAGGCACCCAAAGTAGGCACGAGTGCAGCAGTCAAAGTGGTAATGCACGGCTTTGACTGCTGTACTCGTGCCTACTTTGTTCGCCTGATGAAGGGTCGTGTGCTCTTTCGACCCGAAACCATTGTTGCAATTTATTTTTATTTTTATGGTGTTTATTCAAAGTTTTGTAAGGATTATTTTGCAACGCCAGTTCTGTGGTGCGAATAATTGATAAACCTTTTTTCATTTTCTTTCTGAAACAACAGACAGACGATCAGCCTTTCTCTCTCTCTCTCTCTCTCTGTGTGTGTGTGTGTGTTTGTTTATCTTTGATAGCGCACATTCGATCTACGACTGCAATTCACAGCTATCGTACTGCTCACCTTTCAAAATATTTTTTACAATTATAAATCTAAATTTATAGGCATATTTATAACTCTGTAACTAATTTAAACATTATATACATGCTAGACATGTATCGGAGCTCCCTATTCGTATCCAGAAAAATAGATCCGTATTTGTATGGATCTGTTTTCTTTTCTTCAACGAAACTAATATGTATCTTTTGTAGAAATTGTATGAAAATTAGAAAAGTATTATAAATCTTTTTTGACTGTTATTAATATATAAATTAAATAAATACAGTATAACCTCGTATTTACATCCTGAAAATTGAAAAGATTTCGCAATTTACATTTTTTTTTTTTTTTTTTTTTTTACTTTATTCTATATTCAGTAGAAGAAAGTACTAGATTCATACAAATTTTCGACTTCCGTTTTTCGATGAATTTGCACGTATTGAAAGTTCCAGAACACGATTTGACTATTTTTAGAAAATATTAGATATGCCTCTGTGTGTGTGAGAGAGACAAAAATTTTGTGACGACTGCAACTCTGAAACTACTGCACGTAATTGCATATAAATTTATATGTAAATGCACCTTGACATAAATTAGTGCCTATCAACTTTTGGTTCCCATTCATCAAGAAATGGTACTGCTATACAGCGATTTCTAGAGACCATATATTAGGAAACTATATTATACAGGGTCTCTAGCGATTTCAACAATTTAAGGGAATGCTATGTCTCATGAACTACTGCAGAGAATTGCATATAAATTTATATGTAGATGCACATTGACATAACCTAGTCCTTATCAGCTTTTTATGTCAATTTCTCAAAAGATGACGCTGCTATACAGTGATTTTCACAATTCAGGGGAAGGCTATATCTCAGGAACTACTACACATAAATTTATATGTGGATCTATCTCGAGATAAATTATTGTCCATCCACTTTTGGTATCAACATTTCAATAGGTGACGGTGCTATATAGCGATTTCCATAATTTAAGGAAAAGAGATATCTCAAGTTCCATTGCGTACAATAATAATAATAAATGATATGTGAAAAGACCATTATCAAACATTATGCTAATTCAATTTGGATGCATATCGGCCAGTAGGTGGCGCTGCTGTACTGCAATTTTCCCCGAGAACGGAAAAGCAATATTTCAACTTCCATGGTGTATAACTGTACAAAATTTGATATGTGAGATAACCATTATGAAAACGCATTTTTTAATATATTATTTATAGAGAATAAAGCTGTCTTTCTTTGTACTTTCAATGCAATTTTTCTCTAAGATGAAAATCTTCTGCATTCAGTATGGTAGGTAATTTAAATAAATAGGAGCTTTAATAAATTATTTGTACTGAGCGAATTTGTATTAGAAAATATAAAAAGAAATTCTTGTGGTGGACACAACATACTTTTTTTTTTTTTTAATACCTTTATTTTTAATAAAATTCAATCCTCGCTTTTATGTGAACGAAATTTTCAAAGCAAATATAGAGGAAATACTTGTCGTGATTTCATTTAAAGCTATTATGTTGTGACCACCGCAAAACTTTCTTCTATATTTTCCTATAGGAAAATTCATTCGCCCAATAAAAATATTTTCTTAAAACTATTATTTATTAAAATTATCTACCATAATGAATGCAGATAATTTCATTTTAGAAAAAACTAACACTAATAATAAGAAAAGAAAGACAGTTTAATTCTCTATAAATAAAATCTTAAAAAATGCTTCTTCATAATGGTTACCTCATATATCAGGTTTTGTACAGTTATATGACACAGAAGTTGAGATATAGCCATATCCTGTTCTCAGAGAAAATTGCAGTATACCAGCGCCACTTATTGGCTGATATGCATCCAAACTAAATCTGCGTAATGTCATATAATGGCTACGTTGATACGTGTCAAGTTTTGTTTGATTATACACAACAGAACCTTAGATACAGCCTTCCCTGAAAACGCGAAAGTTGATGTATAGCTGCACCAACTGTTGAGCATTTGACAAAAAATATTGGTGGGCACTAATTTACGTCAAAGTTTATCTGCATATAAATTTATGCAAATTCGTTTAGTAGTTTCTGAGATATAGCCTTTCCTGAAATTGCGAAAATCGCGGTCTAGCAGCGCCACTTGTTGAGCAAATAACACCAAAAGTTGATAGGCACTAACTTAGGCCAAGGTACATCTGCATATAAATTTATATGCAGTTATCTGCAGTAGTTCCTGAGATACGTTGCCACAAAATTTTTGTCACACACACACAGACACAGACACATATTTTTCTAAGAATGGTCGAATCGTGTTCTGGAGCCCTCAAAATGTGTAAATCCATTGAAAAGCGGAAGTTGAAAATTTTTACGGTTGAAATACTTTTTTGTATTGAATACAGAAGAAAGTAAAAAACAATATAAAATAAACACATTTAGGAAACTGATTCCATCAAGGCATCGTCTTCTCTAGAACAAATAAAAGCAAAGCAGATGTTTAATTGCGAATCGTGCAACCCAAATTATTATAGTAAATAAACATTCCCGTCGAACAAATGCAATAAATAAAGATACTTTTTTTTTTTTTCAGAATATAAGCATTAAACAATGAACTGACCTTGAAGCACATTTTTGCAATCTTGAAGTTCACAACTCACATAAGTGTTTAATCATTATTATTAGTCTTTTTTTTTTTTTTCAGATTTTTTACGCAATACAATTAGTAATTACATCTTTTTTTTTTTTTTTTTCTTGTATGTTCAATGGAAGAAAGTATTGGATTTGTAAAAATTTTCGACTTCCGGTTTTCGACGGATTTACAAGTTTTGAGAGGTTAGACCACGATTTGACCATTTTTAGAAAATGTCTTGTCTGTCCGTCTGTGTGTGTATGTATGTGTGACAAAAATTTTGTGGCAACTGTATCTACGGAACTACTGTTCAGAATTACATATAAATTTATATGTAGATGCACCTTGACCTAAATTAGTGCCTATCAACTTTTGGTGTCAATCGCTCGAAAGGCGGCGCTGCTATGCAGCGATAGCGTTTATAATATTATTGTCAACTTTCAAATATGCTTAAGAATAGTGTTTTAACAGGGATATATTCATTAAAAAAAATAATTCAATAAAAAAAAAAAAATCAATAAAACCAGATCGATTAAAAAAAAAATCTCGTGCTTGCTTTTCTAAAGTAATCATACGAATTATAAGGTATGGTGTTATATGACAATATATATATATATATATCATCATTACCAATTTCAGCCTCTATTAACCCACTGCAGGATGAAGGCCTCTGCTAGGCGATTCCAAACTGCCCTGTTTTCGCACACACACACACACACACACACACACACACACACACACACACACATATATATATATATATAGAATATTTCGTCTCCTCATTGATTTATTTGATTTCCAATGAAACCATCTATGATATATGCAACTTCTTAATTGAATGCAACCTATGCAATGAGGTGAAATTTACACCTCATATAACGTATTTTTTAGTAATGTCCTGATGTCTTTTTTTTTTCTTTTTTTTTAAGATTTGTGAGCTCTATTTTAAACCTGATGGAATTATACAAACAATAACTTATTTTGATGAAAAAGAAGGAAAGTTATGTCAAGTCCCAAGAAATAAACGAATTATTAAAGATGGTGCTATTCCTACTATTTCGGCTTATCATCTTTAGGCAAAAACAAATTACGTTTTATTACCTAATTATATTTGTGCTTTTATATTATTATTATGATTAATTTTTATGGAAATTATGGAGCAATCTTCTTCATGTATATGAAACATTTATAACTTTCAATAAAATTATTTTTATCTTGATTTTTGTCTTTTATGTATTATTTCAATTACATAGTTTTAATGAAGGAGAAATCTTATTTAAATAAGCCACAAAAATTCTTGATTTAAAGAATGTTGAAAGTCATGTTATCAGGTAAGTGAGAGTTATTTTGGATGATCAAATACTTATAAATTATTGTTATATATTAAAATTTCTCTGGGCATAAAATTTACAGAGATGATTAAAAATAAAAAAATTTATTATATATGTTAAAGTGTTTTTAATGCAAATTTTATGTCCACCCTCACCTTGAAAAAAAAAAATTATATCATTAATATTTATGATTTTAAAACTTTAAATAACCTGAAATTTGGAGTTCGATGTTATTTATAGTTTAGTACATTGTATCGTCTATACCGTGCATATTGTTTATATTGTCTGTATCAATTGTTAAAGCATATTGTATCGTCGTACTTATCTGTAATTTTAATCAGGTGGAAAAAATCCATTATTTAAAAAATATATATACATATATTCAGGTGGCTTAAATAATAAAAAAAAGGAACTTAAAAAAAAAAAAAAAAAAAAAAAAAAAAAGTTTACATTTATTTTTGTAACCACAGCGTATAAAATGAGAATATATATATATATATATTTCTAAATCCATATATGAGGATGTTCATAAAAAGTGGACTAAATCATGTGGCGCCACAATCCTCTTGGAATGCCTTGATAAAAAAGTGTTGAATAAATGCGTGCGTTAATGATGAATAAAGGTAGGGAAGAATGATTAAACTAGCAAATTCTTTGTTTCAGTAGTTTGTTAAATTTCCAGTATTCATAGCTGCTAACTTTTTTAATTGATTCCGGAATGTTGTTAGTATATCGCCCTATCTTCAAACCATATTCTTTGAGGAGTAATTATCTTCATATTTAATCGTAATTACATGCTAAAGAAAATTATTCTATTAAGAATATGGTATGAAGAAAAGGGCGAATGTTAACAACATTCCGGAATAAATTGAAAAAGTTGGCAGCTATGAATATTTTATTCCAGTTGATGGACAAGTAATATTTTTCAGAAAAGTTTTTAAATATTTTTTCAAGGTTGAACATTTAAAAGGGGAGGGGGATTAAACAATTACAAAAGTAAAGAGGTTAAGACTAACAACAATGCTTTTTCAAAAGCCCCTGCAAACAAGTATGAGGCTACTTCCTCATAAAATATGAGGGATTTTAATCTATTAAATTTTTTTTATTAATCTCTCTCAAATATTATGAGACAGGCTAGTCAAATATTTTTTTTTTCGGGCTAAAATTCCTCCACAAATATTATGAGGCAGCTTAGTCAAATAGAGACTAGTTTTCCTTTTCAAATATTACCAGACAGATTAGTCAGGTAAATAGTCTTGACTATCCTGCCTCTTCAGATATTCATTGAAAATTGACTAGCTTGCTTCGTAAAATACCTGTTGGCTGCTGACTAACCGTCTTAATCAAGTGCAGATTCTGACTAACTTGTCTGGCAACTGCGGTTGTTGACTAACCTTCCTGGTCAGATAATTATGATTATCGACTAGCCTTCTTTGTCTAATAATATTAACCTTCCTTGTCTGGAGTAGTATTTTGGTGACTAGTTTAGCAAGTACACTTTTTAGTTTTGGAGACTAGTTCAGCAAGTACACTTTTCAGTTTTGGTGACTAGTTCAGCAAGTACACTTTTCAGTTTTGAAGACAAGTTCAGCAAGTACACTTTTCAGTTTCGGTGACTAGTTCAGCAAGTACACTTTTCAGTTTTGGAGACTAGTTCAGCAAGTACACTTTTTGGCTAGTCAGTTATTTTGGTTAGTCAATTCTGTATTGTCAGCTGAGCATTTTGGCAGGTCACTGTGACCAATTTATTTTTCTGTGTGTATGTGTTCTAACTGAAAATTAAATTCCTCCCTGCACACTATAAAATTAATTTTATAAATTGCTTATTAAGAGAACATTTATTTAGCTTCAGTTTAAAACATTTTTTTTTTTTTATTGTGTACATCTTATATATACATTCTTCTTCTTATTATTATTATTTCATATTATTATTTTTTTTAATGCAACTCTATATTATTTTCTCTGGAATAACTACATACAAATTATAATTCATAATAGTTGACGAATTATGTGTACTTACTTTCCTTAAATTCCTTTTATATCTGTCACAGACAATGACTCTTCATGAAATTCCTAAATTAATTCAAAATTTGAATTTCTGCCCACAAAGCCCTTAAAAAGCAATAAAAGGACTTCATATGCTCGCTAGCTTCCCTGTCAGAGATATTAAATTGAACCTTTCTGCCTATTTGTATAGAAGCAATGTGAATTGTGAGGGTAAATTACATAACGCCTCACGAATGCGGTGGAGATTAGCACGATAGAATTAAAACGTAGGTAGCGCACACAAATTCCTAATCTCTTCAGCAAATTAGCCGCGTTGATTGGGAAGTTTCCTTTAAGTCTAACTTAGCAGAGAGTAATATCAAGGGGAGTTGAATAAAATAAAATGTTAGGTTGTGTGTAATTAGAAGATTCTGCTTTTAGTATTCGAGTGAATATATCAGAAAAATAAAACTGATGGAGGTATAACAAAAGTCTTTGTCGTGTGAAATCTTTCGTAATGAAATTAGTTAACTTAGTCACTTCTTAGAATCTAATAACAAATTTAAATATTTGCACTTTCATTGTGCATATTAAAAAATTAAGAAATAAATAAATTTTTATATGTATAATGTCGATTTTCTAAGTGTGGTGTTAGCCTTTAGAGTTTTTTTTTTTTTTTTTTTTTTCCATAAATGCTGTCTTGATATTTTAAGCTGTGTTGCGCAGCTAAAAGCAGCACATAACATTGTAAAATATAACTTTTGTACTAAACTAAAGCACGATTTCGATTAGTTAAAATCATTTACTACTTCTGTTTCCTACTATTAGCAGGTTTTGGGCAGACATTTCGTTTTAAAGGCCATTCAAAAATATTAAGCTTCGTTTAGAATTGATAGGGATATTTTTGGTCAAAAAGTACTTATTAAAATTAGTGATAGAGAAAATACGGGCTGTGTGATTCTTGGTTGTGTTACATTCAGAGAAAAGATTTTCGCTTACACCTTTTTTTAATTTTTGCTACATTTTCCCCATACAAATATCTTTATTGTAGCTTTACAGCATTTCCTTGCGATTAAATAGTTTAGTGATTAAAATTTGAAAACATAGGTAGAGAAAAATAAAAACGTAAATTTCATCCTTATTCACATTATGTTTATATGAAGTTTAACTAATCATGGTTTAACAGAAAAAATACAGTCAAAATTTTAAAATATTTTTAGTGAGAGAAATTGACAAAATTTTCAACAATAAGGTTAATAAAGACCACAAGCTGATGTTACAAATGAATATCTGAAATAGATTCGGATTTTTTTCCTTTTCTTTTTTAAATTAAAATACTTTTAATATTTTCCTCAAAATTACGTACTTTCATCATGAAAAGTGCGATACTTTTCTGATAATAAAAAGTAACAACTACTTTTGTGGTATGTAAACCCATATTATAGTTATTCAAACAACGCAATCAGTTTCAAATTTTAATATATAACTCATATATATGACTAGTTTGACATGAAAGAGATCGGGAAAAGCCGACATTTAATATCTCAGCAAATATGCGATAAATTCTTCTGATTTTTTTTTTTTTTTTTTTTTGAAAATAGTGTTTTATTTTCTGTCTTATTCTGTCCTGAATTTTTTACATTCTACATGCAGTTAGTTTTGAGATCTGAAATCTCAATTTAATTGAGATAGGGTAAAATATGTTGGTGTAAGTTTGTAATAGACTATTTTTAGTCCAAGATCTCTAAAACGGCTTTAGCGATTTTTTAAAAATTGATATATGATGTTAATGGGATTTTTCTGAATCCAGTAACGTCTTCGTTTTTATCAGAAAAACTCTTGTTTTTTACGTAATTAGTTTTAAAAATATACTCAGCCTATAATACTCAGCCAATTGCATGTTTTTCTTCTGAGGAAGTGGTGTAATTCGGTTCCAACTTGTAAGGATTGCTTGGTTGGTTGACCAACCTGAATGCAGCTAATTAATTATTTAATTTTTTTTTTCTTCTTCCGCATTTTTTTATTTTTCTTTTAACGTAAAAATGCTTTATTATATGTTTTAAATATTCATTGTATATATACTAAAAGTATTTATATAAGATTTTAAATAAAGAAATATTTTGTTATTATAGATATTTTATTTTATTGTTATTTATGATAAATGAAAAATTTTTTAAAGCAAAAAAAACTTAATCATTCATTATCATCATCATCATCATCGATTTTATCATTTATTCATGTAACCTTCCGAGAAGTGGTGTTGTGTTTAGGCAGGGCGTAGTTTGGGGTTAATTTTTAATTTCAGCGATCTTCGCATAGTGATTTAAATGAAAGTGTTTTATAGTTTTATTTCTATATATATAAAAAAAAAAAAAAAAAAAAAAAAAAAATTACTCATGATTTGGTATTTAGTTTTAAATATTAAAATTTACCCACTTTCGATTCCCTTTCCGTATCGTTTAGTTCATTCGGAGCTAAAAATTGTCAAGAGTAAAGCAGACAATATTTTCTATTCTGAATAAAATATGTTAACGCAGACTGTTTTTTTTTACCTATAAAATGAATGTTAATAAAAATTTTATTAATTGGCACGTTGGATAAAAATTTTTTCATTACAATGTTTTAATAATTTAACAGAAATATATTTTCATAATCTCCATGTTTCAATATCCAAACTTTTATTCAACAAATTAGTACAAGAGCTAGCAACGTCGAAAACACAAAAATTTTAAGAAAGCTGGTTTTTTAATATATCTTTACCGATGCTCTCTCGAACATCGTGCGGGCTATCTGGCTGCCAGTAAACGTTGCGTTTATTAGTGCGCATCGCACCTTTACAGGTAAAATTATTGATTTTTAAATCATTTTAAGACGAATGTCTTCTTTTTCACTAACTTCTAAACACTATTAGAAACATGTATTTATTATTGCCAGACATTTTTGTACAGTACCGCGTTCCGTACAGTACCGCGCCATTGTGCCAGTTGTTAGAGAGAGATAACGGCAAAGTAGATAGGCGGAAGAGAAACAGGAATAGATTACACAACTTAAAGTATCCTAAGTAATTTTTTTTATTTTCAATTCTTCGATTATGATAATAATAAAACATTATTATTAAAATTCTTATCAAAATAATAAAAAATAGCCAAACAAATTATTTTTAAAAGACAGGGAAAAATTATGCTTTTTAAGTATCAAAATTTGATTGTTTAGGGATAATTTTTAAATCATAAAAATCAAATTGTAACTAAATTAAATAATTTCATAAAAGATACAAGAAAAAATGGCATTAATGTAGTATCAAAATTCTTATTTTTTTTATAAATATCGTATTTGAATAATTACAATCCATTTTCAACTGAATTAAGTATTTTTCAGTCCATAATTGTATCTCAAAAAAGTGATGCATCTCCATAGTCGTCATCATCGTCACTGCTGTCATTATTATAATTATCATCGTCATCATCATCTTGCGTAGTGTTTTCCTTGTCTAGTAATGTAGGTTCTGTAATTAAAAAAAAAAGTAAATAAAATCATTATTAGGTTACTCTTTCTATTTGTTATTTTATAAATATAATACTTTACCTTTTATAATAATGTCAGCAACTGATGATGGAAATTGCTCCCCAGCAAACCAGACAAAATCGTATTTATCATCGTTGATGACCCAACCAGAAGCTAACGGCAATAAAGATGTAGGATTTTTCAAATGAGCGTTTATCCAAAACTTTGTCAAGTACCGCACTCGCAATAAATGCTGATATAATTCAGTTTTACATGGAGGTAAGCTCGATGAATCAAAATTTCGAAATTTTTTTTCGAAATTATCATTGCATTTCTTCGATTGATAAGTTTTTGAAAATAGATAGAAGCGAACATCGTTAACATTTGAACAGTTTGGCACCCCATACATGTGACATATACATTTTTCTAACCTGGCAAATGTACGTTCGAGTACATGTTCATCGTCTGTTGTAATCTCTTGACATGCCAACTGGTACTCAGCAGATTTCTCGAGCAACTTGAAAGGCCTTAGTTTGCCTTTCCGGAAAAAAGCTGGGGTGTAATCGCACCCTGTCATTGCGTGGAAACATGGTAAAGCTTTCGATAAAGAAATACCAAGAACTTGGTATAATTCATTGACGTTTATTAGACGTTCATGGTTTCCTACGCCCCATTGAATCCAAAGCTTTAAAGATGCAATCAGGTGATCCATGTTGCCGAGAAGTATAATCAAAATATCGGAATCTGAGCAGCGTATAACAACTTGGGCGTCAAAATGTATCTGGCAAATATGATATATTATTCGAGTATCAGCTTCTTCATGTTCTTCACATGATAATGATTCTTCAATGGTTCGAATAACTTGGTCATTTTCAACATGATACGAGTAACATTTATCAAAACTCAGATAAATAGTTTTATTCCCAACTAGCAGGCTTTGCCCGCTTCGCTGGACATTAAACTTAAATGAGTTGTCAAAATGCCATATCTTTATAATTAACCTAAGTTCTCGCTGTGATTGGTAGAGGTTTTCTCGCTCCCAATGTGAAAAGTCTGGGTCCCCACTGTCTTCGGTACAACTTACCCACTTCTTACTTCCCCCACCCTCAGCGGGTGAGTTCGAAGTTTTGCAAAATCCCACTAATGTACATAATGCGTACACTTAATCAATATCCACACACCAAAATTCGCCATTCTGAGATAATTCAAAGCTAATTCAAACGGAAAAAATATGTTTTTACACATGTTTATTGCCCTCCGACTCCGAGAAGGGGGGGGGGGATTTCGAATTTCGTGAAATGCAGTTACAATAAGTGCCGGATGCATACAAACAATTTACACACCAAATTTCGTGACCACAGAAGTCTTTAAAAGACAATATTATAAATAAATAAATGCAAAAAGCACAGTTTAAGTATCGGAACCCTTCGGTGACTTTAAATATTTTAAGCCATTTTTGCGATGAACTGATTTGGATATCTCAATTGTGCAATTAAAGATCTTGGCGAGAAACGTCCGAGCTACTTCGGTGCCGAATTTCAAATTTTGCCAAAGGGATCCAATACTAAAGCTGTTCCATATCGAATCAGGGTTGAAAACGGAAAAAGGGTAAAATAAATTAGAAATATCAGACCTATATTTATAAATTTGATACCGAATTGAAGGGGCGGTTTTGCTGAATCAAGGGGTGCAAACAGTTTTTCGATGCGACAATTAGATTTTTAAAAAATAACTAAAGTATGAAATTTAAGTGGCAACGGAAAAACGGAAAAAGGGGAAAATTAATTAGAAGTATCAGACCTATCGTTACAAATTCAGTACCAAATGAAAGAGGTGATTTTTCTGAATCCTGGGGTGTAAACAGTTTTTCGATACGACAATTAGATGTTTTAAAATTAACTAAAGTATGAAACTCAGATGGCAAAACTTCATTTCAGTCTTTTCATAATTTGTAGTGAGAATCACGCGAATAAAAAAAGTCTTTATCTTAAAAATTTATTTTTGCATTTTATTTTTCCATTCAAAACGTTTTAGTGAAAAAATATTTATGGCGCATGCGCAGGCGTTTTTTACCCACAATTTAAACACTAATCATAATTTTGAAAATTTCTATAGATATAATTTCAAGTTGGGGGAAGACCTAAGTTTCTGCCAAGCGCCGTTGAATTCCGTCCAGCCGTTCTCGAGTGATGCCCGGACAAACGTGTTTTAGTCTTTTATACCCTAGGGGGGAACGGGGGGGAATTTCTGAAAAGTTGATAGATATAATTTTAAGTTGGGTGAAGACCTAAATTCCTGCCAAGCGCCGTTGAATTCCGTCCAGCCGTTCTCAAGTGATGCCCGGACAAAAAAAGCGACATTCGGACACGATGACACACACACACACACAGGCAAAATTTTCTGAAGTCATTTTCGGCTTTCATGGGGTGTGAAACGAGAAGATATCGCAAAATTTTTCGATTCCGACAAACTTACAGACAAAACTCTGATTTTATTAATATAGATAAAAGGAAACATGTCATCATTAGCCCAATGATCAATAAAAAAATTTACGAGGGCTTCCTTGAACTGTGTATTTTTGAGTTCACCAGCAAAATTATGAGGCTGAATTTGATTAGGTCTGATGGAAACGCTACTGGTTGATTCATTGCGACGTAAACGCTCACAATCTTTTATGGAAGGTGTGAAGTACTGATCAAACACAATGTCAATGCGAGATGATTTAAATTGTGAAATCATTTTGAGAAATTTCTTCGATATGCCATCGAAAGTTTGCGGTACTTCTTTCATAAGGTGTAACATGAAGAAACCGTCTAAAATACTGATATCAAAACATAACGATTGCTGATTGACATTGCTAACTTTCTTCTCGAATACTTTGACTAATCGCCCATTGGATGTTTTGTAAAAAATTATTAAAAATCGAGGAAAATTATTTCCTGATTTTAATCCCCATATTTGGGCATATATATATATGTATTAGTCATCGTATGCATGTGCTAGATTGAGTTATTTTGTTGTCAAATTGACAAAATTTTATTTTTAAATTTCAATGGCGTTTTTGTATTTGGCGATCAAAAACGTAATGCGAAAATAAATATGCCAGATGTATATTTTCATAATATGTATTGTACAAAATATTGTTTCATATTATTCATTACTCTCTTAATATAAGTTGTTAAAATAACTAGAAATTTTGAAAGGAATTAAATTATTTTCGCCTGATAATTTGGCGATATTTTTTTTTTCTGCCAAGGATGACCGATATCAAATCTATTCCGCTGCAACATATTAGTATATTATATCAGATACTTTATTTAGACATTTGAAAACAAATTTGACTTCAAATTATGATAGAATATTTATCATTTTCATTTTAATTAGTATATTAGTTAGATATTTATTGTGTAAATATCATCCTTTGAAATGAAATGTTTATGTTTTCAATCGAATATGGAAGTTTGGCACTTCTTTTTTCTAGCGTTTTAAAATTTAAAATTCAAATTTTATCAATTTTACAGCAAAAACTACTTAATCTAACGCATGCACACGCATACATATCTATACCTAAATATGGGGATTGAAATCGGGAAATAATTTCCCTCGATATTTAATATTTTTTTACAAAAAATCCAATGGGCGATTAACATAGGAAATATTTTTCTTGCATCCACGAACTGCCAGTGACGTCATCACTTCGCTTGCGCATTGTTGCTATCTTTCTCACACAGACAGCTATCAAATACTAATAACTAAACTCTTCTACATACATACTCGTTTTACAGCAATTAATCGGTCTGCCGTTTGAGTAAACAACCGAATTAATGTCTGGCAAATTAATTTTGTACTTATTTATATATAAAGAAAATAATATTAAAATGACAGACATACTAAAATGGTTTGAAATTTATTATTTTTTTATATAAAAAATGGCATCTGGCACATTATTGTCAACAACAAAAATGTCTGGCAATAATAAATACATATTTCTAATAGTGTTTAGAAGTTAGTGAAAAAGAAAACATTCTTCTTAAAATGATTTAAAAATCAATATTTTTACCTGTAAAGGTGCGATGCGCACTAATAAAAGCAACGTTTACTGGCAGCCAGATAGCCCGCACGCTGTTCGAGAGAGCATAGGGAACGATATATTAAAGAACCAGCTTTCTTAAAATTCTCTCTCGAAAACGTTGCTAGCTCTTAGACTAAATTGTTTGAATAGAATAATTTCAACTAAATAAATAAAATTTTAGAGAGGCACAACTTTAAAAATGTTAAAAATCTGATTTCTCCCACGTCATGGATTTCTGTACATTTATTATTATTATTATTATTATTATTATTATTATTCAGAAAATAACAAAATTTACAATTATTAAATCCAGCCGTTGAACAGTTTTTCTCATATACAGTTATTTTGTCCCTATTACATTTGTTTTTTTGTTTTTTTTAAATCACAACTTTGCGGATTGGACTATAACCAAATAAGTAGATCTGATGGATAAAAATTTATCCCTTCCATTCCTATATGCATTTACCAATGTTTTATTTGTATGTATGTTATTTTCTCCATTTAATTTTTAAAACACATAAAAATAATTACATTTTTTAAAGATTTGTTGTCGGATATTTTGAGTAAAGCGATGCTCTCTCTCTATATACGTATACGTGTGTGTGTGAGTACAGGGGAGGGTAAATGCTTGATTTACTCGCCACTGGCGAGTCAAAGTCTTATATCAAAGTCTTATAATCACTCAAAGATTATAGACTAAGTATCATACATCGCTGACTGGTAAAGAAAAAATCTTTAACTTATAAGAATTTCAATTTCCGTAACTCAGTGTATGTATTTGTACGATGGCCCCACAGATTTTTGCAGGAAGTGTTTGGTCAAATACTTATGGTCGCAGACAGTTTTCAATTTTATCTGGCTATATGACCAAAGAAATCGTTTCACATTTCAGTGATGAGCTGCAAAATTAGGGTGTAATTTGGTAAATAGCCTTTAAAGGAAGCCAGGAAATTGAATTATTTTGTTTTGCGGAGAAATAATTTTATATTATGGAAAATATTGAAATATATATATATATATATATACAATTAGCTGAGAAATAATTCCATATTTCCATATCAGTCCGCAAAATAATCACAAATTTCGATATAAATAACCTCGAAGAAAAGGTTGAGTTTCATCGATTTGCAGCAAAATAAGTCTATTTCCGCAATTTCGCTTCATGAAACATATATTTGAACTGTTAGCGGCAAAATGCTTGTACATTTCAATAACAGGTTACAAAATTATTGCATATTTTGGAAAACTTCTTTTAAAAAAGCAAATTTTTAGATTGGCAAAAAAATAATCATGAATTTTTGCAATTATTTGTGTTATTAACCATAAAAATTGTCAATTGGAGGCAAACGATTGTGCATTTCAATAATAGGTCACAAAATTATCATGGACTTCAAGAAATAGCTTGGGGGGGGGATTATTTTATCGATTGGAGCAATAAAATAAACTCTTATTTCTGTAATTAATTGTCATGAAGCATAAAGTTTCTCAATGAGTGGCAATAGGATGCCATATTATATTAATATGCCGCAAAATTATCACCATTTCAAAAAGTACTTTTGAAAAAAGGGCAAATTATTTTATATTTTTGTAAACAAAATAACTGTTTTTGTTGACGATCAGAAGAAAAAAAAAAAAAAAAAAAAAAACATTATTTTAGGAATAGCTTTTAAAAAGAAAAATGTCATGCAAATTTTATTCATTAGCTGCAAAATAATAGAATATTGAGCAATAAATTATGGTTGAACTATTAAACTGGTAACTTTACTGCTTCCTAATAAGAGGTTTTCCGCAAAATTTAAAGCAACTATTTCTGCTAGTGGTCTACCAGTTATATTTTATAATACTTTAGAGTGATTTCAAAATCTTTATGTATTTACCCAACCAACACACATCTATAGTTATGTTATTTTACAATTGTTCTGTTCTTATCTTTAAATTGTATTTCAAAATTGCTTTGTACATTTTAGTTAATTGTTCAGAAAGTATTTTTAATTTTCACCAAATTTACTTAAATTTCTCGTAAATTGTTTGTAAAATTCTCAAATGGAGTGCCATTTTCAAAAACCTAAAGGTTATTTTAATTATTTAAAAGTAAAATATTTTATTTTAAAAATCAAAACTTTGTGGATTGGACTATATCCAAATAAATAGATCTGATGGATACAAATTTATATCTTCCATTCATATGCACTAAGCGACAAAAAAAAAAAAAAAATAAATAAATAAATAAATAAATAATAATAATAATAATAATAATAATAATCTGGCATGTCACTCACACGATTTTCTCTTACCCTGAAATTTAATAGTATAAATACAGGTTGGAGATTAAGAGGTAAGATAACGATGTTATGTAAACCTATGTTAAACAATTCAAATTAGGCTTCGGGAGAGTTTTATATGATAATTAGTTCTGTGTGAGGAGGGCTACCGCTCTCCTCAACCCACCGTTTCATTAATGCACCTACATTTATATAGAATTTAATTCGGTTATTAAAAAATAATTCTGTTTTTTTTTTCTTTTAATTCATTAAAATTATTATTAAAAAAAATTATCTTTATAATAATGCAGACGATTTTCATATTAGAGAAGTAGTATAACACCAAATATCCAAAAAAAAAAAAAAAAGTCCATTTTATTCTCAATATAAAAAAAAAAAAAAAGATTTTTTTTTTTTTTTTTTTTTTTTTCGTTAAAAGTAAAAAAAAAAAATCGATAACTTTGTTTAAAATTATCGCAGATCGATGGTTCAACCATTCGTTTTAAAGGTATTGGCGAGCTCTTTTGAAAGATACCCATCATGAAAATTTACTCCCCTCGAGGGGGGGGGGGGGAGGCGAGGCTCCTACATAAACAATTTTTCTTTTCCCCAGTTGACTATCTGTATTACAAAAAATATACATTCGTTTCATTTGGTTTAGTGTAGTCTATAGACGTTAAACTCTACTTACATGCAATTTCCCCCATTGAAGTAATGTATTAGAATTCTCTTGATTGTCCCTGTACACGAACCATTTGCTTGATCTTAACAAAAAGCTTATTGTAGCATCCATATATGATACATATTTAGAATACCAAGTTTGGAATGTCTGCTACTACTTGTTCTTGAGGTATGCTGATAACAGGCACACACACAACCAAACACACAGACTAACCGCTAAAAACATGATTTTGGTATTCAGGAGACCTCAAAACGAGTAAATATAACAAAATCTCACTTTCCAAAATTTGACTCAAAACCAATACTTTCTCTACATTATGGGTAAGAGAAAGTAAAAAAAAAAAAAAAGAATAGCCGCACTGCAGAATAAATGACTTATACCTTTTTTATTTGTAATAACTTTAAATTAATGTTAGAACAAACAAAACTGTCATGTTTGCATAACACTAAAGGGATGAAATGATACTCATGTACATTTTCGATTTCATAATTCGCTTTATTACACTCTACGAAGTATTTTATAAAAATCTACATAAAATTTTCTTTTTAAACATAATGCAATAACACTTTGTATTCTATTATGACTTATTATATAAAATAAACAAGTTATATCTTAATATATGAAATAAAACTATCTATTTGTTAGATTTAAGCAATTTTTTAATAGCAGTATGTATTATGCATTGGGTTAATTCCACCTTTATATGGAATTACTGCTGTAATGCACAGTGGCATAGCATTATACCATTTTTTGATATAAATCTAAAAAATTTCACTGTGCTAAATATTTTAAATAACTTTTCTAGATTTTGCAAAGTTGTAGGCTGCAAATTTCGAATTTTTCTTTCTCTTACCGCGCCTTTTTTTGACTAAACATTTTCGAGCGAATTGAGATTAGGACTGTTTCCAAGTCTAATAAAGAAGAAATTTTACTATATTCGTTGAGGGATTTAACTTAGAGTGAAAATGTTATTATTACATACTGAATTATAGGTGCTCATAGTTATGGATAGGTGATTTGGACTATTTGATTCAAATTGACGTACCACAGATGCCTTACAGCAAAGTCATCATGAAATGCTGTTTAAAGAAAATTCTGAAATTCCTCCAAAATAGTCGGCCAAGTGCCACTTTTATAATCACTGTGCTTTATTTCGAGTTAATTGACCCTTTGAGCATGAAAATTTGCCCGATTCCTTGAAAAATTGTGAACCTCCGCACCATAATGTACGTAGAAAATGCCATTGTTTTCAGAGTGCGATTTTCATTAAGTCTGTCACATTTTCGTCCACATTCTAGCTTTTTTCTCTGCTCGAAGTAAAGAAAACTTGATTCATCAGAGAAAACCAGTTTATCCTGATAATTAACTGATAATGTTTTAAAATTTTTGGTCAACTAAAGTATTTTTTTTTTCTAATTCTTTTCCTTAATAATGGCTTTTTTCGCAGATCTTCTGTTCTTTAATCAGCTTTTTTTGTTCCCGCATTGTTCTTGAAGAAAGTAATTTACTATACACTTTTTTTTTTTTTTTTTTTTAATCTGTTTTAAGTTATGAACATGAGACAAATCAATTTTTTAAACATTCGCTTTTTAACTTGAGGTTATCTTGCTTGGATGAGTAACATGGCCTCCTAAAGCCAAATTTCCAGATTAAACGTCCAAAAATTTTATATTTTGCTAAAAACCATTTTACCAATATTTTGTTAACATTTAATTATTTTGTCATCTCACGTATTAAAATATTTTTTAGGTTGATTTCTTTAGAAATCGACCTATTGCAATCACTTCGTTTATCTATCTATCTATCTATATATATATATAATCAAAATTTTGTCATCACGGTAACTCCCGAAATAATGCTCCAAATGGAACCAAATTTGGACAGTGAACTGATCTTATAAATATCTAGGATGTGTTCGTTAACCAAGTTGCTCCGACTTTTTGTTCTTAAGTGGCAGCCACTTGAAAATTTCAAACCGACATTGTAAAAAGCATATTTAAATCAAGATTTGCTTGAATTTTGTTCTAAATACAGGCCACATAAGGGTCTCAATGAAGTTTATTAATAAAGTTTATCCGCCATTTTTAATAAAGTGGCAGATATTTTAAGTTAAGCGGGACCACTTGAAATCAGGCTACCACTTGAAAATTTAAAATCACTATAACTTCCGAATTAATACTCCATATCGAACCAAATTTAGACAGTGTCTTAACTTATCTTATAAATATCTTAGATGATTTTATTAACCAAGTTGCTCCGCCATTTTGTTTTCAAGTGGAGACCACTTGAAAATTTCAAATTCAAATTGTAAAAAGCGTATTCCGAATTTGTTTGAAATTTGATGTAAGTATAGACCACATAAGGGTCTCGGTGAAGTTTATTAATGAAATTTATCCGTCATTTTTAATAAAGTGGTAGATATCTTAAGTTAAGCGGGACCACTTGAAAATTTAAAATCACAATAACTTCTGAAACAATACTCCAAATCGAATCAAATTTGGACAGTGTCTTAACTTATCTTATGAATAACTTAGATGAATTTGTTAACCAAGTTGCTCCGCCATTTTGTTTTCAAGAGGAGACCACTTGAAAATTTCAAATTCAAATTGCAAAAAACGTATTCCGATTTTTTTTTTTTTTTATTTTGATGCATATATAGATTATACAAGTGTCTCAAATAACTTTATTAATGAACTTTATCCGCCATTTTTATTAAAGTGGCGGATATTTTAAGTTAAGCGGGACCACTTGAAATCAGGCTATCACTTGAAAATTTAAAACCCTGATAAATTCCGAAATAATACTCCAAATGGAACCGAATTTGAACAGTGTCTTCACTTATTTTATAAATATCTTAGATGAGTTTGTTAACCAAGCTGCTCCACCATTTTGTTTTCAAGTGAAGATCACTTGAAAATTTCAAATTTAAATAGTAAAAAGCGTATTCCGAAATTGTTTGAAATTTGATGTAAATACAGACCACATAGGAATCTTAAAGAAGTTTATTAGTAAACTATATCCGCCATTTTTAATAAAGTGGCAGTTATCTTAAGTTAAGCGGGACCACTTGAAGTCAGGCTCCCACTTGAAAATTTAAAATCACGATAACTTCTGAAATAATACTCCAAATCGAACCAAATTTGAACAGTGATACTATCATAAAATTATCTTGAATGTTTTCACTGGGCAACTTGTCCCGACATCTTGTTTCTAAGTTCCAGCCACTTGTAATCACGCGGCCACTTGAAAATATGCCATCACGATAACTTTTAAAGTACTAAACTGATTCAAATAAAAGTTGGATAGTGAACTTATGGTTCAAATATCTAGGATAAGTTCACTTGGTTACTTGATCCGCAATTTTATTTCCAAGTGGCGGCCACTTGAAAATTTGCTATTATGGTAACTTTCGTAATACAGAATCAATTCGCATCAAACTTGGGTAGTGGATTTATCCATCAAATATCTCAGATAAGTTCGCTGGGCATCTCACTCTGCTTTTTTTCCAAATGGTGCACCTAAAAATTTCTTATGACGATAATTTTTGAAATACTGATTTAATTTAAACTAGAACTGGACAATGAACTTATCATACAAATATACTGGATGATTTCGCTGGGCAAGTTGTTTTGCCATTTTGTTTCCAAGTTGCAACCACTTGACTGCCACTTGAAAATTTGCCATAAAATTAACTTTTGAAACACGGCACTGATTTAAACCACAGTTGGACTGTGAACCTGTGCATCAAATATCTTGGATGTGTTTGCTGGGCAACTTGTTCCACTGTATTGTTTCCAACTGGCGGCCACTTGAAATTTTGTCATCATGGTAACTTTAGAAATACTTAATCAATTCAAATCAAAGTTGAAAAATGGATTTATCATTTAAACAACAAAAATCTAGAAAATTCACGTAACTCGTGAACCAATCACGTTATTTATCGCCAAAAATCGCCAAAAAAGTCGCCACAGGGGACAAGTCGCCAAATTTGGCGCCAAATCCATTACCTGCGTTACTGGACCTTTTTAATACGTTTTTAATGAAAAATTAGGCTATTTTAATGGTAAAACAAATTAGAAATGCAGAAAACTAACATTTTATCGACTTACTAAGCCTCCTTAAAAGAATTGCTACAAAAAAAATTATTTTCAAATTTGCAACGATATCTTAGATGAGCGACTTTCTCTGCCATTTTGATCGAACTTTTGAAATTTTGGATTAATTCGAACTATATGTGTACAGTAGACTTATCTCACAAATACATTTCATATATTTGTCAACTTAACTCACCATTTTATTTTCAAGCGCCGGCCACTTGAAAATTTTAAATTCGCATAAAAAGGTATTTATGAACCGATTTGCTTAAAACTCCATATGTGCATAGTCTACATCAATATTTCTATCAAGTGCATTAATAATTTGTAGCCGCCATTTTGAAACAAAATGACGGCTACTTGATAAGGAAAAAGAAATCAACCTTCCCTTCCGAATAAGCCGGAAGGACTTGTTTTAATTTTCATTCAAAAATTAATACTTTTTGTGGCATCGTTAACTGTCTTATTCTTACAATTTTTGAAATAATGTCTAAAAATATAGTTTTTCTGACAATTGCATCTTGTTTTTAACACTGGACTCAATGCTAATGTGTAAGTGGAGGACAACATAATAAAATCTGTTCAAAAATTTGCTTTTTAAACGATAAAATTGGCAGTTGTAGATGGTGAAAAGGAAAATACTCACGTGCGGCTTTTTTTTTTTTTTTTTTTTTTTGGTCGATAAGTGTATTTCTAGCTGCTTTTAAAACATTTTCCATTGTTTTATTTGTATTTGTATGTATGCTTTTTTCTCGATTTAATTTCTAAAATACTTAAAAATAATTTTATTTTTAAAATTTGTTCTCGGTTATTTTGAGTAAAGCGATGAAATATAGTAATATATATTTATGTGCACTGTGTGTGTATGTACCTGGCGAATAACCTCTGGGACATGCTCAGTGAATAGTCTGTTTCCTTGCTTATATTCAACATATTAAAACAGTCAAAAAACTGCCTGATGTGTACACTTTGTAGTCCAAAAAAAAAGCTCCTCCGAACTGTATAAAAAGTGTTGGAATAGGCAACCATTTCAGGTTTTATTATCTTTTTAAGCTGTTATTATTCCATACTGAAGACTGTATTTTAAGGACAGTGCTTTGGGAACTTAACAGAATAAAACTAAATGGAAGATTCTCGTTACATTTGCATAAATTTTACTGTAAAAAGATTATAAGCTATGTATAATATATATATGTATATATATAACAGTAATGCAGTAACTTTACTGCTTCATAATAATAAGTTTTCCGCAAAATTTAAAGCAACTATTTCTGCTAGCCGTCTACCAGTTAAATTTTATTATATTATAGAGTGATTTCAAAATCTTTATGTATTTACCCAACCCACATCTATAGTTATGTTATTTTAGAATTGTTCTGTTCTTACCTTTAAAGTGTATTTCAAAATTGCTTTTACATTTTGGTTAATAGTTCAGAAAGTATTTTTCATTTTCAAAAATTTACTTAAATTTTTGCAGAAATTGTTTGTAAAATTCGCAAATGTGGTGCCATTTTCAAAAACCTAGATTGACCTCTGGTTAAAATAGAAAGAAATTTAAGTTGCATAACCTGTATATTTTGTTTTTTTTAATTTTAATGCTTGTGTTGAGTTATTTTTAAAGTTATACTTCCATTCTGAAATTTTATTTATTTAGTTGAAATACTTCTATTATTTAAAGAAATTTGTTGAGTAAAAGTTTGAATATTGGAATATGGAGATTACGAAAATACATTTATGTTACAGCATTAAAGCATTATAATGAAAAATTTTTACAGTCCGTTAAGAAATTATAAAACCACTTTAATTTTGTAAATTATAAGAAAAATGAAGATTCTAATCATAATTTAAATACATAAAAAAAGATATTGCTCTACGTTTTTTATAATTAGTTTGCAATAACTTGGTATACTGCAATAAATGTTTAATTAAAATATATATTAGAAATAAGTGAAAAATAATCTATTAATAAAATATAAGACCACTTGTCAAAAAACAAAATTATATAAAAAAATAATATTATATTGGTCCTCCATTTTTCCTTATGACTTCAAACACACTTTTTTTTCATTGAAGTAACCAGGTGGTTAAGTTGAGTTATTGAAATATTGTACCATTCTTTTACAATGGCTACTTTCAGTTCATTGGCAGATGAAAATTGTTTATTATTAGCATAAACTTTGCGAGATAATATACCCCATAGGTTTTCCATGGGCTTCAAGTCCAGACTTCGATTTGGCCATGGCAAAACATCATTTTTTACTTTTTTAAACCACTCCTGTGTGGATTTAGATGTATGACAAGCAGCATTGTCCTGTGAAAACATCCAGTTAGCACCATCTAATAAAGGTCGAAACGGTATCATATGATCATACAGCATAGACTGTTATTGTGCAGAGTTCATATGACCCGAAATCCGCTGTAAATCACACAACCCCTGATAACTGAATGCTCCCCAAATCATTACTGATCCTCCACCCTTTTGTCGACTTAAGCATTCTTTTGGTTTCTTCCTCAAGTCATGCCAATAGTGTTTGTAACCATCGGGACCATCAAGGTTAAATTTCCTTTCATCAGAAAATATAATTTGTTTCCACTCATCATTCCATGACATGACATTTTTAGCCCATTTTAATCTTTCTTCTCGATGGCATTTCAATAGCTTTGGTTTTTTCTTCAATTTCTTCAATTTCGTATTAATATTTAATTTAAGACTCTTCCAGACTGTTACACGTGAAGTTTTCTTGCTGAAACGTTTAGAAATTTCCCGAGTTGAAAAACCTTGTTTAGTTGACAGTCGAAAATTTTGTCTATTATCATGTGCTGTCAAAATATTTTTTCTACCAGAACGTTTTATTTTCTTTGAATAATCTTTTTTAATTATCGCATTATGAATGGCAGTTTTAGAACGGTTCATTAACCTCGCAATATCTCTTTCAGATTTACCAGAATCTTTATAGAATAAAATTTTTCTTACTTCGTACTCCAATAATTCTTTACCTTGAGGCATCGTCAAATTAATCGTAGATAACACATTCAAAACCTAAGCCTTTGCTTCTTAGGTAGTGCTTTTACGAAATACTGACGCATGCGCTTTATATTGAGTTTGACGTCATGTATAATATGCTAATTTTCTCAGGTGGTCTTATAATTTCTTAACAGTCACAGTCTTTAATTTTTAGAAAAATGAATATGTTTTATGAAATTTAATTTAATTTTAAAAGTTGGAATTAGTATAGGACTCGTTTTTCTATCAATTTTAAATACGCAACTAAAAATTAACATATTATGCTTTCTTCTTCAGAAATGCACCAAGACGCTTCTGGTCTTACAATTTCTTAACGCACTGTATTTAATGAGTTTCGTGTGAATTAATAAAAATTTTATGAATATTTATTTTATTCATTAGGTTAAAATAACCGTCTGCGTTGACATTTTTCCTTCAGAATAGTAAGTGTATATACACTACTGGCCATTAAAATTGCTACACCAAGAAGGAATAATAATAACGGAATGAAATTTGTTGGACACATACATTATAGTAGGAAGAACAATTGATTAAAATTTCAGGAAATTTGGAGTAATATGTACTGAGAAAACAGTACATAAAGCCGCGACCTCTGTGAGCAATAACAGCACTTATCTGTCTAGGCATTGAATTGAACAGCGATTGGATGACATGTACGGGTAGAGCACTTCATGAAGTTTTAACACGATGCCACAATTCATCGATCGAAGTTACTGGTGATTGGTGGGGGGGGGGGGGGGCAGTCGCTTTTCAATCGCTGTTCGATTCAATGTCTAGGCAGACAAGTGCTGTTTGAGTCAATGCCTAGACAGACAAGTGCTGTTATTGCTCACAGAGGTCTCTGCTTTATGTACTGTTTTCTCAGTACATATTACTCCAAATTTCCTGAAATTTTAATCAATTGTTCTTCCTACTATAATGTATGTGTCCAACAAATTTCATTCCGTTATTATTATTCCTTCTTGGTGTAGCAATTTTAATGGCCAGTAGTATATATATTGCTTTCTTTTGTCGATTTTTAGTTCTAGCCGACACGGAAAGCCAGAAGGGGAATCAAGAATCGGCAAATTTCAATATTTAAAATGTAATATATTTATAATCTTTATGAAAATATGATTACTAATTTTAAATAAAATAAACTTTAAAACATTTACCCCTAAATCATTGTAATGGAAGATTTTGAAATATCCTTAATTTAATTTCTTCGTAGATGCAAATTGTACATATTTTATAAATTGTTGTAAAGTTGTGCAGGGTTCACATCAGAGGGTGGGATTGCGAGAATCTTGCAATATTTTTAAAACTCCCACTCAACAATATATCATAAGGAGGATTTTCCCCTAATTTTCTTCACATTGCTCATTGAATATTTCATCAATTGTTTAGTAGGTATTATATTTATTGCCTTAAAGACTATAGCTGTCTTTTTTTAACATCTTTAGAATTTCTTGATAAAAGTAAAAAAAAAATAAAATAAAATAATAAAATAAAATAAAAATAAAAGGGAAATATTATGTAATAATTTCAAAATACTTATTAATTGTAAATATTTGTTAAGAGGATTTATGTATTGTGTATTTTATCAAGAAATAACTACGAAGTGTGAAGGCTAAAAATTGCAATAATTATATATTATATTTAGTTTATTCCAGTTACTGCACTTCTGTCGAGCACTGTTTCAGCACTCAAAATTAAATTGAAAATAATTTTTGAAATAGATTAAGTAATAACTTGAGCAATTCCTTCTGTATTTTTTAATGAAAATTTAGATGGGGAATATATAAGCAGCATCTGTCCTTAGCCACAGAAGGGGAAAGAAAATAAATAAATAAATTTCCATTTTTAGCATTTACTTGATTTCCTTTAATTGTTTAATTTGCGTTTGTAATTCACTAAAATGAAATTTGCAAAATATAAATTGCGGAATTCTCGCTTAAATTTAAAAGTTCCCAATTATTTTTATTTTTATTTATATTTTTATTTATATTTTTATTTATATTTTTTATTAGAGTTTGAGAATCCCACTCAATATTTTTTTCTAGCGCGAACCCTGCTCTGGTTTTTTAAGACCATATATGAATGCGAGAAATTCTGTTAATGATGCAAATGTTTGCAGTTTTGCTCATCAGAATAATTTTAATTCTGCAAACTTTTATCCATTGCAAAAGAAGATATTTATTGACAAATATATATATACATATATATATATCCAGAGCATTGCAATGAAGAAAGAATATAAACTTTTTCAGACGCAAACAATAAAATACACTAAATTTAACCTAAAAATACAAAGCATGAAAATACTCATTGTTAAATTTTATGGAGTATTTTTATTTTTACATTTTAATACATAAAATATGCTTGTAGAGGAGTTTCTCTACTGTTAAGCGTGTATAATGGTTGAGTAATCAATATACATAAGGTCACTGTGTGCATTCTGTAGCTCTCGGAGACTCTCCGCATACCATTAGCAGCAAGGGAATCCCATTTTAGGGAATCCCCAGAAACTTGTTATGAGAATGATTCAATGATTTTAATTTTTTTTAATTCTGTTTTTTCATAATTAAAAAAATCCAGATGTTGATTGGGTTTTATGTTGCACTAGTACTATCATCAATTGGCGACAGTCTGGTACTTGCCCGTAAGGGTGGTCGGAATATTTGCCATCACAATTTTGATCCTCCATAAAGGAAAGTCTCTGAGCTAAGGGGAAAATAAATGGGAAGGCTCTGAGCTATTCTTTGACCTAAAAAATTCAGAATAATTAAATTTTTTGCTTTTCTCAAAATTTATTTCTTTAATTTTTAATACTTCATAAAGCTATAAAGCAGAAAAAAAATGAATAAAGTGCTTTTTTGCACTTCAATACGGCAAAATGAAACATTAAAAATTAAAAACTAAAAACTGATTTTGAAAAACAAGAACAAATTTGAAAGTTGTGAATTTTCTGAATGTAAACGCAGAACTGAAAAAAAGAAAGAAAAAAATCATTAGATATTGAGTAATTTTCAACAAATTTCTCCAATAACACGGGATTTGGCTGCCGCCGGCAGAGAAATCGTAATTGGCAAAGCATCTCTCAGACCGACCATGTAAGGTTGTGTGCATTTCATCTAAATTTTCTTGATTTTTAATTTTTTAGGCATAACTTATGAACACAAAATAAAAGTTGTGGTAGTCTTGGATAATGGATGTAATAATCTATTAAAAAAATCTGATGTGGACACCACATGATTTCCTTATACACCCATCGGAATATACAAGTACATATTGCTATGAAAATGTTGACATTTTTGTTTGAGTTACCTGATTCGTAAATAAACAGGCAGGTTCCAGTCTCAGAACATTCCTGAAAAAAAGATAGTATATATATATATATATAAACTGCTACTCCAACCACAAAAGTCAAGAAAATAGCTTTATATATATATTATCTGGTCAAAAATAGTAGGTTTTCAGGAACATTACTCCACGGCTTATTACAAAATATCTCATTATCAAATGCACAGCTTAGAGTTCAATAAAATTCATTCGAGTATAGATGGCGAAGTTTTTTCTCTTTGGCAAAAAGTAATGGCGAGAAACGATACATTTTACCAAAACAATTAACTCGGTTATAATTAAGAAAGTGATTACTAATTCTGGTTACCCTGAAAAAATATTTGCTGACAAATTTAATTGCTAATCTCGCCAAACCGTCAAATTTGCAGCCAATGCACATTTTGGTCTTGGCATCGGTTTCATGATTTGCAGTCGAATTTGGCGACTTGACGACCGAATTTGGTGAAAATTAGTAGTTTAGGTTTGCCAAAGTTTGGATGCTCTAACTTCAATAAGAACAGAGTTCTGGAATTTTAGAGAAAGATTCACTGGTTTATAGCGCAGAACTGAATTCTTCGAAAGTTCTATAAATGACTAACAAAACTGTAAAAAAAGAATGGTTATTGATGATTGTAGACTACAACTTGTCTCTTTTTATACGATAATACAGCAAAAGTGGAAACGAATACAAGTTTTTTCATTTCCACGAAGGTGGATGTTAACTCAGCGTCAAATTAGGCATTCCAATTTGGCGAAAAATGGTAGTTCAGGATTCCCAAAGTTGTGAAAAGTCTAACGTCAATAGATGCCGAGTTCAGGAATTTTTCGAAATGGTTCATTGGTTTCTAACGTAAAACTACCTCGAAAATTTTATAAACAAATCACAACACTCTCGATGAATTCAAATTCCATTCAAAATTCGAAATTCCGTTGCTCATGAATTAGCAAACTTTCTGCTCTGTAGTGCTTTTAACAATGATTATTTTGTTTCTGTAGTAAGAATGACTATTTTATTGTATTGTTTCGAGAATATTCATTGATTATTGATTTTTGTGGCACAAAAAAAAGAAATTTATTTAACTGTTTCCTGAATATTCATTCCTGCTTATGTCTTAAAGAATTACTTTCTACACGCAAAAATGTTGATAGCTTTTACAAAAGTATCTTTGTGCGCTTGATCTATGGGCTGAATATTCATTAAATAAGGTGCATTCATCGACTAGAACCTGATTTTGTCTTTAAGAACTACATTCTATCCGCAAGAACTCGACAATTTTTATAGCAATATCATTACAAGCTCTGTTTACGGGCTGAAATTTCATTAAATTAAGTGCATTCGTAAACTAGAATCTACTTATGTCTTTAAGAATTACTTTCTACAAGCAAAAATGCGTCAACATTTATAACAACATCATTACGGGCTCTACGGCATAAATACGTACTCATTAAATAAAGTGCATTCGTCTACTAGAACTTGATTATGTCTTTAAGAATTACTTTCTATGCGTAAAAATATTGACAACTTTTATTACAATACTATTACGGGCTCTAGCTATGGGATAAGGATTCTTTAAATAAAGTGCATTCTTAGACTAAAACCTGATTAAGTTTTTAAGAATTACTTTCTACACGCAAATATGTCGACAACTTTCATAACAATATTTTTATGGGTTCTATCATTAGCTTCTTTTAAAATCTATGTGATGGTAGTTCATATATAATTGCCAAAACCTCTTATTTTGGTCACTATGAATATAATTTTCATAAATATCTTTTAAACGGAAATTCACAGAAGTCCAGAAAAAGATTTGCATATCTAGATGTTATAGTAAACCTAAATACCGATTTGCAACGTTCTAGGTCCATCTCTCTTGGAGTTATGCGGAATAAACACCCACACACACATACTTACATACAGACGTCACGAAAAATCGTGTGCAATCGTCGATATCTCTAAAACAGATGTTCGTGTCAAGACCAATGTTGCAGGTGTGAAACTAGTCACCATGTCAATCACACATATAAATTTGCAACATTCTACAATCATTCGTTTTTGAGCTGTGCGAGATAAAAATTACATTTCGCAAATCGATATTACTATACTTCCTTAGAAACCTTTGGACGGCCCCTGCCTGCCTGGGCTCGGCCAAGCTTAACGGGTTGGATGCCGCCCGCCGGAGCGAATAAATTGCCAGATCACCGCATGGAAGCTGTCTACAACCAGGCAGTTATCTAGTCGCTACATAGAATGAGCTCTGTCCGATGATTCTTCGTTCAGACTTCATACATCATTATCAGGAACTAGATGGAACTTATTCCTTTATAGTAAGCTAAATAGCAAGCGAAATTTTCGAATGATTTAGCCAAGAACTCAAAGCCGACATTGACTGTGGCGCAATCAAATAAAGATTAATTAAATCAAACCATTACACTATTTTTAAAATAGTATTATACTTCAAAACAACGGAACCTGAACCTCCAAATGATGGAATTTGTCTCCTATTGATAAGTTTTCTCATGTGCATAATCAAACCTATTGGAAATTTGAGAAAAAAAAAACAGTGGATCCACTATTCAGAAGTTTCCGTAAATAATTTTTTACTACAATTAAATTAATAAGTTATAATTAAAAATTATAAGTTTATAAGTTTAATTAAGCATTAAATTAAAAATAATCTTCATGTAATTGGTAATTTAAAAAAAATGTAAATTACCTATGAAAGTGTTCACAGAGGAGATCTATTTAGAAAAGAAAAGTCAAAAAAAAAAAAAAAAACTGAAAAATGAACTTTTAATGAGTTTCGCTCTTTTTTAAAAATGAACTTGAGTTGAGAGCGTTCATTTTTTTCAGACATGAGTTTGAGCGCGAACTAGCTCGTTTTTTACACGATGAACTTGAGTTTGATCTAGCTCGTTTTTTTCGTGACTGGTGCGGGTTAATCTAAGATAGAGTGAATACAAGTAGAGAGGCGTGAATAGGGAGTCAGCTTCTGATTGGTTTGAAAAACTTTTTTCCACTATCATCCGCATTTTAAAGTGTTTTTAATGGCTTTAAAGCACAGTGCTCAAAAATACAGCTTAAATAAAGGATTATTATAAAAAATAAATAACAATATCTGAAATTTTCCTATTCTTGATATTCAAATGAGAAGTGTTCCAATATTTTTGCCAAAATATTTGGTAACCAGCTGTCTTCTTTTTCAGAGGACAGTCCCTTTTTCCAAGAAGTATCTCTAAATTTTAAAAATATTGTTACAAGAAAATTATTTATCAGAATTATTAGCTTTTTGGTCTGCATTTCCAAAAAAGATATTACAACCATTTCCAAAGAACAAATTATTTTCCTAATTAGAGAATTGTAATAATTATTAACACTTTTAATTTATAAAGGTACTCTAATTTGGTCACCATACAAAACCCAGTTTGATAGAAAAAATGTCTGCTATGAGCATGCGCTGTAGCGAAATTTCTTCATTTGTCATCTCTCTCCTTAGAGTCTCTCTAATCTAAGACAACAATTTTATTCGACATCAGGTACTCCAGCACTTTTTTCTCAGTGTGGATACTCGCTTGCTGCCATATCCATTTCTTCTGGCCAAATTGTCCATGACACTACTAGATAAAGGTAATTCGTAGGTCTTTAAGATATTTTAGGATGTTATATTTGCCTTCAACAAACTTTATCGCGAGATTACCAAAGTTGGAGATGTCACCTAAAATCATGTTACCGCCATCGCCCATTTGACGCTTTACTCGATACGATGCAATTACGCTATTATCCCTATGTTGTACGTATGAACTGGCGTTTTTAGGTCCATCAAGGTAAAAGTGTGAAAACTTGATATGTTTTTTCCTGTGTCACGGCGTTAACCGCAGTTGTTTCATGATTCTTTCATAGCTAAAGTCTTCTTTAGTTGAAGTTCGTCAAACAGTTCAGTGTGAGGCTGTTATACCGGTTTTATGTTTTATGATACGGCTGGTGACGATTTTATATTGCGGCTTTAACTTTTTAATCCTATTGAATTTCATCCTCTGGTTAGTGTTGCCAAATATAGGGCATTCTTATCCAATATCCGCTCTAAATTTTAACTGCAACGAATCGCTAATCACTTCTAAGGTTCTTCTTGCATTGTATATATGTATATATCCGATATCACTCTTTAAATGTATGGGTGTTAGTTGAATAAAAGAGTCCTTAGAAACACTGCTTAGAGTGCTTTAGCGTGTTAGGGCTGGCAAAGGGTTAATTGATGTTTTGTCCTCCTAATTCTCCTTTTTATATTGATAGACAAAGCTTCAGGACCTTCGGTCTTCTTCCTTGCTTTCCGGTTCATATTCTTGAGCACCCTGATGACTGTATCCTTTGAAACATTTGTTTGGACTGCTGTTTTCCTGAGACTTTTAAGCTGGCCATACAACCTGATTAATTCAGCACGTTTTCCTTCAGTGATTATTCTCAATGTTTGTAAATTAATGAACGCTTTTTGCGCCACCTGCAAGCTATATAACTTTGGCCACCTCATTATCGTGTCTTTCACTGTAATGTTTATTGTTTTCGCTATGATTATCTGTACATATTACTGATTTATCGTTTTATTTTACGTAGCGTAGCTTATGGTAACCCGATTAGAGTACCTTCATAAATTAAAAGCTTTAATAATAATTACAATTCTCTAATTAGGAAGATAGTCTTATATTATTTGGAAATGCAGACCAAAAAGCTAACAATTCTGATAAATAATTTTCTTGTAACAATTTTTTTAAACTTAGAGAAACACCTTACAAAAAGGAACTGTCCTCTGAAAAAGAGGACATCTGGTGACCATAGAATAGCTTTTTATTATTAATTATGGTGACCTCTGTTTCAGAGTACAGTATAGTGACCATATTAGAGTGCCTTCATAATATATTAGCATTAATAAGTGTTACAGTTATCCAGCTACAGAAGTATAGTTTATGCTAAATAAATGAGGACTTAAACAGTAATAATTACGATAAATAGTTTCCATTCTACAATTTAGAAAAAAATTAGAAAAACTATTTCAAAATATAGACTGTCCTCGAATTTCGAGGACAGATGGTCACCATAAAGTACAGTTCCTTTTTGTAAGATGTTTCTCTAAGTTAAAAAAAAAAAAAAAAGGTTACAATAAAATTAGTTATCAGAATCACTAGCTTTTCACAGAACATAAAACTATCTTTCTAATTATAGAATTGTAATAATTATTAACGCTTTTAAATTATAAAGGTACTCTACTATAGTCATCATATTATTAATATAGTCCGAGATTCAGATGGTAGCCAAAGTTTTGTCCAGCAGTGTACATACATCAATAATTAAACAATTGGAATGAAATTTAACCTGATGTTTTAAAATTGAATTAAACATTTCGTAACACCTGGCTGATACTATCTGTTATTTTCTTTAAGCTTTGTGGACAACTTTGTAATTGCTGCATGTTCACTTAGAATCAAAACAAGTTGTTAGCTTGTAGGAATGATATAAGAAGTGTTGGCATAAGGCGTATCAGCATGCAGGGCAAATGAAGTTAACTGGCTCAAGATGGCTGCCGTAATAGCAATCAAAGCTGCTGCAGGAGCTATATTAATTCTACCAATGTAGTGGCTAGTTACTGTTTTATTTTATTTTATTTATTTATTTATTTATTTATTGACAGTTTCGAGACGTACAATTACAGTGACTTTCCTCTCGAGTGATCCATATTACATAATTCCACAATAACAATGCGCAAAACATTTTATTAACTGTGATACTTAATATCTTCTGCCGTTACAATTTTGAATTCATGTTTTTTCGGACATGTCATTTCATCTTACATAATTCCTCCAAGGTTGATTTTGGAAAATGTAACAGATCATTTTATAATATTATGATAATGTTATGTGTTGTAGCAATCAGATTAAAAAATTTTCCTCATTAATTCTTGTTTTTCAGATTATTCCGATTAAGTGGTCAATTACTGGTTTGTGGCAGTGTTGCCAAATTGAAGGATTTTTTTTAGATTTAATAATTATCACTAATTTCGGAGAATTATATTTTTATCTCATAATAATCGATTAAACTAACATTACAATTGAAAATTAGTGGTGAATATCGAATATAAAAGTTCCTAGAAGTTGGCAACACTGGTCTGTTGTCAATTACTAACAGATCACTCTATTTATATTTGGCAAGTAATAAAATCCAAACCCACTAACATTTAAAATTGTTCTCAGCATAACTTTGAGCTGATTCAAAGTTAAACTAAGATTTATGTTTATATATTAGATACAGGGGCAGTAAGAATTTATAGAAACGATATTAACACACTGATGCCCGCATATTTTCCTACTTTATTTGCATGCCTCGTCTTTTGGTGTTTTATTTAAACGTTACATTACTTAACTAAAGGATTTTTCGAATTCCTTTTAAAATCATTTAAATTTCATCCTTAACAGTCGATGCGGTAAGTTCCACTGATTAACATATACGCCTAAATTGAAGATGAATGCTCAAAATCCCTTATAAAAGGAATGTATTGTTTCATAGGAATACCTAAAAGAGTGCTTTTAGGCATTCCTCTAAAATTTTCTTTTCTTTTAGTTGCCTTTTTGTCGACTAAAGTTGTCTTTTTGTCTCTAATGAAACTCTTTTATTTTAGTTGTCTTTTTGTCAACTAAAGTTGTCTTTTTGTCTCTAATGTCCTTTTAATGAAACGAGATAACTCGTGACCGGTCAGCAATGTATTAAGTAAAAAACATTAATTAATAAACACATTTTCTATGCATATAATATATTATTTATATAATATAAACAACAACAAAAAAAAATTAATCCTTTCGCTATAAAATACTTAATATGCAATGCATTATTCTAGGTGGGTTGGCTGTGAAAGTTGGTATATTTCGTATTAACGGCCTAATTTCCTTCCTGTAGCTTCAAAATAAAGTTATGTGTATTTTTTGTATAAAATTAAAGCAGTATCTCAGTCACAAATAAATAAATAAATCAAAAAGCAACAACTGGAAGTGGGCAAGCAAAGACTAAATATGGAGTAATAGGTAATTTTTTTAATTTGTCAGTGGAAAAAAGGCTCAAGAATCTATAAATGTATACAAAGGAATGCCTAGTAAACGCTGTAAAATGACGATATAATATTCCGTATGGAAAAAATTATATTAAACAAAAGTGGAAATATCATCATGTATGCGGTTATGTATACAAGCGAAAATAACAAATTGTAAATAACAAGATTTAAACTTAATGTTATTTAATGTATGTATGTTATAATTTAAAAATTAGGTGTAGGGGAGAAATCTCTTGCAATGAAAATATCTATGTCGTTATATAATGATAACATTTATATTCCGTAAAAACTTTAATAATTATATATAATCACAAACAGTTGTGTTTATTTTCACACCTTACTTGAAATTCAAACTATCAAAAAAATTAATTAATCTGAAGGAATATGTTACTTATTTAAAACAGGTGGTCATTAAAAGAAGTGTAGGCCATATTTCTTGTTTAATCAACACAATATTTAGTTTTAAGCAAAATGGTATAAATACTTGTTATTTGGAAATTTTGCTTTTATAAATTTTAAATGAAAAAAAAATGTTTAACCTTTAACTTAATTTATTAAGAAATCAAAAGAAATTTTGAACGGTTTTCAGTGAATAAAATAAAATAGTTTTTTTAATTCCACCAGCTGGCATTTAGGGGCATATGATCGTGCAGTAATAAAGGTGACGAAATATAATCAATCCATTATCATAGTTGCCAAGACTTCCGATTTCGTCGAAAGACTTCATACCAGAAATGTTCTACAACAATTTTTATTTTATTTAATCGAAAAAAAAAAATAATAATAGGACATATTTCTATTAAAAAATAGTGATGACAAATCTGATTTTAAATTCAAAATATTGGCAAGTATGCATTATATAAACTGAACACAGTATGAAAATTAGCTACTAATTAAAATTTTTGTACCTGGATTGATAATCAACTTCTTTTAATTCCCTTTCTTTCATAGGAAGGAATCTCTTGATTTTATTTCAACATTATATATTACATATATGTATTCATATCAATAGAGTTTACAAAGCTTGGGGATTAGAATGTGTCAAAATGTGTCAAACATTTGGTTCTATTTTTTTCCGGACACCCAAATTTGTTTTCCATTATGTATATATATTAATGAGCAAGGAAACTTTCTTAGTGTTTTCAAAAAATCGCTATGAAAAACAGTGAAATAATGATAATTTACGTAGTTCAACATACGCATAAAAAATTTCCCTAGAATATAAAATATTTGTGCTAGGATGCACCATATGTTTTTAATTTTTAATTTTAATTTTAATTATTGTTTTTTTCAAAAGTTAGAGCAAGCATCTACAAATAAAACAAAGGTGACATAATTTTACATTCTCCTTAAAAGTGAAACCATTGAATGATTGCAATTGCTAAAGAAATAAATATTTTTGAAACAATTAATTGTTTGTCAAAACATGCATTTTTCATCTGTAGTAAAAATAGTTAAAAAAAAAATTCTTATAATATTTGTAATTTTACAAACAAAATAATCATTCACTAACATTTATAGAATGTAAAAGTATTGCTTGGAAAACGGTATTTATGTAGGTAAAATTTCAGTATTTCTAGCATTAAATATTGCTTGTAGTTTTGCCTCTCTTAATTTCGAAGAATATTCTTCGATTTATCTCACCTAAATTGAAGTGTTTCTATCTAGGGACTTCCTAGAACGAGAGTCCTTAATCTCGCAAACTACGATACGTTTTAAGGACCTAGATTAATTATAGACAATTTTATGATCCCTTGAGAAGGAGACGTTAATTTTTCTTTCGGGTATTTTATTGCTTGCCATATAAAATTTATATTTTGTAAGAGACAGGCACTTCCAATACTCATCACATATTCATGAGGTCGCAAGATATTTTGTTAAGAGAGTCTATATTTTTGTTTTTAGACTGTAAAATAAACTTTCTTCAGTAAAAGTTAAAGTATGGTAAAATATGTTAAAATATGCAATTTCATCGATAAGCTTATAGAGCAGTTTTTATTTGACAAATTTTGTTATTTTCTCAAGTGTAATGAAAATTTAAAGCTGTTGTAAATTATTTATTACTTATTTTATTCTTTCATTTTCAGAAAATATTAAATCACGAAATTCAATATTTAGATAACTGAAAACTATAATTACTTCCATCTACATGACTTTAATAATATTACTATAAAGATTCTTAATTTTAAGAAGAATTTGAATGAACGTCTTTTACTTGAATCACAATATATTAAATCTTTGAATACAATTTACCCTTTTTGTCTTAATTCTAATGTCTATAATAAACAATATGTTGTTTATTCCAAGTTGTTAAAAACTGATTTTTGCAAAAATATATATGCTGTGATAAATCACTCTTTATTTAAAAAGACTACTAGAACTGCTAGGGGTTCAACTAAGTCTTCTTCCCAACTTTTGGACAATTCTTCTAATTTATATAAGATTAAATCTTTGGAAACTGTTTTTCTTATGTGTTATAATTGGAAAGACATTCGTAATTTTATATTTGGAATTAAAAATAAGTTTCTTCTTAAATATTTTAAAATTCTCACTCCTTTGCCTCAGAATTTAGTGATGTATTTTTTTCATATTTTACACTATAGGGCCGAGTTTTTTAATAGCAAACTTAACTTGAAATCTTGTCAAAAAATAAATGTCTCTCTCTTGATGTTAAATTTTTCTCATCCTGTTTTTAATAAACTTCATTTTCATAATATCTTGAATGATCCTTCCAATCCTTTTCCTATAAAAAATTTTGTCATTCAAAAAACTTTTAAATATAATATTACTTTAGGCAGAACATTTTTTTTACTATAATAAATTTGCTAAATTTCTTTCTTTTAATGAACAGCCTCCGTGCTTATTGTTCTGATTCCAAATATAAATTATTTTGCAATCAAGCTCATGGTCATACTATTACTGGAGATATCAATATTGTGGAAAATCTGACTTTAAGATATTTGATGAAGTATGGTACTAAATTTCATATGCCCTCTAAATACCAATTTATTCATATCATTATTCAATTTAATTTTGACTTTATTTACAAAATTGCTATTGACTATAATAAACCTGATCAATTTTTTAATGAGTAGAAATTTAAGTTACTTGATAAATTTAAACTTCATTTAGTCTATAACAAACGACATTTGTCAAACATCAAGTACTATAATTTCAAAGAAATTAATTCAGCAATTCTAGATTTACAACTAAATTCATAATTACTTATGTTGACAAGGTGGCTAATAACTGTGCAATTATTTGCAAAAAGTTTTATAAACAACTTCTTTTTGATACTATAGATACTAGTAATATTTTTGTTAAGATTACTGATAATATAGAGATTAAAAATAGGCATATCTTTAATTCCTACACATTAATAAATACTAGGAATAATAACTATAATTATCCTTACTTAGTTGTAATTCCAAAATTTCACAAAAATCCTGCCACAATTCTTACTGTTACTGTTGCATGTAATTTATATACTTCTAATGCAAATATTGTGTTGTTAAATATTCTTAAAAAACTATTGTTATTAAAAATTTGTGTTCTATTGTCTTTCAAAATTCTTATATTTTTCTTAATAAGAATAAATATGCATAAAAAATAGTTTCCAACTCAAAAATAAAATTAAAAATCTTACTAATATTACGAGTATAAAAACTTTTGATTTCAATAACCTTTTTAATAATATAGTTATTAAAGATATGTTTGAAATTATAAATAAACTTTTTGTTGAAAATCTGCAGTTTCTAAATCTAAATAACTCCTTCAACTTTTAAAACTTTTACTAGGTTTATCCTATGTCATAAGTATATTTTATTCAATAATTCTTTATGTAAACAACGTTTAGGTTTGCCACAAGGTGGAATTGCATCTAGTAAGTTAGTTGATCTATATTTATATTATTATGAGCGTTACATTGAGTGTTCTAATTTTAGATTACTACGATATATGGATGATATAATTATAATATATATAGATAAACATAACAATTATCAAAATTTACCGATTGATTATCCCGATAATCTTTCTCTTAGTGATACTGATTTAACATCTAATATAATTAATTTCTTAAATTTAAAAATTATTCTTAATGATAATTTGCGATTGGAATTACTTATGATGATAACTATATGATACTTATGACTTATATGATAAACGTAAAGACTTCCCCTTTAAAGTAATTTTTTTTTACTAATTGTCAGGTTTATAAACCTGACATGATTATCTTAAAGCTTCAAAGTTAAGCAGAGATGAAATAATAGAGTCCAGTAGAAACTGTATTGAGCAGGTAAAAAGAAATATGACAGGTTTTCTTTTAAATAAAATCATTTATTTAAAAACTATTTTGATTTATCTAGTGAAATAAAAATATGGCAAACGAAAATAAAAATTATAATACATTTAGACGATTCGTTTAATATTCTTCAGGGCAGATAGATTAGTACAGAGTAGTTACCGAAGCCTATACTATTACTGAAAGAAGCTTAAAAGTTTGCAGTTTTAAAATGACTATCATCCTCGAATTAATCTAAAAATATTTACTTAAACCTCATCTGAAAAACAACAGCTTTCCACACAAGCTTTAATATTGTCGAGGTTATCAAGGAAAAATTTAAACTGAAATATACAAACTGCGTTTAACGCCAGCTTCTTTATTACCGGGATTCACCTCGGCACTGACACCGAAAAAGCCACACGATTGCTTTTCTGCTACGCTACTTATTCAATTCAAGCAGATGACGTAGACTTATGTCATTTGCATACGGATAGCTTCGGCTAACGTATTAATATTTTATGCTAAAATAAATTTTAAATAAACTATGAGTTTTTAAATATTTATTAACTTAAAATTATAAAAGTAAATAGAGAATAAATTACTTAGATTTTAATGACCATCGGTTTTAATAAACAAGGAAAGATAGTTAAAGTAAAGAGGGAGTGAAACTGAATAAAATATTGAGTGTCAAGAACATACTAATATTTTAAATTTCTAAACCTAACAATAAGCCCCCCCTCTTGACACTCAACCGAGACCATGAAAAATATATATATATATTCTGCCCTGAATTTACAAGTTCACATCATATTATTTGAGCAGCAAAAAAACTTGAAAAAAAAAAAAAAAACGTAATTTGACAGATTCAAGAACGACTTGCTGCTAATCGTCTTCTAACAGGATATTTCAAGATTTTAGCAGTATAGTCCAATTTTTGCAATGCTTCATTTCAAACTTATACAGAAAATTCTTCTTGCTATGAAGATATAATATAAATAATTAAGCATTGGCATGTACATAAATTAACCAATATATGATATAAAACAAGTATATACATTTCGCAATATAATAAACACTTTCAGAAATACATTTGCATTTTCATATTAAAGAGAAAAACATTCTGTTCTCTTTAGAAATAAATAACTTAATTAAAAAAAAATAGAAATTCGTTTATTTCCTTAATTCTTTTCTTTTCAAAATTTACTCCTTTAATATACATGTTACTCAGTAGATGAAAATAGGCTACTTATGAAAAGAGATAACCCGTATTTTGTTAACGGTTTCGTGAAAATATCTGACCAATTATTTGCACTTTTAACATGTTTAATATTAAATATGTTTTTATAAATCAAATCCCTTATAAAAAATAATTTTACGTCAATGTGTTTGGTACGATAGGTTTCAATGGGAGACTTCACGAAATCTATAGCAGCCATGTTATCGACTAAAAGTAAAGATTTTTCTTTAGTACCCTGTATTAGTTTTTTATTAAAGCATTCTTCTAAAATTCTATCGAACCATAATAGTTCTTTTGTAGCTTCGGTCATGGCTACGAATTCAGATTCCATAGTACTTAAACTGATACATTTTTCGTTAAATGTTCTCCAAGCTACAGGTGAATTATCGAGTAAAATCAGCTGTCCCCCCATTGAAGTCCTATCGTCTCTGTTGGCCGCAAAGTCAGCGTCTGAATAAACAGTAATATGTGGTTTCCTGCACTCAAGTTTTAACTTTAAATTTCTGGTATAACAAACATAACCTAAGAGTTTTAACAGGCCATTCCAATGCATTATGCCAGGATTACTTTGGAATTGGGCAAAAATATTAACCGCGTACGATATGTCAGGTCTAGTTCTATTAGAGAGAAACGATAAGCAACCTAAAATGCTTCTATAAGGATATTTTGACATTTCTATTGTTTCAGCGTTAGTTTGAGGACATTGAGATTTTGAGTAAATTATCCCTTTACTAATGGGGAGAGACGATATAGGAAAATTGAAATTTTTAAATCTGTTACATATTTCACTAATATATGAATGCTGATGAATAGTTAAATTTCCATTATTTTCCTCGAATTCTACACCCAATAGTTTACGGGTTTTTCCTAAAATTTTTAAATCAAAATTTTTACTCAATAAGTCCACTACTTCATCTATATGATTTTTAAATTTTGCAAACAATACAATGTCATCGACATACAATAATAAAATTACTTTCTTGTTAAAAATATAAACACAGTTACACCATGAAAATTTGATAAAACCTATCTTGATCAAAATTCTATTCATTTCGAAAAACCAGGCTCTACCACTTTGGTGTAGGCCGTATATAGCGCGATTTAATTTACAAACGAATTTTTCTTTCCCGATCTCTATGAAACCTGGTGGTTGCGACATATAAATATGTTCATCGAGTGGTGTGTAAAGATATGCACCTTTAATATCCAGTTGTAAATGAGTCCATCCTTTACATGAAACTAGCAATGAAAAGAAGAAGCGTATTACTCCAAAGTTAACGACAGGGCTAAAAGTATCGTCATAACTTTCTCCTTTTATCTGTTTATATCCTTGCGCCACCAGTCTGGCTTTAAAACGAGCTATTTCCCCCCTTTCATTACGTTTAAGAGTGAAGACCCATCTACATCCTAAAATAATAGTATTTGGAGGTGATTTTGTAAGGTGCCATACGTTACGATCCCGAATAACATCCATTTCTTCTTTTATAGCCTGCAACCACTGATTTTTATAAGGAGATTTTAAGACCTGTTTAAAACTCGTTGGGATTTGATCCACGTCTAGTCAATCGTTTTTCTTAGTTAAATCAGGTTCAATCAAATGAAGTTCATTATCTGAATCAAGTTCACTATCTGAATTAATTTCATCAGAATTTAAAGTTTGTTCCGCACTAGAACAAGATTTTTCATTAATTTTACCTACATATTTTTCTCTAGGACTGAAATTAAAAAGGTTTGTTTCATAAATTATACAATTTTTCTTACAATATTTTTTAACATCTTTATGACATTTTAAAAGTTCAGTTTTTCCAAATTCACAATAATAAACGTCGATTCTGTCACTAGTTTTACGGGATACTAGAGTTCTAAACCATACAGCCTCTCTGAGCGGGACTCGTTTAATTATATCTCGACTGGATTTAATTTCCTCGTCGGACGAAGATTCAGAATGATCAGGGTAAGTCTGATATATATGAAAAGCATCTGAATCAGCATTATTCACACTTTCTGAATCTGACCCCTCATCTGAACATAACCAACTTTCATTTTCGCGGCCCATCACTGCTCCACTGCGCTCCCCAATATTTATTGGTTCTTCAATTTTAACATTAATTGTTTCTATTGTTTTACTTTCATCTGGGAGCCATATCCTGTAACCTTTTGTACTAAGGGCGTAACCTATCATAATTCCTTTTTTCGCTTTTCGGTCAAGTTTGTTTCTAAGTTGTTTGGGTACCCCTACGTATGCTGTTGAGCCAAAAGCTTTTAAGTGCTTTACTGAAGGTTTATAACCACCATACAACTCAAACGGTGTTTTCTCTAAATCAGTATGACAAATTCTGTTCCAGGTATACGCAAAGTATAAAGCTGCGTCTGGCCAAAAACATTTATTTAATCCACTTTCGTCTAAAACTGTCCTCATACCGTCACCAATAGTTTGGTTAAATCTTTCTACAACAGAATTTTGTTCCGGTGAATAAATGTTAGTAAATTCATGTTTTATGCCTTTCAGCTCACAAAAAGATTTAAAATTATTATTTTGAAACTCTTTCCCGTTATCTGATCTAATAGCTTTTACCTGGCAGTTTAAAAATCTTTCCGCTCTTGTTACATAATTTCTAAAGTTTTTAAATACCTCAGTTTTTGCTTTCATAGGAAATATTGTTACTTTACGAGAAAAATCATCGATAATCGTTAAGAAATACCTTTGACCGTTTCGGCCAGTTATTTTGCATGGTCTCCATACATCCATATGTAATAACTCAAGAGATTGTCTAGACCTTATTTGACCATGGGGTTTAAAAGAAATTCGTCATTGTTTATTAAGTTTACAAGTTTCACAAGAAGCTTCATTGACTTTTAATTTAGGAAGCCCCCTCACACTATCATATTTACAAGTTCTGTCAATTAGTTTAGGACTAGCATGAGCAAAACGTCTGTGCCACATATTAAAACTGTCCTTTTCAGTATGTAAAACTTCAGTTTTTGTATCATGAGAATTTCTTTTACTTGAAGTTTTAGAAACTTCAAATTTAACATTTTTCGTTTCTTTGGATGGAATTTTTGGAAATAAATAATAAATACCATCATGCAATTTAGCAGTAAATAAAAATTGATCATATTTTTTAGTTACTTTAATTTTACCATTCCCCCCCTTAAATTTAGCTCCTGCAATATCCATCTTTGGAGCAGATATTAAATTTTTTCTCAATTTAGAGCAATACATTACATTAGTAAATGTTATATTTTGTTGACCAAATCTTAATTTAACATCACCAGTTCCTTCAATAGGAAAATCAATATTATCTATTGCAACAGCTAATCTTTCATTATACAATGGTTTAAAATTAGAAAACAAATTTTTATCACCACAAAAGTGATTACTCGCAGCCGAATCAAAAAGCCAATTGCTTTTGTCACACTCATTTTTACTTAAATTAGCAAAAGTAAAAAAAACCTGGTTAGAGTCCTTTCTGGTTCGTCTCGGGAGTCTGGAACGGCCTCTTCTCTGGGAATGGTCAGGTTCCTTCTGGTTAGATCTCTCAGGACTGGAATCACTAGTAGTGGATACAGTTGCCTCTGGAGGTTTAGCTCGCCATGGTCTGTGAGGGGATTCAGCATGTTGCCTCTGGAAAAATGGAGACTTCCGGCGTTGATACGTTTTCGATGTTGATCTTGGCTCGAAGTTTTTCCTTGAATTTTGACAAAAACGACTGATATGTCCCGGAACTCCACAGCGGAAACAAGTCACATTTGATCTTGAGTACTGTGTGCTGTACCTCTCAATAAAAAGTTCATCACACTTGTCATGATCACGCAGTTCTATCCTTGATTCTCCACTAATTAATTCAATTAAAATATCTTTAAATACAAATTTATCATCAGGCCACCTAAGTATGCTCTGAACTATACTATCGAATTTCTCTGGGAGATAACGAAGCAACTGGAATGATGGATAAACTTCCTTCATTGGCTGATTAATTGCTTCTAAAAGTTCAGCTATTCTCATGAGTCTAGCAGCATACATATCAATTTTCTCTCCACTTTTTATTTTACATGAAAACAGTTCGCTGCACAACTGCATATGCCGTGCGCGGTTATCTGGATAAAAATGTTGTTTCAATTTTTTCCATATCTCAGCTGGATCCGTTAATTTCTCTATAATCCGACGAAAGTCCTTCTAAGTATTGAGGTATAAAATAGATAAAGCAAGTTTTGACCTCGTATTATAATCTTTTAATTCTTTCGGATCAGCTGATGGTTTCGGCTTTTCCTCAGTTCCGATTACGATATCCCAGGCGTTCTTTTCAAACAATAAAAACTTCACATCAACTGCCCAGTTACAATAATTCGTAGCATTGAGTTTTTCTATAGTTTGCTGTATCATTGCCATTTTCGTTAACTGTATTGGCCCCCCCCTTCTTAAAGATTCTTATAAAACTTTGGGACCAATACACCGGAAGGAAACTTTACTTCATTAAACTTTGTCATTTAAAACTTTCACTTAAACTGCTCAATACTGGGCAATGGCCCATAACCAAATATGTCAGGTTTATAAACCTGACATGATTATCTTAAAGCTTCAAAGTTAAGTAGAGTTGAAATAATAGAGTCCAGTGGAAACTGTATTGAGCAGGTAAAAAGAAATATGACAGGTTTTCTTTTAAATAAAATCATTTATTTAAAACTAGATTGATTTATCTAGTGAAATAAAAATATGGCAAACGAAAATAAAAATTATAATACATTTAGACGATTCGTTTAATATTCTTCAGGGCAGATAGATTAGTACAGAGTAGTTACCGAAGCCTATACTATTACTGAAAAAAGCTTAAAAGTTTGCAGTTTTAAAATGACTATCATCCTCGAATTAATCTAAAAATATTTACTTAAACCTCATCTGAAAAACAACAGCTTTCTACACAAGCTTTAATATTGTCGAGGTTATCAAGGAAAAATTTAAACTGAAATATACAAACTGCGTTTAACGCCAGCTTCTTTATTACCGGGATTCACCTCGGCACTGACACCGAAAAAGCCACACGATTGCTTTTCTGCTACGCTACTTATTCAATTCAAGCAGATGACGTAGACTTATGTCATTTGCATACGGATAGCTTCGGCTAACGTATTAATATTTTATGCTAAAATAAATTTTAAATAAACTATGAGTTTTTAAATATTTATTAACTTAAAATTATAAAAGTAAATAGAGAATAAATTACTTAGATTTTAATGACCATCGGTTTTAATAAAAAAGGAAAGATAGTTAAAGTAAAGAGGGAGTGAAACTGAATAAAATATTGAGTGTCAAGAACATACTAATATTTTAAATTTCTAAACCTAACACTAATTTTCAAACATGTTCACATAAGTCAGTTTTTGTTAATATTCTTCTTAATTTTAATCTACGTTTAAAACATTTAGTGTCTGATAATTACAAATATATACAATTTAGATTTTTTTTAAATCTTTCTTGGACAAATGGATATCCCAAAAAATTAATTTAAAAAAAAAAAAAAAAAATAGCATTGAAAAATGGATATCCTAAAAATTTAATTAATTATTATTTTTTTAAGGGATTTTTATTCCATAAATAGTGCTTATCTCTTGTCTAGAAATTAAATTTGTTGACATTAAATGTTGTGTTGTGATAAATACAGTTAAATTAACACTATGGAACTTCATAATTAAGTTTATATTAGTTTTTATTTATTTATTTATTTAATTCTTTTCATTATACTATTGTAGATGGCAGAACTATTCATGTTATTTTTCTTGTTCCTAATTTAGGATTTAGGATTCTTTCATATTTGAATTGGTTATTGAACACTTAACTTATTACATGATTCTTGGCCGTTAACTGTACCTTTAACGGTTTACTGTTGCTAAACTTTTACAAGTGCTGTGTGATAAAGATAATGTTTTCTATCAAAGTTGCTTCTCATTTTCTGCAAAATTTATCTTTCTTATTTAATGGGTTGTTTAATTATTCCAATATCTTCAATTTATCTGTAGGATCTTCTCATTTTCTGCGAGTTAACTTTGATATCAGTTTAATTATTCCAACATCTTCCGTTTATGTATGGGATTTTCTCATTTTGTTGGTGAGTTAACTTTCATTTCAGTTTCTTGTTTTGTCTGGTTGAATGTTTTGCGCCAGGAGCAAAGATATATTTAGCTTTTACTATCTTTGCGAGAGAAAAATATTCACTTTACAAGTTTGTATTCTACCAAGCCCCTGATGACGATAGAATGCAAACATGCCATTATCTAACTCCTATTTGAATTTTGGGATTGATTTGGAATGTTTTTGATACTGATCATTTAAATTGTTGGAATTGCTGGTAATATTTATTAATCTTTATATTATTACTGTAAGCTCTGTTTATATATCTATCTATCTTATATATATATACAGTCGAACCTCGTTAACGTCAACATGCTTAACCGAGAATGACTTTGAACATGAATTGTTTCCAGAATTCCAGTGAAAATAAAGATCAGTGTCTGTGTTACTGATGTCATTAACTACTGATAACATGAAAAAACTTTTTATTCACCTTAAGATTCACGTTAACGAGGTTCGACTGTGTATATTTATATATATGCACATATCAGACCTGCCAACCTTTTAATGTATTGCATACCTTTTTTTGAACCTGACTTTTTTCCACACCATTTACTTTTATGGGGTAGGGGGGGGAGGATTTTTTTCTTCTTTAATGGTAATTACAGGTTGTAGAAAATACCTTTCCAAAGAAATATGATGTGAAAAAAAAATGCGGGTTCTAAAAGTTTTAAGGATTAAATTAAAAATTTGGCAGATCTGATTATATACATATGTATATACAGTGTGATTATAAAAAAACTACCCCGATATATGAGACCATAGCTACCATACCGTTGCGAGAAACTGAATAAAAATTTTTGTGGAAGGTATTTTAAGGCAAGCGCTCAGGAATCATATAAAAAATTACAGTTAAACTCTAACAGTTACGGTTACAGAGACAAAATTTCGAAAATTTCAAATAGCAACACATACTCTTTTTATTGGAAGGGGATCTCCACACCAAAAAACCATAAATAGCGTTGAAACGGTACCTGTAGCACTAAAATTCCCAGCGCTAAAAGAAAAGAGATAACAATTGTGATGTGCCTACCAGAGTGCGACTAATGACGTCACATTTCCCTCTGAGTCTTCGGCTCTGACTAAAGTCTACTGATTCTGCTTCGAAACGAGAAGACGAGACCATGTTATCCTTAATTTCATGTAAGTTTACTGAATAAGAGCTCTAATTTTGTTGTTAGTCGTAAGACACCGTCATGACTGACGTCATCGCACTAAGCGAAATATAAGACATTGGGATACGCGTGCTTGCTTTCTTGCTCTGTGAACAATATGCCGCTTACTGGGAAACATCATCATCATCATCAAAATCGATTTTGATTGCCATTTCACAATGCCTTATTTTTCACGTAGAGCGATGACGTCATTCATCACGGCGTCTTACGACTAACAACGAAATCAAAGCCCTTATTCGGTAGCCTTACACGAAATTAAGGATACCGTGGTCTCTTCTTGTTTCAAAGCAGAATCAGTAGACTTTAGCCTGATCAAGAACTCCTACATAGATATGCTGACGCATCCGCCATTTTCTAGCCCACAAGACCTGCTGGCGATTTATTATTGGTGGTTTTTCGACAATAAATTGCACGAATAACTCCAGAAAAGGGCAACGCCTGTTTATATTTTCTTCTAATACAGGAAGAAGGAAAAAGTGGATTATAAATTGCAGTTGTAACTCGTGGATACCCGGAGCAGGAGCACAACTTTGTAGCGCAAGATTTCCCTTATTTTCAAACTATTTCCTTTTATTTTCAAAGTTGTTTCACAAATTTAATATGAATGTACTGCTTTTTTTAAGTTATTACTTTAAATTCTTTCACAATTAACTTTAATATTACATTTCTTTTAACGTGAAGGGTTGCAGTTTTGAGAATGTTGGGGATGTTCTTAAAATTGCCAACTTGTTTGTTTCTTGATAAGAAGTTCTAGCTCACTTGATCTGTATAGAAGTTTAAAGGCGATAACAACGCTAATCAGGTAACCTAGCTTTTTCTACCGCCAACATTTTCAAAGACGGGCTAGAAAATGGCGGACATTGCGCAAGCTCTTATTATATAGGACTCTTAGGGCCTTATTCACCAACTTCTTAACACTCGAATTAAACCTCGGATGAGTGGTAATCGCTCGATCATACAAAAATCGGTATTCTCCAACAAAAATCTGCGGTAGATCTGTAGAACAGAGGCTCACTGGTGTTTGTTTACATTTTGGCGATATTATCCGTGCGCCAACGAACCAAGGAAATGAATTTATCTTATGGCAACCTTACAAAACGTTTGTTTATGTTCGAAATGAAAGAAATATTAATGCAGACGACTATTTAACGTAATTAAATAAAATTATCGAAGAAATTTCATAAAATGGCGATGGTTAATTAACTTTTTAACTACAATATTTTAATAAATAAGCAAATCTTAACAAAATGCACGTTTTGTCATCGAAGTTTTAAGAGCAAATTAATTTCAACAACACAATAAATGTAATTAAATAAATGAAAATTCAGAATAAAAATATAACTTTAAAAGTAATTAAAAAAGCATGAAAACTTACAATATATGCAACATGAATTTTATTTATTTATTTATTTATTTTTTTTTTCCATTTTGAAATTTCTGTTGACTCCATAATACGTAAATCACATATCAAATATTTCACTTCGCGCTCAGTTAATTCGTAACATTCGAGGATTCTAAAACCGCATTCAAATGAATCGAAACACATCGGTATGGAAATTATGAGAATATACAAATAAAATAAAAAACATATTTTCAAGTTATCAATGATACGCTTTCATTTCTCCAGACACATATCGTTTCGAATTTTTCATTAACACTTACATTTCAGCGGAGGGGAAAATTCCCTAGTTTTCATAAACTTGACCAACAAGTGATTGAGTGAGTGAGTTTTACGTCGAACTAGTGCTACGTTGTGGGCAATGAGTACGGCAACCAAATATGCCCATTTTCTACAGACAACGTTTACATTATTCGCATTATTATAATTTTTTAACTATTTACTATTCAAATTTTATTTTTAGTGCTTATTAATTAAAAATGAAAAAAAATACATGCATAATTAGTTAATTGTAGCAATTTAAAGCTTCTCTGTTTTAAAAGTTCACGGATCCGGCCACTGTAACGACGGAGGATGAATTGGGACATAGCCCTGAGGTATATGAACCAACAAAGAAACAATGCTGTATGAATCTGAAAACGCACGTAACTCGGCTCCGCGGCAATCACTGTCGCGCATGTTAAAACCAAAAAAACATCACTGGACACCCGTACCTCGCTGTGCATGAATCTGAAAACGCACGTAACTCGGCTCCGTGGCAATCACTATCGCGCATGTTAAGACCAAAATTTCCCATAATGTAGCTCTAGTGCAACGTAAAATGCGCTCGAAACAAATGAACCAATCAAATATCGCCTAATTTTCCATAATGTAGCTCTAGTGCAACGTAAAATGCGCTGAAAACAAATGAATCAATCAAATATCGCCTAATTTCCCATAATGAAGCTCTAGTGCAATGTAAAATGCGCTCGAAACAAATGAACCAATCAAATATCCCCTAATTTCCCATAATGTAGCTCTAGTGCAACGTAAAATGCGCTGAAAACAAATGAACCAATCAAATATCGCCTAATTTCCCATAATGTAGCTCTAGTGCAAGGTAAAATACACTCAAAACAAATGAACCAATAAATTTATCGCCTAATTTCCTGTAATGTAGCTCTAGTGCAACGTAAAATATACTAAAAAAAAATGAACCAATTAAATATAGCCTAATTACCCATAATGTAGCTCTAGTGCAATGTGAAATACACTCAAATCAATAAAAAACAAATGAACCAGTCAGATCTCTCCATACTGCGTCATAATAGAATTGTTAAGTTATGTTTACAGGGATAGGCAGTTTCTCGCTACGGAAGTTCGCCAAGCAGAAAGTGAACCTCTGTTCTACGGATCAACCAAATCCGCTACTTTAATTCACCGGCTACTTTAATTCTCGGATTTGCTGATCCATGGTTTAATCCGAGTGTTAAGAAGTTGGTGAATAAGGCCCTTAGTCTGAACCAAAGACTCAGTGTGAAATGTGACTCATTAAAAAAATGCAAGTCGTGCTCTGGTAGGCACATAACAGTTGTTTTTTCTTTTTTTCTTAGCCTGCTAGCGCTAGCGATTTTCGCGCTACAGGTACCGTTCCAACGCTGTTTATGGTTTTTTGCTATGGAGATTCCATTTCAGTAAAAAAAAAGTTGCCATTTGAAATTTTCTAAATTTTGTCGCTGTAACCGTAACTGTTAGAGTTTGATTGTTATCTTTTATATGATTCTTGAGCGCATACCTCAAGATACCTTCCACCAAATTTTTATTCAGTTTCTCGGAACGATATAGTAGCTATGGTATACAGTCGGCTGCAAAATTATTCGAGCACTAGCCAATAATTCCTATATTTAAAAAGTACACTTAAGACTGTTTTGCTAAGTAAATCCTTGTCGAATCATGTTCTTAGACTGATTAAGAACATGACTCGACAAGGATTTATTTAACAAAGCTGTATTAAGTGTACTTTTTTTGGCAAGGATTATTGCTAGTGCTCGAATAATTTTGCAGCCGACTGTATCTCGGGGTAGTTTTTTTATAATCACCATGTATATATATATGTGTGTGTGTGTGTGTGTGTGTGTGTGTGTGTGTGTGTGTGTGTGTGCATGTGCGTGTGATCGCGCTCATATATGTCTAACTGAAACAGAAACAATTGAAAATAATTAACATTTCTCGTTTTCTAAAAAAAGTGCTTTCACCTGACGTGCGCTCTGATGATAGACTGTAAAAAGTAAATGTATGTTTCCTGCATGCACTATTTTAATAAAGGTGAAAAAATTGTGCAACATTTTTATTCCAAATTTTTATGAACAAGGAAAATTTCTTTTATATGAGTTATTCTAGAGATTATAACATAAAAATGGTATAGAAATTTTATCATTTTTGTAAAAATAATTGAAAGTTTCTTATCTTATATAAATAGCCGATATTACAAAGGAAAGAAGCTACAACTCGTCACTCACAAAATTATTGTAATAAAATATTTCTTCAGATTGTTCAAAACTAAATTAATGAATTTTTGTGAAATATTTGGGCTTTACGAATGTCAGATTCTATACGAAGAGCTGATATTTTAAAGGAACTGACAAAGTTATTGTAATAAAATACTGCTTAAATTTTTTTAAAAACTAAATTAATGTTATTTGTGAAATATTTGGGCTTTATGACAGTAAAATTCTATATGAAGAGACAATATTTTAAAGGAATGAAGCCACAATACCACAACTGACGGTCGCCAATTGCCCATTGCGCAGCAGTAGTGTGGCGTAAAAACCACACTAACCAACCAACCCACAACTGACGAAGCTGTTGGTATCAAGAAACAAGAACAAAAAATCATGCGGTATGCATTGAGTATTAACACTTTCCAAATGTACGTAATTGTTGTATCGTATAACATTCAATACACTTTGCCTACGTAATCACACAACAGACAGGCAATAATTCTGAAAGGCATACAGATAGACTAATTGAATTCATCATTCTTAAACATTGTTAGAAAGTGTTAAAAATGCTTAACACAAAAGAAAACGTAGCCCTTTTATTCTAATTGCAGTCCTTTATGTATCTGAATATTTTAGTGTAGCCCTGTAAACCTGAAAGCTAACAAAATCATATTCTATACAAAATATTATTTTAGACTATAACTATAAATGTCAATTTCTTAATGATTTTTACAATAGAATGTTCTTTAAATGTAATTTTTTAAAATGGCTGTCCTAAAGAGCAATGCATTGGCATTTTTTTTTTTTTTGGGGGGGGGGGGGCGTCCCTGTACACAAACCAGTCACACTTGACCTATTAATGCCATTTTAAAATACAGACAATTCCACAGTGAGTTTGAATAATATATATAATTTTTTGAAATTTCTGAAAATATTTACGGACGCATGGGACGGGCAGACGGACAGATAGACAGACGCACAGTGGAATAGATTGATAGATACACAAATTGAAATCATATTCACACTTAAAAAATGTTACAAAGTGTTAAACCTCTTATTGTAAACGAAAATGCGATTCCAGCAAATTTCTAATAAAAGCCTTCAATGTAACTGAATATTTTTGTGTGGCCCTGTAAATCTAATGCTAATCATATTACATTTTGTAGAAAGCATTGTTTTTTGCACATGAATAACATATTTCAATTTTATTAAGATTTGTTTGAAACAAAGTTATTAGAATTTGGTTTAAAAAAATACCTCTCATATAACAAATGCTTTGGAATACTTTTAGTTGCCCCTGTACACAAACCAGTGGTGGTACAGTAAACATCCGATAGGGAATTTGAATAACATATTTCAATTTCATTGAAATTTGTGTAAAATAAAAGAAATAAAATATAGTTCATAAAAATAACTTTCATAGAACACAATGCTTTTGAATACTCTTAGGTGTCCCTGTACACAAGTTCGTTGAGGTATTCACTGCATTTTTAATAGGGAACATCCGATAGTGAACTTGAATATCAGATATCAGTTTCAAGAGTTTACATGAATATTTACAGGTGTTAGAGCGCGAATAGACAGACAGACGAACAGACAGGCAAACCGAAGTCATTAACACTTTTCAACCTCGTTGGAAAGTGTTAAAAACATTTAGAAAGTGATAAAAATAATTAATATAAACGAAAATGCAATTACAGTAAATTTCCTGTAAAGCCCATTAATATAACTCATTACTTTTGTGTGGCGATGCATATCTGATGCTAATCGTTCCGTATTCTATAGAAAGCATTCTTTTGTGCATATGAATAATATTTTTTAATTTTATTAATATTTGTTCAAAGCAAAGTTTTTAAAATTTGGTTTATAGAAATATCTCTCATAAAACACAATGATTTGAATACTTTCGGGTGTCTCTGTATACAAACCATTGATGGTATTTACTTCATTTTCAATGGGGAACATCCGATGATGGACTTGAATAACATAGCTCAACTTCATTAATTTTTGTGCAAAGTAACGCCATTAAAATATGTTTATAGAAATACCTCTCATAGTACACAATGTTTTGGAATACTTTCGGGTGTTCCTGTACACAAAGCAGTAAAGGTATTCACTCCATTTTTAATAGGAAACATTCGATAGTGAACTTGAATAACACATATCAATTTCAAGAAATTTTATGCATATTTATGGCAGTAAGAGCGCGGACAGACTGACAGACAGCCAAACCGAAGTCATTAACACTTTTCAACCTTGTTGGAAATTGTTAATAAAATTTAAGTAAAAAATCATTTTTTAAAGTTAGAAGCTTTTTATTGTGAAGCCCTAAAGAGCATAAAATAAAACTTATTCTGGCAAAGACATGCTACAAAGAAATGAAAGTTTCAATAATAACAAAATTTTAGAGAAAAATATAGGTACTTCCCTTTTTCAAGAGATGAAAATTTTTTAATGTTCAAAATATTTTAAAAAGCTTTCGAGACCAATATTCTTTGTTTTTGTTTAATCATTCGTTAGGCCAGAAATTTCAAATGTCTCGAAAACTTTTTAAAATATTTTGAACATTAAACAATTTTTACCTCTTGCAAAAGGAAAGTATCTATATTTTTCTCTAAAATTTTCTTAGTTTTAAAACTTTCATTTCTGTGTAGCATGTCTTTGCCAGAATAAATTTTATTTTATGTTTTTAAGGGCTTCACAATAAAAAGTTTCTAACTTTAAAAATGATTCTTTACTTAAGAGTAATTTTTTTTTTTTTTTTAAAGTTCGACACTTTTGATAGTTGACATCTTCAATTTTCCCGAATCTTTCAGGATATGTTAGTAGTACTGTGATAAGAAAAAGTGAAATTTAATTTTTTCTGAATTTCATTTGTTTGACCTAGAGAGGGGGTCAAAGTTTGAGGCCGTAAATAAATGGTGCCATTTTAATATCATTTTACTACTAAAGCCATGAGTGACCCATGTCAATTTTTTTTAATACGGATACTACTTGATACTAGTTAAATTTTAGAATAAACAGCTTGGTGGTCACTCATGGCTTTAAAGGTCAAGGTCATTCGAAAATGCAGTTTTTGTTGATTTTTTCCATGTTTTCAGTCTGATTATCTGCTAAGGCAATGAGTGTCCCATAGAAATAATTATGGGGTTAATTACACACCTTAGTATAGAACTTAAAAATATTTAAAATAGCATGGGTTACTCTTGGCTTTAGTAGTTAAACGGTCTTAAAGTTGAAAATTTTCAAAAAAAAAAGGATCAAATTTGATGGTAAATTACTCTATAAGCCATGAGTCAATAACTATGAGACACAGTTTTAATTATACCATAGATGGTCTAGTTTTAGACCCAGGTTACAAACCTATGGGGCTTGCAAGATATTTTTAGATACAGTCTATTTTATATCGCCAATGTGTACCTGTTCTATGTAGTACAAAAGGCTTGAGACCCAATTTTGCAATACATTAATGATTGTTTAAACTTCACATCTTACATTACAGAGGCTAGCATCAAAATAATTATAAAATAAAAAAATCACATAGGGGAGACCGGGGCAAGTTGAAATACGGCATAAGTTAAAACATGAAAATAAAAAAAAAAACAATTTTTAAGTTCGTTTTTACTGCTAATAAAGGGACGTAAAGATACACAAAACCTACTTTACAACGTAGAAAAAAAAATAAATAAAAAAAAAAAAAAAAAAAAAAAAAAAAAGGTGTATGTAAACATGTGTTTATTTTATGAGGATAAAACTGTTTTAGAGTACCGTTTCTTTACTGTGAGTAAAAATTCAAATTTTTAAATGATGTCGCATTTTATGTAGCATACATTAGTGAATGTTTCTGATTGATTCAGCGTTTATAGTGTATAGTTGCAGCTTGCTAATCGTATAATTTGAAACGTCCACGAGCATAAGTACTGGTAGCTTAACATCTCGTAAAGTGAAAATTGCGGGCAGGGGCCAGCAGAAACAAATATATTGGAAGCTACTTGAAACACCTGTTTCATTTAGTCCCATGCGCAATTTTTATTTTTATTTTTATTTTATTTTTTGTATACAGTCTTGTTTTCATCACTCTATATATGTTTTACATAATATAACAATATGCACATTTCATATTTATCATAGGTTATTTTTTACATTATAATGACCATAATTAAATGGACCATATTTAAAACAACGGTCATAATTGTATCAGATTTAGTAAATAATTACAGTAGAATTTTGCACTTAATGAACATTTATTTAAAAATAACTATAAGGAGGTTGATAAATTAGTTTATAATAATAGGCGTTGCCGAAGGCTTATGAAAGTTGTTACAGTACTTTAATACAAAAAAGAGAGAGGGAATTTCAAGTTCACAATTAAAGTAAAGAAATTCTCTATTATTCAACGGACGTGATAAGACTTGTAAAATATTGACCAAACTGATATCTCGAAGGTCATCTTCTATGGGCCAGGTAAAACAAACGATTTTAGATTTGATTTGTCCCTTTAGAAATTTGATCTTTGCCAGCTTTACAGGCACTTTACCTGTACTACTACACATCTGTATGATTTGTCCCACATAGAACACCTATCTTGCTTTTTCCCAGAATATGAGACCAACACTCAATTTCCAGTATCTACTTGTTCTGAAAATTCCTTTAATTCTAATGCACTTATTCCTTGGAAAATTAAAAAAAAAGGAAAAAAAAACAAGGTGGAAAAAAATATTTAAAACCATAAATAAAGATACAGCCACTGCAGTGTAGGCTATTTTATTTTTATTATTATTATTAATTTTATAGTGCTTTAGCATTTCTTTTGTGCACGGGGCTAATTGAAACAAGTGTTTCATAACCCCCTTATATTTCTTTCAGCTTCCCCCTGCCCAGAATTTTCACTTTATGAGATGTTATGATACCAGTACTTATGCTCGTGGGCGTTTCAAATTATATGATTAGCAAGCTGCAACTATACTCTATAAACACTGAACCAATCAGAAACATTCACTAATTTATGTTACATAAAATGCGACATCATTTAAAAATTTGAATTTTTACTCACAGTAAAGAAACAGTACTCTAAAACTGTTTTATCCTCATAAAATAAACAGATGTTTACATACACTTTTTTTTTTTTTTTTTTTTTGCCCTACATTGTAAAATAGGTTTTGTGTATCTGCACTTTCCTTTATTGGCATTAAATAAGAACTTAAAAATTGTATTTTTTATTTCCATGTTTTAACTTATCCCGTATTTCAACTTGCCCCGGTCTCCCCTATGTGATTTTTTAATTTTATATTTATTTTGATGCTGGCCACTGTAATGTAAAATGGCAAGTTTAAACAATCATTAATGTATTGCAAAATTGGGTCTCAAGCCTTTTGTACTACATAGAACAGGTACACATTGGCGATATAAAATAGATTGTATCTTTAAATATCTTACAAGCCCCATAGGGTTTGTAACCTTAGTCTAAAACTAGACCATCCAGGGTATAATTAAAACTGTATCTCATCGTTATTGACTCATGGCTTATAGAGTAATTTACCATCAAATTTGACCTTTTTTTGAAAATTTTCAATTTTGAGACCGTTTAACTACTAAAGCCAAGAGTTACCCATGCTATTTTAAATATTTTTAAGTTCTATACTAACGTGTGTAATTAACCCCATAATTATTTCTATGGAACACTCATGGTCTTAACAGATATTTAGGCTGAAAACATGGACAAAATCAACGAAAACTGCATCTTCGAATGACCTTGGCCTTTAAAGCCATGAGTGACCCACCAAACTGTTTATGCTAAAATGTACTTAGTATCAAGTAGTTTTCGTATTTAAAAAAAAAAATGACATGGATCCCTCATGGCTTTAGGAGTAAAATGATATTAAAATGGCACCATTTATTTACGGCCTCAAACTTTGACCCCCCTCTCTAGGTCAAACAAATGAAATTCAGAAAAATTAAATTTCACTTTTTCTTATCACAGTACTACTAACATACCCTGAAAGTTTCAGGAGAATTGAATATGTTAACTATCACACCTCCATAGACTTTGTCCAGCTTTAAAAAAAATGGCTCTTATATTTTATTTAAGATTTTCGTTTATCAATTAACATTTTTTTCGAGGACCGAATTCGGGACTATCGCGTTATCAGCATAACGCTCTAACCAAAAATCTAAGAAAACTAACTGTCAAGAAAAATAATAGAACATTCTAGAAAAATCTAACAAATACTTATACAAAAGGAATATTGTTCTCGAATGCTTTTTAAAATATTTGAAATATTTAAAATTTTTCATGTTTTGCAAAAGGGAAATATCTATATTTTTCTTTGAAATTTTCTCACTGTTGAAAGTTTTATGATTTTATAGCATGTCTCTGTAAGAATAAATTTTTATTTTAGGCTTTTTAGGGCTCCACAAAAATAAAACACTTTCAGTATTATTTTTATTTATTTATTTATATTTTTATTGATTAACTAATTTATTTTTATTTATATTTTCATCGAAATTTTTATTTTGTGCGTTTAGTAATTAAAAAAAAAAAAAGCTTCTTTTAAAAATCTATTAAAATTTCTTAGGACACTGTACAGACAATGAAAGGTTTTCTTTTATGAATTGACATCGTTTCTACAAATTATCTGCAAAAAAGTAACACATCGGGTTGCGAGGATCGAACCCACGAGCATCGCGTTATCACCGATGATAAAAATCCAGTTTCAATAAAAAGCTTTTAAAACAATATATATATATTTAACTTTTTATTTTATGCTTTCTAGTATCTAAAAAAAGCTTCTTAAGGGGAAAAAAAAATCCTCTTCGAAAATTCTTTGAATACTCTATAGACAATGAAAAATTTTCTTTTAGCAATTGACACATTTTCTATTAATTATCTGCAAAATTTAACTCATCGATCCTTCGGGGATAGAACTCACCACCATCGTATTATCAACGTGACGCTGTAACCAACTGAGCCAAAGAGCGACTATGAGGACTGCTGACATTTACTTTAAATTTGAGGTGTCTTAATTATTAGCGTGACATGAAGACGTGATAGCGAAATCCAATTTCAATAAAAAGCTTCTAAGAAAATATTTATTTATATTTACATTTTTTATTTTAAGCTTTTTAGTAACTAGATAAAAAGCTATTTAAAAAAAAATCTTCAAAAATTATTATGATACTTGCGTACACAACGAAATATTCCCTTTTATCAACTGACACCTTTTCTATTAATTATTTGAAAAATTACATGACGCTCTAACCAACTGAGCCATTGTAGAAATACAATGAATTGCTTACATTTTTTTTTTTTTTTTTTTTTTTTTTTTAAGTGGAAGTGTCTTGTTTTTCAGCGTGACAGAAAACGCGATGACAAATTCAACTTCATATAATAATATAGAATATATATAAAAAACTTCTAAAAATGTTTATTTATGTATTTTGTACTTGAAACTTTTTTTTTTTGAGCTTTTTTAATATGTAAAATATTTTGTGTTTTATAAAATAAAAAATAAAATAAAATAAAAAATAAAAAACTTCTTAAAAAAACCTCTTCGAAAATTCCTAAGATAGTGTGTAGTCAACGAAAAATTTTCTTTTATCAATTGACACCGTTTCTACTAATTATCCTCAAAAATTAACACGGTGGACCTTCCGGGGACCGAACTCTCGATAGCTGATTTATTAACGTCACGCTCTAACCAACTGAGCCACGGAGCCACAAACGGAACGGCTTATATTTACTTTAATTGTTTACTAGCGTGATACGATGACAAAGTCAATTTCATATAAAAAGCTCCTAAAAAGAAAAATATCTCATTATCCATTTTAAACATTTAAAAATTTAAAGCAATGATTTCTTGCAATATATTTTGATTTCATGAAAATCGAATTTTTAAGTTTTCCAGTATATATTTTATAACTGAAGATTTAAAAATTATGCTTTCTTTAAAAACAAGCAAGAACATTTTAATTTTATAAGTTGATGTGAACATTTTAGAGAAAGAATTTAGTTTCGATTTTAACACAGATTTGATTGCAGTTTCTAATTTTACATGTTTTACAGTGCATTATTTAAAATTTTATACAACTCAGTAAGAGGTTTCTGAATCTGTTTAGTCTTTTACAGTCTTTTGCAAAAGTTTGACCATCCATAGAAAAATCAGACTTAAAGGAATTCCGCAAAAATAACGTACTTATTTTACATATAAAAGAACAAAACAGACTATATATGGTTATTTACTATAATTAAAGTCAGTATTTTGTAGGACCTCCTTTGTTTTTAATAACTTGTGCAATGCTCTGAGGCATGCTATGAATAAGAGACTTGCAGTAAGCTTTAGAAATGTCTGAGCACCAGACATGCTTTATTGCTTCAACAAATACCGTAGTAGTGGATGGTTGCTTTTCGGTGACTTTATATATTATAATATACTACAGATTCTCTATTGGATTCAAATCTGGGGTGTTACCTGGCCAGTCAATCACTTTGATTTTCTGTGTCCTCAGATATTTCTTGACAATCTTCGTCCTGTGACATGGAGTCCCACCATGCATGAAAATTGAACATTTATGAACACGTATGTGACGTTTAAACATCTCACGCATCAAATTAAGATACCGCTTTCCGTTCATAGGGGTTTTCGGTGGCACAAATACAAACTAGCAGCACCGGACACAGACATTGCACCCCATATCATTTGACTTGGAGAATGTTTCACAGTTTCATTCGCCTATCTCTCATCATATCTTTTTCCCCTTGGGTGGCGAACACTTGTAACATGTACCGAAAATTGCTGCATACTTGAATCATCCGAAAATAAGACCCTACTCTACTGCTGTACTATCCAATTCTGATATTGTCTGGTGAAAGTCAGTCGTTTCTTTTTAATACTTGGAGTAAGTCGAGGTTTTCTTGCAGGTTTAAGTGATCCCAGACAGCACATCGCTTCCCCAGAATATCTTCAAGCTGTCTTCTGGATGAAAAGGCATCCCAGAAACGTCCTTAAGATGTACTGTGGATAAGTTAAGCCTAACTGTGCTGTTAGGGATGATAAACAAAACTCTTTGACCATACGTCTTGAAATAGTACTCAAATTGACGTTGGTGTTTTTTGCAGCCAGAGAATGTCTAATCGTATTGCAGAAGGTTCTTGGATCTTGTACGACCATTCTTATCACGTGATCATGACGTGTACTCGTTTTTTTAGGGCAACCGCCTCACTTAAGGCCCACAAATTTTCCCGAAATTTTAAATTTACTAAAAGCTTCATGAACAGCTGTCTTGCCCACATTTACCCTCGAACTTACTTGGCGTTTGGGAAATCCAATTTTATGCAGAGTCAATATTTTTGACCTTTTTTTAACAGTAAGTGAAGTTTTTTTTACCCATTAAAATAATTACACAACAGCATTGTCTACGACAAAATCCAATAAACAACTGCCGATAAACATGCTGGCCACCTTTATTTATAGCAGTAAAATGCGTCTGATGCAATCAACACATGAGATGAAGCAATAATCTGCGCAAATGATGCAATGTGTTAAAATACTGAAAATCGGCTAGTGGTCTTAAACTTTTGCAAATGACTGTAAAGTTTGTAACACTTTAGTCTTTTAAAGTTTGTAGATTCTTGATGAATGACATTTATTGATGGATATTAAAGGTAAGCAGAGGAGGGCAGATGCTAATAAGCCTGTTTTTTTTTGTGTGTGAATTAATAGAAAATTAATAAGTTGCTTTCTATAAAATGTTGGATTTTTTTTCTTTTTGTTAGAATCTAAATATTATTGATATATATATATATATATATATATATATATATATATATATATATTCGATAGAAACTTTTAATACACTTAAAATATTGTAGCAGGAAATTAATAGTTTAACAAATAATATCATTTAAAATGAATAACTTAAATTTAAACCTCTAAAGAAGAGTAGTACATCAAGTGCTTTCTATATTTTTATCCCACTTAGTTTTCTAAATGTTACTAAACTGAATAAATATTCATTTAACTAGCCCTTTCACTTACCGATTTCCAATACCATTCATTTGTGCTTGTTTTACTAATTACATTTCCTCTTTACGTTAAGCAGTATGAAGAAGTTCTAAATGTACGATATATCTCCGTTTTATCATGAATTCAAATTTAAGCGACGACATTCATGTATACAATGTTAGATGATATTTGTCTCGAAACTACGTTTATTCTGCATTAGTTTAACTATTTTAACGTACAATATGGGCAGAACCAGTGAAACGATAATTAGCATAAGTGGAAAATCAGAATTTCTTGAGGAAAAAAAAATCCTATATCATACATTTGTGCTCAGAATGCACAAGTTTGTCTAAAAAAAATTCTCTTGTCATATTTCTGTATTCTTGCTATTGTAAACCATATGAACAATGTCAATGGAGGCAAACACTAGCAGATGCAAAACAATAAAACTTCTGCGCAAACCAAATTGTCTATAGTACTAATTTATGCTGGCTTTTATCTCAAAAATTTCATTAATTCCACATTTGTTTCCCCATTTCAACCATTTGACCTCGTAGCACTCAAACAGCATATCTGGCAAATTTTGCACTTCTTAAAAACACCAGTATTTTTAAAAGTAATTCTTTTAAATAATTTCCGAATAATATCATTCAGCAATGGTGGTTCGAATCGTATCTATCTATACAAATAAAAATGTAAATGGTCATTTATTCAAATCTTCGAAATTTCTTCATCGAATGCTTTGAAATTTTGACACAATGTTGAATTTAAATACGCGCATGTTTCTTTCACATTAAATCGAATGAAGTTTATTATTAAATCAATTATAACAACAAATTACATAGTTAATACACAATCACAAATGTTACATATTTAGCAATTATTAATATACATCATAAGAAATAAGTAAGAACACAGAATATTTATACTAATAGAATATAAATAAGATCTAATCAATTCATATGTACAGTCATTAAATATATATATATATATTCCACACCCCCACCTAATTTCGCTGTAAATTACCTTAGAAACATGCAGTTGGTACAGATCGATTTGTAATAACGTCTGGTTTATAACGGCATAGTTAGATTTTTCTTAGGGGGTCATGTATATATTAAACCTAGCACCAACTCCATTAAATCATCGCAGAAAAGGGTATAGTTTGTATATTTCGCTCAATTTTTCATAGAGTTACAAGCTGTCAAAGTATGGGGAAGCTAATGTTAAATGAATATGACAGACATTAAATCATATCTTTCCGAAAAATTATTATATTCAAATTTTCTTTTTTATATACGTTAGAATGAAGTGACATAAATATATTCCATGCTTTTTTTTTTTTATTGAAAAACGTTTTGTGAATTATAAGTATATGAAAGAGTATCATTACAAAAAAAAAAAAAAAAAAAAAAAAAAAAAAAATAATAATAATAATAATAATAACGTAATTTAAATAGAAATTTCAGTGTGATGTGTAACGTGAACATAGATGCATTTTTTTTTTTTTTTTTTTTTTTTTGAAATTATCCTGCTTTCCACGTCCCTGGAGTGAGAGGTAACAACAACATAATTGCAAGCCAAACTTGGCTCAAAATTACTTCACAGTGAAGAAATTATACATGGGAGGATTATTTTCGGGGAAAAAGATTCATGGAAAAAGATTATTTTCGATGATTTTTGAATTTTCTATTTTAAGGGATGTGGAAAAGGGAAAAATCAATTTTGGGTGAATTTGACAAAATCAAGATTTTCGATCAGAACTCTACCAAAAATGACACACAGGGGTTTAAAACGTGTGTGCATCTTCTTGAGGCTATTTCTAAAAACAAATTTTGGGCTTTTTGCGATTTTAGGTTTTGGGGAGGAGGAGTTACGAGCGAGAAAATTCAAGAACCCCCTTTTTCAAATTTGTCCTCTATTATCTACGGAGCTGCGATGATGCTTTTCGATATGTGGGTAGTTTTTGTGCAAACTACAACCAATATGAAGGTATATTGAAATTTTTACCTACTTCCCCACTCCTCTTTGTTGTCAGAGATGGGATAAAAAACACCATTCCGAGCGTAACTCTGCTTCAAATTGTCTCAGGAAGGCGAAATTTTGGTGTGTTGAACTTTTATATGCACCGCACAAATACTGCAAAGAAATTTTGCAATATTACCAACAATACCTCTTTTGGGGACGGGGAAAGGGGTCAAAAAATACGTTTTCATGCGTAATTCTGTTTAAATTATCTCAGGAATGCGACTTTTATTGTTTGGGTTGACTTTTGAGTCTGGAAATTGATTGCACTTCCTTTGTGTTTGTCAAATTAAAATAGTAAAGAAATCAAAATTAACAATGAAATTCTTTTTGTTAAAATTATTATTGTTTAATTTTCTAATTATAACAGAAGCAATTCCAGAAGCGATTAAGCAATATGCGATTAGATTGATTAGAAATATTCAAATTTGATATTATCAAAAGACTGATTACATTTGGGTTACGTTTATTTCGAAAATTGAAAGAAAAGTACCCATAAAATTTAAGATATCAATATTGACTAGTTAATTAATAAAAAGAGAAACTTTAATCGTTTATTTGGTGCGGTTGTTTGGAAGCAACATGAGTGTCCATTGGTTATAAAGAAATATCTGCAACTCTAACTGTTGTTTGGTATTGTTGCTGTAGCTTAGCATTAAATTATAAAGCAGCCAACAGACGTTGTCTTATTTTGATAGGTTGCTGCTAGATGCCAATATATGTGCAGACCTTCGAGATGGTTTTCATTATTTGCTTATTGAAGGTTAACAGAGGAATCAAAATTTCGTAAAGTTAAAATTCAATTTTCATTCTGCTTTTGCTTTATTTTTATTTTATTATTTTTTTTCTGTTGGATAGTTATAACGAGAACTGCAAATTGAAACTTGAAAAATAGAAGCTGGACTTTAAATCAATAGCTAACCATTCACTGTAAAAAGAAACAAAAAATGTAGAATCACGGTATTTCACGGCATAATTTTAGGGGAAATGACCGTTTTGCTATCTAAACGGTCATAATCCGTAAATTAATGTTTCGAAAGCATAATTTAAAAAATGACCGTATAATTTTACAGGAAATGACCGTTTTGCTAGCTAAACGGTCCCGTAAATTGATGAAAAATTGTGAATTAAAAAACTAGCCCGTAAACTGATGCTTTGAAAGTATAATTTTTTTTTAATTTTTAAGCAAAAAAAGCCGTTAATTTACGCAAATTGCTCTTATCTTCAACCAAACCATTTTCTTATCCCTTCAAATGCTATCATTTCAGTGACATCATGAGAGAACGCTTCCATTTTCAAACTGAAACTACGATTGTTATTCATATGAATTGAATGTGTATAATTATGTACGAAGGACGCATGGAAACATAAATTGGTTTTAATAAGCTATTATTTTCTTAATTTAATTCAAAGAATTTCCATCTGACTGAAACTGAATAATTGATATTGATGAAATTGATTTTCTTTGTGTATTGACACGAAAACATTAAAACATAAAGCTAAAATGGTTTCTTGATTTGAAACCAGATTTGTAAAATTCAAACTACAACCTAATAGTTGTTTTATCCACTAAACGCATTTTTTGTTTTTTTTTCAACACACAGCATTCTAATTGCTCCTAACCCTTTAGTTAAGCCTTAAAAAACGGAAAAATTTAATGTTGTTTCACAATGCAATATTTACAATATGCTAAAATAAGTTCATTTCAGTATGAGATGAATATGTAATTAGCCATTTGAAGATACGTTTTATGATTATTTTTATTATGTATGAACTTCACTGTTAAAAAGCAAAGCTGCTTTATCTGAATATGACCATCAGATATGTACATGCACATCATATATGACAGGTTCTGCTCTCGAAATACTTCAGTCCTACCTCCATTCAATGGAATACAGCTAAAAAAAAAAAAAATCTTCTTCTATTCTAAAAAGTGCAAATACGCCTAACACTTCATAAACACAGTTTGAAATCGGTCCTATAAAGAAAATCTTTTTGGATGAGTAAGAATTAGGTTCTAGTTATTTCTGCTTTGCACACACTACAGAAACCATAAAGATCGAAAACCCTGAAAAAAGTCGTATTAATTGGAGATACAAATTCTCTGTGTAAAAGACTTATTATTATTATTATTCAAAGTTTATTTGGGGTCTCGATTAATTTTCAGAAATCTCACAAAGTTTTCAAAAAATTCATTTTGTTTTAGAAGAAGGGTGAAAAGTTCTAACCCATTATTTTCCTCTAATGAGAACCTTGAAATGAGACTACCTCTTTAGTACTAGTGTTTAAGAACAAAAATGATTTCGAAAAATATTCTTTCTCAAAAATCTGTATCATAGTCTTTATAGAAAAAAATTTTCCAATATGAAAATTGACTGACTTCTTAATTTTATCAAAAATACTAAATTTAGATTTTAAAATAAACTTAAAAGAAAATAATTTTTATGCGTAATTTGAACGTTAACAATATTCAATCACTGTAAAAAATTTCTGTAAAAAAAAAAAAAAAAAAAAAAAAAAACACTTTTTTAATATAAATACAGCTTGGCTGTATATTTTTGCAGCTATTTTTGTAAAAATAATTGAAGTTACATGTTGATAAAAATAAGTTCGCACATAAAAATATTAATTGCAGAGCAATAATCCCAGACTTTCTCGGGGAGCAAGGGAGAGAGAGAGAGGGCTAAAAAGTTACGTCTTAACTGCTTTAGAAAAAGAGCGAAAACTATTGGTCTGCTTTTTTTGATGGCACGTGGAGAACCGCCCGGAAGGGAAGTCATATGTTTGTATTATCTTATTTTCGCCAAAATGAATGCCAACTTCAGTTCTTTGTTTTAGATAATAAACTAATGTTAATTTTTTGAATTTGTAATGACGGTTTATAATTGTATTAACCCTATATTCGCCAACTTTATGCCAAGCGACAGTTTGACGAGAGAAAAGACCGTTATGAATTGAAATCATTAATATTGCGTAATTTGAAATAAATTACATCCGGTGTTGAAATGATATAAATTCTGACAATGAGTTTTCTTGTTTTATGACTATTTGAGAACACTTTTTTTTATAATTACGTTTAATTTCAGAATTTCCGTTAGATATTATTTTTTTTTTTTTTCTTTTTATTCCATAAAATAAAGTACTTTTCTATTTAAAAGATAAACATTTTATTTATCATTTAGATATAAAACATGTACAATTTAGATTTCTGAATGATGTGTGTTATTGTTTTATGTTTATAAATAGTGTAGGTCGTATATATAATTAAAATTGTGTAATTTTTAATGACATCTAAAAACAATTCTTTCTTCAAATGCCTGAGAACAAATTATGTAAATATAATATCTCATTTAAAATTTAATTACTTTTTTTTTTATTGCAATAATGCATTAATTTATCATTAGATTTTATTTTATTTAAAAATTCAATTAAAATTTAACTAAATATATGTGAACACCTTCACGGCACACCTCGGGCGTTTCGTAATTACAGAGGCGCTTTCTTTCAACGTTCATCCGAGATGATCGTTCGAAATGTGACATCAGATGAGTATCGTAGCTGGTCCGGGGTGTTTAAAGACATGTATTACCCACGTCTAATCTTTTAAAACCCTTTTCTAAACGGCAATTACAATCGGCCTGGTAATAGTGTTGCCGACCTAAAGATATTCGCGCGTACATATACTTTAAAGTTAAAATTTCCTTTTTTTTTTTTTTTTTTTTTTTTTTTTTTAATCGCTGATATTTCGAGATGTATTTTTTTTTTTTTTTTTTTTTTTTTTTTTTTTAAGTTGCATAATTTTTTTCAATTGGAGCAACACGATCATGGATCCTGTTCTGGTAACTTTAGAAGGATACCATGTTATCTTGCTAAAGTGAACCAGAGTCATTTACTTAGGGCCATCTCTTGTTGATTCTTGTTCCAGTTTACAGGTAGGATCCCTCCTATTATTCATACTAAGGATGGGGTCCTGAGCTCAACACATTTTCTATCTTTAAAACATTTTTATCAAAAGAACTTTTTCTGTTTTATTATTTTTTACAAGAAAGTTATTAAGTAAAAAGTGATCTAGAGGATTTTAATATAAGAATTTACAGGGTGGGTGGAAAGTAACTCCCTATTTTGAGTTTGGACTAGCTATTGATGTTATGTGTAGATTGAAATGAAAGTTACGTTGTTTTGTAGACTGTAGTGTGGCATTATTTGCATTATTTTTTTTTCCTTTTTCATATATCTAATATACGGGAGGGGTTTGATGAGTGGTTCACTGGACGCTGGATAGGCCGCCGAGGCTCCACAGAATGGCCTGCGCGTAGTCCAGACTTCACCCCATGCTATTACTTTTTATGGGGGTGGGCTAAGGAAGAAGTGTACCGCAACAAACCTCAAATTCTTGGTGACCTTGAGAACAGACATAAGTGGTGTTCCTGATGAGTTCTTGCGGAAGGCCGTAGCAAACGTACCTGTTTGTTTAAGACAGTGTATAGAAAATATTGGGGGCTCACATTGAATTGTAACTTTTGTAATTATCATGCCACACAATAAACTAAATGTGTACAAAAATCTGCCTTCATACCTACATTCATTTAGGAGAAAAACATTATTTCCAGTAGGGAGTTACTTTCCGCCCACCCTGTATATTAATTTTTATCTATTGCCACTATTCACGCTGTAAATGTTACTATCACGCGGATGACGTTAAACGACGACATATTTAAATCATAACTGACTTTTTCACGAATAACGAACAGTTAATATACCATCAATACCAATATCACAATTATCTTGAAATAAACGAAATTCAGTGGATCTTTTAAAAATTGATTGAATATTTTCTGCATTTAATATAGTTTTAATCCAAATTTCAGAACTTAAAGTGTTTCAACAGAGATTATTAAATACTCTTTCTAAATATTATATTGTTATTATGAATAGTAAAAAAAAAATGTCTATTAAAATATTCTTAATTATTTGAGATAGTAGATGATCGTGTACAGCAATAACGTCCAGAAATAGAATCATCAGAGAACAGGCAGAGGTAAGAATATAAGAGGGGTTATAATGAAATTTATTCTATAAATAGCATCCTGAAATTAAAAATGAGGGAGAGTTTTCTACCAAATTTAGTGTATATTCTATTCAGTAGATACTCTCAAGTTATTAAGAAAGCGGTTGAACCAAGATAGCACTAAACATCCGCTAGATGGTACTTTCCATGAAAAAATATACAAAATTATTTTTAAAAATTGCTCAATTCGGGATGCATAACGCATTTTAATATTTTATGATGCATTTTTGATCCCATACTGGACATTCTATTTGTTAAATGTACAATTTTGCATAGAAAGCAATACCTAGTAAACATATTGAAATTATTTTTTGTTATTACTTGATTCCATCTCATGTATATTCCACGTAATGAAATTATTGCCAATCCACTCACCTGCTTTAACGACAATTGTTTATAGTTTGATGGACCTGATTAAAAACAACTAATTAGGATAGTAATGTTTATAAATAATGATAAAATAAGACATTTTGATTTCTAGAATATATTTGTAATCGTTTTCTTTTCAATGAAGAAACTGTTGGATTTTATTCAAAAATGATTCTTATAGTATAAATTCATTTTAGAAATTATATCAGTGACAAAAATGACTACAAAAAGCCATTAAAAAAATATTCGCAAACATATTTCATAAGTTGTAAAACTCGTGTTTCTAATGAAAAATGGGAATCAGATAATCATGTTAATTATTTCACTATAATAATTCATTCCAAACTTATTGATAGAAAGTTAATTCATAAATGTTTCAAAGTTATGAGATCGAATTTTTCGATTAACTGCTGTTCCTTTAAGATCTAATTAATGATTAAATGTTACAGAAGTGAATTCATTGTGTTTAATGACTTAAGTTCTTTCATTTAAAACTTATGTTCAATAAATCTCTTGGCTAATTTTTAGTAGTTCGTAAAATGCTTCTTTGTTATTTAATGACACGAAAAGATGGTCTCTAAAATGTCTATAATGAAGTAATCTAATGTTTTAAGGTCGTTTGTTGAGGTTCTAATAAGTATAAATTATTTCTTTAATAATAGGAATCTTCACTATTTTTTTTTTTAAACTGAATTTGGAAGTGGGGCGGGGTTGCTTTGAGACCGTATCGGAAAGATTGTTGTCTTAATTGATCTCCAGTATATTCTTACACGGGAAACGTCTGATGTTATTGTTAGCTGTTTTCAGCTCCAATTCTTTTAGTATATTCAATTTCACAAATTTTTAAACATAGTAAATATATTGCTATTAATCTCAAAAACGTATTTGTTAAATAAACTAACTTATTGACCGTACACGTAATCTTTTGTATAAAAAATTCCTTTAGAAGAAATTTGTTAAATTTGCATGGACAATTTTATAAAATTCAATACTACAGATTTTTGATTCTAATATGCAGCAACCATTAGAGTGGTAGAAAAAATGTTTGTTTAGTGAATGAGCGGTTAGATCGAAATTTTTTCCTATAAAATATAAGCAAATTGAAAAAGGTTTTAATTTATGAAAGTTTTATTTTTTAATTATTTTTTTCTTTTTATTTTCTCTAACTCATTTATGGTATGACAGCTATTGTTTTCGGATCAAGTTTTTGAAATTGAGTTTTTCTTATATTTACATGTTTTGAGGTCTCTTGAATCAGAAAATCAGGCTTTAAAAGTTTAATATGTATGTCTGTTATCAGGATATCTCAAGAACAAAAAGTCGAAGGACGTCTAAATATATTTTTAATCTTTATCACATAGGGATGCTACACTAAACTTTCCGTTAAGAGCAAGCAAATGGTTCGTGTACAGTTACATCCAAGATAATTCAAATGCATTACGTCTATGGATGAAATTTTAGGTGAGTATAGTTTAACATCTATTGGCTGCAAAATTGTAGCATAGCAGAGTCATCTATTGAACGATATATTTTAAAACCTAATCAGCACCAATGCTTGTCAAAGGTATTACCAAACGTCAAATTTTGGTCTATTGTTTCAGTAGATACAGCATTCACAATATTTTGCTAACACGTACACAGACAGGCATTTTGTAAATTAGTTGATTTATGTTCAGAAAACCTGAAAAGGTGATAATTCATTGAAAACTGGAAGTGGAAAATTTGCAGGTATTTAACTTTTATTATTATTATTATTATTATTATTATTATTACTATTACTCTAACGTTCTTTTATCATTCGTTTTTTGGCAACAAAAGAGAGTACTATATATAAATGATAGATAGCGTAATAAAATTTAGTCTTAAAATTTAGCAATTATTAGAACTAAAACAATAACGACACACAAAAATATAGAACTGAATTTAACTTAGAGGAAAGACTGACACAAAATGTTGCGATTTAGATTAAGAACCAATAAGATACAATAATAACTTAAAATACTTACGCCGACATGAATGATAATAAAAAAGGACCATTAAAATTATATATAGCAACAGAAAATAATATATTTTCTTAAAAATGTTGACATAGTGTTTCGATATAGACAATGTTCTTTGTTATTGAAATGCCCAAAAGAACTTTGATCAGTCGGATTGAGAGACAAAAAAAAAAGTTTATAGAGATATCTATCGTTATGTAAATAAACATGCTAATAGTGATTTATTTAATTAATTCTGAAGGGTGGATTAATCACTAAGTACATTAGTCACAGAAAAATATTGAATTTCTATATTTATTATTTAAGTTCTTACTTCAACAAATTGGTCGAATTTTGACCACTGGGCAATACTATACTGGGAGACAAAGGATGAAGGAAATTATCAAAATCAATACAGTTAAAAATATCTAGATAGTTATTATAGAATGTACTAAGCTGCGTAATATTTTTAAAATAATATCATTGAACGTCTCTGCAAACATTATTTAAAATTTTTTACAAAAATTCTAAACTTTAAATTTATTTTTCTTGGGTTTCAAATTTCAGGAATGATTAGTTATTTATAATGCTCTTGCTAAATTGTTTTCATTCAATCCTCCTAAAAAATTGTGTGAATGTTTATCAGTGTATTTGTCACAAAATTAGATATTAATTTTGATATCAAGAAAATATTACATTTATTAAGAACTCTTAATTTCAGTCACAGAAGCATGAAAATTTCAAGTTATTATTTTTGTTTTCTGTTTGTAACTGATGCTGTAACTGAGATATAAGAAATTTAATACAGATATGTGTTCAGTTACATATAAAATATACGAAAAAAAATGGAGGTTTTAAGTGGCTTAGAATTTGCAAAGAGCATTTTGAAATGGGACATTATTTTGTATTATTATTTCTAAAAAAGAAACCTTTTCATCTCAAAAATAACTTTTTATCGTTTAAAACACAATACATGCATAAAAGTGATAGATTTCGTGGCAGTACTTGATTTGAGAAGTAATAGAATGTAAAATAAAAATAATTAATTCCAACGTCCCCTGTCCTATTAAGTAAATAGTTAAAAGTTCCAGAATCCATTTGTATCCACCTGCTATATTACTCTATTATCGAAATATGCTATTTAAAATTTCACACTTTATTAAAATTGAAACCAATGGTAAGAATATAAACACTTAGATATATGTATATATATGTATATATATTTACTAAAAATAATTATACCATTTTTATTATTTATCGTTAGTAGATTAAAAAAAATAAAACAAATAATTATACCGTTTCTATTATTTATGGATAGTAGATTAAAAAAAGAAAAGAAAAAAAAAAAAAAAAAAAAAGAAAGAAAAGAAAAGCTGTAATACTAAATACTTGTTGAAAAATATCATGTTGAATCAATCTAATCTAAAGTCCTAACAGATTGTTCCTGAAGGTTATTTTTGGAAAAATTAAATAAAAATAAAATCTTATAACTGAATGAAAAATATATACACATTTCTTATTAATTTCTGTGCTATGTGAAAAAGATGTAAATATAAATATCTTCAGAAAGTAAACTAACATAATAACTGTAATACTTTTTTCCTTCTAATTAATAATTTTTAATTTTTAACATTGTAACTGTATGACAGGGGAGTAGGAAAGAGGAGGACTCATGGAACTCAAGCCCTTCCCACCGGATGTAAAAATAAAATCTTATAGCTGAACGAAATTTATATAACACATTTCTGATTAATTTCTGTGCTATGTGAAAAAATATGTAAATATAAATATCTTTAGAAAGTAAAATAACGTAACAACTGTAATACTTGTTTTGTGTTAATTAATATTTTTTAAGTAGAATCATTGTAACTGTATGACAGGGGAGTTGTAGGAAACAGGAGGGCTCTGGGAGCTCAAGCCCTTCCCATCGGATTTCGTGAAATGTCAAATAAGAGAAGTTACTTTTAAAATGTTCATTAAAATCTAAATTTTTGTAATTGACATTATTAATGAGAAAATATTAATTAACAATTGATTATTTATTTTCTGAAAATAATTTTTAATGATTTTGAAGTGAAATTGTTTGAGCCTCTCTCGTGATTTTTGGATTGTTATGTCCCTGCTGCTTGTTTTTAAAAATGTAACTGTATTAAGTTTAAAGATTTTACTTAACATTATTTTATGTGACTTAATATTTCACGCTGAATGAAGATAAAAACCATTAAATCAAGAATTAATTTACGTGGTATATGAGGAATATTTATTATGAAATTTATTTTAAATATATTAAAATTGCATTATTATTAATATTATTTCATTAATATTTTCTTTATCTTTTCATTATTGCTTTATTTGCATTATTATTTTTATTTAACTATTATTTGCATTATTTTTTTTTCATTGTTTTTTTTTTTTTTTCATTATTATTACATTATAATCGCATTATTATTACTAGTCAAATAAAAACAAAATGTGTAAAAAATATTTTTGCACTTACATTTTCATCTAATTAATTTCATAGATATTAATTTTTTTTATTAATTAAAAAAAAAAAAAAAAAAAAAAAAAAAGAAGAAGAAGAAGAAGAAGAAGCAGAAGATGAGCTTTCTGTGAAAAATATCTAGCAGTATATTTACGCCTGTAAAATGATACATCAGTTTTTCGAGAAACTTTTGCTACGACAATTACAACCCTCCTTTCTCAGCCGAAAATTTTGAAGCAAATATTGCGTCAAAAGCTGGTTATTCGAGAAAATGCCGTGTCTGATAGAGGCAATAGAAAGACTCCCATTGATGACATTTTACTCATGTCTAGGTTCCTCGAGTAGAAAATAGGCGTTAATCTACATTTTCCATAAGCATCTAATTAATTTCAGCAACAATACTTTTTTATACTTTAATTATTGTTGACGATTAGGATGTTTTACTTTTAAAAATACTACTACTAATAATAATAATAAGCCCTTGTATTTAAATTGAGAAATTAGGGGTTCGATTCCCGTCTCTGGTATTTTTCACATAGTTATAAAAATCAGACTTCTACTCCATTCCATCAGAAACAATGTATTTCAGCCGTGTATTTAATCGTCTGAGAAAAAGTAGGGGAAAAATTTCATTGTTTTATGCAAGATTACATTTACTAGGCGAAAAATAATTGAGAGCTTTAAACTCGTGTTAATCCTGATCGATGGATTTGAAAATATTCTGACATTGGAAAGAGTGCGCAGAATTTTAGATAGCTTCGGAAAACTCATTTTTCGTTTCATCTGCAAATACTGGATAGAGAGTCTGGTGACGAGTTACTGTTATTGTTTTATTATTTATTATATTTTTCTTCTGAGACTGTTTCCCTTTCTCTTTCCTCTTAAATCATTTCCTGCACAGATTAAAATGTGTGTCAATATTGTATTCAGCGAACGGGATTCACTGCAAATAATTTTAGTATTTAAATATTTATATCTTCTATAAACGGTCTATCAGTTTATAATGTAATGAGAATTTACTATTTTTTGTCCTAACCTTTTTTGAATAAAGTTGAGCATTTGTGCAAATTTTAATTTTTGATTTCTGTTAAAACATTTATAAGAAATATATATTTTATGTGCATTTAAAAAATGGATGTTTTATTGCACATGAAATGCATGTTATTTAAAATAATTAAAGCAAATGATACGCACGAAACTTTTATAAAACGTATGATAAATGATATGAATAAATAATAAAATGTATTTTTATTGCTTAAACGTTTTATCTTCTACTTTTAATATCAATATAGTTTACATTTTTAATGAAATTTGAAGAAAATACTGTTCGTATTCTATTTCTACATGTCTGGGGGTGATACGCTGAGATAAAAGAGTCTCTGGGCGTGAATTTTTTAGCTCATGTGTAACATACAAATATCATTTTCTTTTCTGGCCCCTATTTTGATGAAATGAGAACATGCATGATAATTCGTGCTGTAGTTAACGAACGTACAGCTGTATTTTAGAAAATTTATATTGTGACATAAATACCTTGTATTAATTAAATAGATAATGTAGTAATGACTTTTATTATTATTAATCTATGTCAAGAAGAGTTCAGGTTTTGGATGTCATTATAGGTCATGTTTTGCATATTAATGCTCTGCTATGTAAATTTCATTTATATTTTGTATTTAAGGAAAGTTATTAACTTTTATTTCATAAACACTATGTAAAAATCTATATAAGAAACTTGTTTTACTGAATTTAGCTTGAAAAAAGCATGTTTCTTCAACTCAAACGTGTGCAAGATGTAAAAAGAAACTTCTAATTCGGAAACGACTAAGTTTATGAAATATAATATTTTATATAAAATTTGGGAAAAGTCTAATTCTACTGAAAACAACCTAAATGTATGTAAATTAGTTATTTATAGTTATTTATTTTTTATCATTATACTTCTAGTTTTATTGTCATTTCGATATACAATTTCTGCAAACTTTTTTTTTTTTTTTTTTAATCAAAACAAATGCAGCCATATTTGCTTATAACGATTAATTATTATTAAATTTTTATTAACTTTCATTACTATTAATTAATAATTAATAATTAAAGACAATTTTTAAAACTTTATATGAAATTTGTACAAAACATTGATCTACGAATTAGCAGTTTTCTTTATTAGTATTTTCTTTAATGTTATTACAGATTTTAACTTCATGCATTATAAAGACTCGATATAATAATCTATCGTCAAGAATACACATGCATGCAAATTAATAAATACTTTCTTTTCAATATTTAAAGAATATGTACTAAAATCGATTTATAAAATATAACCTTTAATTAAAGTTAACAATTAATAAAGCCATTTTCCTTCTTTAAAGATTTTTTTCTATCTATCAATCATTTATAAAGGACTCTGAACTGATTTCTTATCCACTAATTTTAAAATTTTAATTATTAAAAAAATTTAATTTTGTAAGTTCTGTGAACATTATTCACTTTGAATAAAACATTTGAGGATGTTGCTCATAAACATTTCAATGTGATTGAAAGCTGTGTTATTTACATAATGGTATAAAATGACAATATTCTGTTCATAATTACTATTAAAAAAAAATAATAATAATGTGGCATTCGAAATAGTGGCTGCTGTGAACCCTAAATGTGGTGCACAAATTATGGTATATTCACCTGGTGCTTGTAATAAAACATAATAAAATTGTACTTAATCACTTACAGTGCGTTGCATGAATATAAACGCGCCTTTGCTTTAAGAATTAGAATGGTATAGAAGAGTAATAAAAAAATATGAATAGGTGACACTTGATGCAAACTGTATGTGTATGATTCAAGAAATGAAATTATGAATCAAAACGACGAAAAACCAATATGATTTTTTAGAAAATAATTTTATTGAATTTATGACAAATATACATGTTGCATGAATTTAAACGCACATGTAAAAAATAAATAATTGAGTAACAAATGTTGTATCTAATACTTTGTAAAGCCACCATGGACTTCTTGAAGAACCAGTAAACGCCTTGGCATTGACTGATATAGTGTCATGAGGTCTTCCATCTGACTGCCTTCCAAGCTAACAGAACTGCCGATTTTAGTTCATCTTTCATGCAGGGATGGAACACGGGCGCAGAATTCATACCACTATCAATGTAAGAAAATTTTCTACTTCTTAAATCAGTGATATTATAGGTACAGAAATTTCTTCAACGGATTCCGGTATGAATTCTGCGCCCGTGTTCCATCCCTGTTCATGTTAAACTGCCTTCCGTTTGCGTAAACACGGCGAACCAGATTACCCCATACGTTCTCCATAATTTTTAAATCGGGGCTTTTTGAGGGCCAATCCAGAACTTTAATTTTATTGCCACGGAACCATTTTTTCACGATATGTGCTGTATGTACAGATGCACAATCTTACTGAAAAATATAATTTATTCCAGATTTTTTGACTGCTTGACGGCGAGGTTCCTTGTGAGCATCTGGACATAATCTACAGAGTTCATACTGTTCTCCACGAACTCTAATTCTAAAGTTCCTTTAAAACCTATGGCTGCCCACACCATGAGAGACCCACCTCAAAATTGACGTTTTGAACAGTACATTTCTTCGGCTACCATATCGTGCCAGTAGCTATGAAATCCATCCTGGCCATCGAGATTAAACTTTTTTTCATCTGATAAGATGATTTTTTCCCAATTTAGTCGATCTAGAATCCATTTTCTTGCCCTTTCCAACCGCATATCCTTGTGCTTTTGAGTGAGGGGTAGTTTCGCCTTCATTTTCTTAAATTTAATAAATGTTGCAGCTTTGGTAGTTCTCCATATGGTTGTCCGATGAACACCCAGCTAGTATTGAGCCTTTATCTTCGCACAGGAAATATTCTTAGTCTTTGCAGTGTTGAATATTCGACATTTGTCGTAACTGGTGAGCTTTCCTGTTCGCTTCTCATACGCTTTTTTCCTATAATTTGCTCCTTTCTTTATATAATTTCGCATAAAACTCTCACTTCTTCCGATTCAGCACCCTATTTCGCGATTGCTAAAACCCTTACTACGCATAAAGTCGATTTTTATCCTCTCGTCTACTGTCAAAGTTTTTCCTCTTGCCATACTGTACAAACTCCGTAAATTTTTCACTAAAGCATTAAAACTGATTTTAAAGAATTTTAGCAACACGACTATTTATGTTTTAATTTAATTCCGGCGGCTCTGTTAAATTTTAAACCCAAAATGCAGAGTGCGTTTAATTTCGTGCAACAAACGAATAACAGTGAAAAATAAGAAAATGCTTAAACATTCATTAAACAAGCTTGCATGAGCATAAACATACTTGCTCAAAGCACCTTATTCAGTTGTTAGTCATATGCAATAACTGTAAGTCGCATTCCTTCTTTTAAAATTTTAAAAAATCTATTTCTGGCTATTGGAAAAGGTGTGTTTATATTCATGCAACGCACTGTACTTATAGCCATCAAATTTATGCAAAATATTCCGAAAAAATTTTTAGAGTATAAAGAAACATATACTCTCTTCTTTTATCGTAAGAATGCTCTACTAAATTCATCATATTCCACTTTCATTACTGATATAATCTTTTTATACAAAATCTACAATATTAATGTTTGTAAAAAATTTAATTTAATTTGTAGTTTAATTAGATATTTTTTATTTTATTGTTAAAAATTTTAGACTGAAAAAAACAAAGAATTAATTAAAAATCACATTGAGATAGTTGAGATAACCACTGTTTTTTTTTATGTTAAAATCAAACGTTTTATACAAATATTTACCAAATTTTAACTCTGTGAGTCAGTGTTGCCAAATTCCGGGACATTTTTATTCAATAACCACCACTAAATATTAATTGTAACGGTTGCTTAATAACATCGAAGGTTAATCGACTATTTTGAAAATCAAATATCACTTCTCAAAATTATAGGTGGTAATTGAATAAAAAAGTCCCTAAATTTGGCAACACTGCTGTCAGTGGAATGTATTCTTTCATTTTAAAATTAATACTTTCACAAATGGTTTTATTTCATTTTTAGGTAGTGTAGTGCTAAAGAAACAGAAAAGTCAGTGCCCTGCACTAACAAATAAAGTAGGTATTTTATCGGCATGACCAGTTACTAAGGTTTCTCAAAAGTATACAGTAAAGCCTTTTATTTTATTTATTTATTTATTTATTTTAACAGCAGATCGAAAATGAACAGTAATAATTTTAAAAATAATAAATATATTGAATCATAACATAAATTTATTACATTACACATACACTAAACGAAAAAAAAAAAAAGCCGCACTTGGATATTTTCCTTTTCGCCTTCTACAACCACCAATTTTATCGTTTAAAACGCAAATTTTTGAACAGATTTTATTATGTTGTCCTCCACACACACTTTAGCTTTGAGTCCAGTGTTAAAAACAAAATGCAATTGTTAGGAAATTTTCAATTTTAGAAATTATTTCAAAAATGATAAGAATAAGGCAGTTAACGATGCCACAAAAACTATTAATTTTTGAAAGAAAATCAAAAAATATTTTAATATGTGAGATGGCAAAAAATTTAAATGTTAACGAAATATTAGTAAAAGGGTTTTCAGCAAGATATAAAATTTTTTGGACGTTTAAACTGGAAATTTGTTTTTAGGCGGCCATGTTGCTCATCCAAGAGAGATGACCGTAAGTTAAAAAGCCATTGCTTATAAAATCGGTTTGTATTACATTTAGAACATAAAAGAGATTCAGAAAAAGTGTTTAGCAGAATAATTTATTTAACTACAGTACAGCAACTATTAAACAAAGCAGGTTTAAATGACAGAAGATTTGAAAAGAATCCATTCTTAGTGAAGAGAATTAGGAAAGCAAGACCTCAGATGGCTAAAAAAAATTAAAAAAAAATTAGTTAATTATTGCTCTGAACTGGTTGTCTTTGATGAGTCAAGTTTAACTTATTTCGAGCTAAAGAAAACAAGCAGATCTGACAACGAAAATATGACCGACTTAACGAAAATCGCACTTTTAAAACAGTGACACATTCTCCTTACATTATGGTACGGAGGTCATAACTTTTCAAACAGTCAGGCAAACTTTTATGCTCTGTATAAAACTATACCATTGCGCATTAAAGCAGAAATTCCATATAAAGTGAAATGAACCCAATGCAGAATACATATTTTTAATAAAAAATTGCTTAGATCTAACAAATAAATAGCTTTATTTCATATAATAAAATATAACTTGTTTATTTCCTATAATAAATCGTAATAGAATACAAAATGTATGGTTGTTGCATTATGTTCAAAAAGAAAGTTTTATGCAGATTTTTAAAAAGTACTTCGTAGAGTGCAATAAGGCGAACTGTCAAATCGAAAACGTACATGGGTATCATTTCACCCCTTTGCTATTATGCAAAAAAGACAGTTTCATTTGTTTCAAACATTAATATTAAAGTGATTACAAATAAAAAAGGTATAAGTCATTTTTTCTGCAGTGCGCTTTTTTTTTTTTTTTTTTTTTTTTTTTTGTCGCTTAGTGTATATCATGCTTATAACACAGACTTTTGTAAAAAAAAAAAAATAAAATAAAAGTCAAAATGAGCTCTTCGTAGAATATGTGGGAAGTGAAAATATTTATTTTTCACTCCCCACGTAACATTCACTTTTATAATAATCGTGTAACAACAACAACAAAAAAATCATTGTTTGCATTCTTTTGGTGGGATGTAACCACTTCGAAATATAAAATCACTGCTCGTTGTTTAATTATGGAATAAGGTCACTCTGCCTAATTATGAGGTGATTTCTGGTATTTGTATCGCATTTAGGCAATATATGACATTTTAGTTTAACAGGTAAAAGAAAGAAAGAGAGAAAAAAAAATAGTTGAATATTATATTCTTTGGTCTAATTTAATGTATTCTTTAATTTCTTCTCAAGAAATTTAATTAATATTCGCAATAAAAAGCAAATAAAAGTACGTGGCATTTACGAAATGTTTGTTGCATTTATAGTATATCTATTGCCTAAATGCCATGTTCAAGTGCCTAAATTCGATAAAGTATTCAGTCAGTTCAGTTAAGCATTCTTAATCTTTTCTTCAAGAGATTTGTGCATTTTAGATGCATTGTGATTTGATACAACTATTTTAAAAAGCAGATTTCAAACGGTTCGGTTGAATTTCTTGTGGGAGTAAAACAAGACTCTGTTGAATGTAGATTGTTCCTGATTGCTACACATTTTTGATAAGAATCTTTTAAAGCATCCATATGTGGTTTGCATAAAGGTAAAATTTCCATCGCTAATGTCTCTACCTAATATTTGGATTGTCTGAATAGATAGATTACGTATTAGTGGACTTTGCCCATCGCAAACTTTATTGTGTACTCACATTTAAAATTTCTGCTGCCAGGACATTTAATCTTTTTTATCGCTATTGAACCATCATTAGCCAGACTATTAGGATTGGTAGATAGGTCTTCCTTCGTCACCACTATATCATTGGTACGATCATCTTTAGTCATTATGAAAATATTTAATTAGAAATTTAGGAGACATATTATCTCCGTTCATTAAATTCTAATTTTTAACTGACATGTTTTCAGAAAGGAATTTATCTGTGTTGCTTTAGTGAATATATGTATTCTGTTTAGCAATTATATGGGTCTAATTGGTGAATACCTATGAACTAGAAGTATTTATCCCCCTTTCTCGATCTCACTATTCTTTCTTGGCTTGAATCTTTTTATATTGCTGAAGAGAATTATTATTAGCAATGTGTCATTAATTATTATCAAAGTGTCATTTTACTGCATCATTCTATTTTTACTGTATTCCCATATCTTTATATATATATTTCTTTTGTGCGTGTGTATGTCACTGAACTCATCCTAAACGGCTGGACCGAGCATAATGAAATTTTTTGTGTGTCTTCAGGTGGATACAAGAATGGTTTAGAATTACAATTCAGTTCAATCGGATAATTGGATCAAAAGATATTAAATAAAAACTCCATTTTAACTTTAAAATGATTAAAAAGAAAAATATATTTGATGCCAAAATAAACAAAATTCACGTTTATTTATTTTTTTCCGGAAATAAAATATTTTTAATTTCGCGTGATAAACAATAAAAATTAAAAAAAAAATTAATATACCATGAAAATATTCGCGTGTAAATAAATATTTTCATAGAGATACCGAGATACTGGTATTAGCTTAAAATTTTTATTTAATTTAGTAGTACTTTTTTTTTCTTCAGTAAAACAAAATTTTTCGTTTTAATTGATACTTTATAAGTAACTTATAAAGGTTCTTTTATGTTTTCACCTTAATTGTAAATAGTAATAATTTCTAATTTATAAGATTTTTTTATTTTTATTTTGTATATATCATAAAACAGTTTTTTCTTTTTTGTTTTTGTATGGAACAACTTTAGTTTATAAAAATTTGAAATTTGGCACCGAAGTAGTACGGACGTTTCTCACCAAGATCGTCAGTTTCGCAATTGAGATAGCCATGTTAATTCATCGCAAAAATGGCCAAAAATATTTAAAGTCGACAAGGGGTGGGGAGAGGTTTATACTAAAGGTAAATACTACCTTTGTATTTATCTGTATATATATATATTTCTTTTGTGCGTGTGTATGTCACTGAACTCCTCCTAAACGGCTAGACCGAGTTTAATGAAATTTTTTGTGTGTCTTCAGGTGGATTCGAGAATGGTTTAGATTTACAATTCAGTCCAATTTAAATTGTTTATTTAATTAATTTATCACTTATAAATTTTTGTTGATTTTGGAATGTTTCACATTGGATCCGGCAGACTGCGCTACGATCGTAGTATCAAATATTCAATAATACGCAAGCGAAGTGATGACGTCACTGGCCGTCCGTGGATGCAAGAAAAATATTTCCTATGTTAATCGCCCATTGGATTTTTTGTAAAAAATTACTAAATATTGAAGAAAATTATTTCCCGATTTTAATCCCCATATTTGGGTATAGATATGTATTAGTTATCATGTGCATGCGTTAGATTGAGTTGTTTTTGCTGTAAAATTGATAAAATTTGAATTTTTAATCTCAAAACTCTGTCATCCTTGGCGGAAAAAAAATATCGCCATATCATCTGGCGAACATATTTAATTTCTTTAAAAAAAAAAAATGGTTATGAAACAATTTCGTACAATACATATTACAAAAATATACATCTGGCATGTATATTTTCGTATTACGTTTTTGATCGCCAAATACAAAAAACGTCAAGGAAGACAGAGTTTTGAAATTTAAAATTAAAGTTTTGTCAATTTGAGAGCAAAATAACTCAATCTAACACATGCATACGATAACTAATACATATCTATACCCAAATACGGGGATTAAAATCGAGAAATAATTTTCCTCGATTTTTAATAACTTTTTATAAAAAATCCAATGGGAGATTAACATAGGAAATCTTTTTCTTGCATCCACTGACGGTCAGTGACGTCACACTTCGTTTGCGAATATTCTATTGTAATTCCAGTTTGTTCCGACAGTTGGTGCTGCGATCAAATTCAGGAAAATATTTTGTAACTTCGTGTTATTATTGTTATACAAAAAATTGTGTCCTAATTGAAACATTACATCAAGATGTAATTAGTGTTTGAAGAGTTTTGAAGTGTGCATAAAAAACTATACATTTTGCAAATTTGGTGCGGAATTGGAGGGAGTATTTTATATAATTTTCTATCAACTTTACACGCGCGTTGATTAACAACCACCCTTACCTACAAATTTATTTGTGTAGCTAATTTATTATATTTTCTTTATTTATTTTTTGTATGGATCCTTTGGCAAAATTTGAAATTTGGCACCGAAGTAGCTCGGACGCTTCTCGCCAAGATCTTTAGTTCCACAATTGAGATAGCCATTTCAATTCATCGCAAAAACGGCTTAAAATATTTAAAGTCCCCAAAGGGGTCCCATACTTTTGTGCGTGTGTATGTCACTGACATTTTATTTATTTATTTTTTGTATAGAAAATTTGGCACCGAGGTAGCTCGGAAAGTCACCAAAGGGGTCCTAATTTGTGGCTTAGATTTAGAAAATCCGTGCTTTTCTCACGGCCAATTATATGTTGCGTGTTCTAGGGTTGGAAAACCTTCGAATTTGTTTGTTTATACTCCTCAAGGATTAACCAAAAATATTGTACATCCAATGGCATTATGGTAAATTAAGCTTTTGTAGATTAAAAAAATATACCTGTTATAAAATAAATTGAGTTTCAACTTTTTCACCTTCAATTAAAACGAGTTTAAGTTTTTATTTAATACGAACTCTACATTTCACTTCGCTCATACTATACACATACTCACATGCATCGATTGATTGAATTGTGATAAATGTACATGTAATGATGTTAGATATTGTAATAACTTTTTGGGAAAAATTTTCATCAAATCGGTCCAGATTGTTATAGCTTATTCAAAAAAGACGGAATTTTCATGTGAAATTCGTTGCTATCAGAGATTCTCTCATAAACTGAAATATTTGCCGTATGAAATAAAATTTTGTGCTGTTCGACATTCAGCGGAGGTTTAAAATAACAAGTAGCAAGTAGAAAGTACAAAGTTAGCAAGTAGCAAAAAGCAAGTAGCGAAAATTTCGGTAATTATGCCTTTTACGTTATAATCGGAATTCACAGTCACCGTTCACAGCGCTCCATGCCTGTTTCACTTATATACCACATCCTTACACACTTACAATAAGTTAGTTATTTTTTTCTAGCAAAATATTCTCTAGAAATAACTTATATGACAAAACAACGTTTGTCGGGTCAGCTAGTATATATATATATATTATGTGCCATATCATTTTTATTCTTCTACTGATAACAAAAGGATTATTTTAAATATAATCTTTATTTAAATTAATAAGAGAAATATTTCTTAATTTATTTCATTTGCATTTGCAGTGCTTATTCAATTGCCTTCAAAATGCTTATTCAATTGCCTAAAGAAGAATATTAATATTTGAAGTATTAAACAGTTTAATATTTTTTTTATTTTTTGCCTAAATATATGACTCTATTACCATATAAGGTGCAAACGGGAAGGGAGCAAGGAAATCAAGTGATTTCCCCCACCCCATCAAGTCGAAAAAAAAAAGAAAAAAAAAATTGCGTGAAATAGTAATTTCCAAAAATATTTTTAAATCCTCTTTTTCTTTTTCTTTCTCTCAATTCAATTCAAATAAAATCTCATTATTATTTTTTTAATCATTAAAAATGCAAATATATTCATTTAATTACCATTTATTACTTAGATTTTTTTAAAAAAAATGTCTTGTGAAACTTTGTTTGGGAGTAGAAACAATCAATAATAGTTATAAGCATTATAATAGAACTATAATTCTGTTATAATTTAGGTATGTGTTATATAACTGATATAATTAACATTTCTAATATTTCGATACGCGCACATGGACACCATTATATATTCTGAATACTTTCTGATGACCCCCCCCCACACACACACACCACACACACCACACACACACACACAGTAAGGCAATTCTGATACACCTGAGATGGCAAAATTATTATTATTTATGACATGAAACTGTTCTAATTTTTCCGTTTAAAGCAATTACCAGGTGTAATGAATTAATAGTCACTATGAGGAAATCTCTAATTTCTACATGGTGATTTATTATTTGGTATTTATTATAAAACGCATTTAACACCAAAACGTAAAAGTGGTTACTTGACCTTAAAACATAAAAGAACAAATTTATAATCGCTATTTTAGAATTTTTTGTCGCATTAAAGTAGAACTAGCGGAGAATGATATTGAACGATGCGTTTAGAAATAGAAAATTGTCCTAGAGAAAAGATTTTAAATGCGATAAAATGTTCATTACATTGCATTTGAATACGATTCCTACTCTAAGATTTCCAGTAAAAGAACTTTGTCGCGTTTATGGGATATCGCATTTAGGCACATTGACCTTAACTGGAAAAGGGCGCGCAACATTCAAATCTCTAATGCTGATATGACTAAAATTTTGCATCTGAAGGCTCAAAATGTTAAAGTGTCGGATATTGCTAAACAAATGAAGCGCAGTAGAACTGGAGTTTATGAAATTCCATCAAAAAGTGACAATGCGATTGCAAAAGCGTCCTGGTAGATCAAGAAATACGATTTTGCGATCGTTTCAACTCATAAGAAGTATGTTCCTGAAATTTTCAGAACTTTAGTGTTTCTTATTTCGAGATACGCTCTTCACCGTCGCATACAGGCAAGCAAATTTTATAAATATCGAACAATGTGTCGGATACATACGCTGAAAATGCACCATAAAAAGGTCCACGTTTCTTTAGGATAAAATCACATGCATTGGGTGGATAAGTAACTTCAGTGACGAAAAAGGAAAGTCAGTTTAGATGATACTGATGCCTGAGCATACTATTGGTATGACCTACGAGGAGGTTTTTGCAAGTTCTTTAGTCAAAAAAAAAAAAAAAAAAAAAAAAAAAAAAAAACACAGAGGTGTTCTCTCATGCTGTGGGACGCGTTCAGTTTCTCTTATTGGTTAATAATGCTCTGGGATTAACAAAATGTCCTCAACAGTAAGCTACTTCCAATTGGAAACATTGAATCCAATTAAAAACTGTGAAGAGTGCTTGCATAAGAGATGTATGTCTACGACCGTCAATTTTCGACAGTTCAGAAATTAAAGCAACAAGTATAGCTGAGTTGGTTCTCATAACCCCAACAAATTCTCCAAACACTAGTTCTAGTTCTAAGCTTGCCTGATAGGGATTTCCAATTAATTCAAAGAAACACAAAGTACTCGAATAATCCATATACTTTTGGGACAACATATTTCGTTTATATATACATAAAATCTATAAAACTTATATTTTTTTGTTACACTTATGTTTCTGATTTCATATTCTTATTACTTTTTTTCACAATTACTGCTTTCTTTTTTCAACTGTTGTTTGAGAAAATCACCTGTCCATATAATTTTGAGATACGATTTATTAATGGTGAACCGGCCACATAAGTTCATTCTTATTTATTTCATTCTTTTGCTTTAAGCATGAAAAATAGAAATTGTTTATTATTATTTATTATTATTTTTTAAATATATATTTTTTAATTATTATTATTATTATTATTATGGTAAGATTTATATTAATTTATATAACTCAATATTTTATTGGTATATTCAAAGAGTTTATTCTATCTTTTTCTTTTTTTTTTTTTTATTACATTTTAATTTGTTTTCCAGCGAGATTTTTTGATATTTTACAAACAAAAATCACAGAGTTGTATCCTTACAGATTAAAAAATGCGTTTAAATTTACTTTTAAAGAATTGCTATGTAAGCACGAGAACAAAATGAATGTAGCAACATTAATGTTTTTATTCTATACAAGTCACCATAATTTTACAATATGAAGCACGTGGTTAATTTTTTCGATCAGAAATATTTATATTTTTTCAATATATATCATTCGATTACAAAAGTCTTGCTGTTCATCGAATAATAACATTCATACGCCGTTTTTTTTTTTTTTTTTTTAAATATATATTTTTTAATTATTATTATTATTTTGGTAAGATTTATATTAATATAGATAACTCAATATTTTATTGGTATATTCAAAGAGTTTATTCTATCTTTTTCTTTTTTTTAATTACATTTTAATTTGTTTTCAAGCGAGATTTTTTGATATTTTACAAACAAAAATCACAGAGTTGTATCCTTACAGATTAAAAAATGCGTTTAAATTTACTTTTAAAGAATTGCTATGTAAGCACGAGAACAAAATGAATGTAGCAACATGAACGTTTTTATTCTATACAAGTCACCATAATTTTACATTATGAAGCACGTGGTTAATTTTTTCGATCAGAAATATTTATATTTTTTCAATATATATCATTCAAAATATATATACAAAAGTCTTGCTGTTCATCAAATAATAACATTCATACGCCGTATTTTTTTGCTAAAATTTTGCTATACAATTAAATGGTCTCTTTTTAAATAGTTATAAATATGTCTTTAGCAAAAGAAAAATCATTACTTTTATTTTATAATAAATGAATTAAATCTCTACCAGATAATAAACGTAACATTTCACCTGCTTGAATATCTATCATAATCATGCGTAAATAAAAATATTAGTGTGTTTGATAATTGTTGTAATTAATTTGCTACCAACATTTAACAATTCATTGACATGCTACTCTGAGAAGCAGTACATATATATATATATATATATAATAGTGTTAGACTTGCCTCAATTCTTAGATCTATGTTGAATCTGGAACACAGTAGAAAATATTACAGCCTGAAGTAATACACAGAAAAATATCAGTAGTTTCAGAAAAACATCAAAAGTTTTATTTTGACAGTTGTCGAAAAAAACTATGAGACGCAATGTTTCGTGTAAAATATCTATTTGTGTTGAATATCCCGCAGCCAAAGAGACTTTTAACATGTTTTCCCCATGAGGAAATCTTTCTTTTTATAAATTTAAACTGTCATTTTAAAATACAAAAAATAGCAATTTAAATGCTTCATATATTTATTCCTGTACATCGGTGTTATAAATGTACTAACCTTTAAATTAGAAAAAAATCGATTTAAAACATTTTCTGAAATAATTTGTTAGTTTAATTTATCTGTACACTTTAAGAGAAATAATAGTTTATAGTATTGAAGGATTCAAGGTACATTTAGTTCAATTTCTTACCCAAATGTTTTTCAAATATAATTTATTTATATTCATGTGTAATTTATTTATAAATTTTGTAATTTTTTATTTTATTATTTAATTTATACATAATAAGAAGCAAGTATTATGCATTGCAATTACTGTTCTTTAAAAGAGCTAGTGATTTCTATATGACAGCTCATTGCATAACTTTATATATATTTATATAAAATTTCATATATATAACTTTGTTCCAATATTTCTACAGGCATTTTCTTCTTTTGTCATCACTGTTATAGAACAGTAATTTTTAAAATAATATTATAGCACTGAAACATTCAAGAAAAAATTATTTTAGAAAATAGTGGTAACAATAAAAGAATATTCACGAAAAAATGTAAGAACACAGCCACAGATTTTACCATTGTAAAAATAAAATATTTAAACCATGTGTTAGAGTACAAGATTAATTAGTAATATAATTTAAATAAATAAGGCTAAGTGAAAAAATTTAAGGTCATAATTATTATATTTATAAATGTATACATACATATACATAGCATAGCATAAAACAAAGTTTAAATAACTATGAATTATTAATTTCAATTCCTAAACGAACAAAAAATATGAGTTTTAAATTCTAAAACTTATTATTTAATATACTAGTATATTAATATAGTTGTATTTTTATAAACTTATATTATGCAACTATTACAATTAAAATTTAGTTTTGGATATTGAATAAAAAAGACCCGAAATTTGGCAACACTGAACAGAAGAGTGAAATTAAATAGGACCGGCAACACGTTACGGCGAATTGTCTCTAACAGTTACTCAGGACTAGTTGAGATGCGCTCCATAGGAGTTCTTTCTAAATGGCCTTAAAGCGCATTCTTACGATTTATTGGAGAAAACTAAAAAAACTCTGTAGGAGAAGGTCGTAGGGCGCGACTGATATCGAACCCTTTAAGGCAATGGTAACTAAGTATACTTTGCCCTAAATGCAGCATTTTGTGAAATGAAAAAGGCGTGGTAAGGTACTTTTTCCACTCTAAATCTAATTGGGATATAATCATCCCAGAAAATGGTATAGCTCATACATTTCTCTCACTTTTTCTTACAATCAGTTAAAAAGTATCAAAATCTGAAGATGCTAAAGTTAAATAAATATGACAGATTTTAATACATATCTTCCGAAAAAGTTATTAATTTCATTTTTCTTTTTTTAATGCATTAGAAAGATATCTATATATATAAGAGAGTAAACGCACAGATTTACTGACTCAACACAGCCGTGACTATTTTATGAGAGATAGAGTCACAAATTTTAGTGTGCAGTTTAATTTTAGGACCCTGACCTGCACTAAGAGGAAATTTTTCTAAATTCCCCGTTCCCGCTGGGATTGGGGGAAGGGGGGGGGAAAGGCAAAAACATGTTTATAAGTATAACTCGGCTCCAAAATTCTTCACGCTGAAACACGCAGATGGGGAAACCAGATTTGAGTGCCCAAAAAAAAAAAAAAAAAAAAAGAAAGGAAAAAAAAAATCATTTTCTGCGATTTTGGAATTTTAAATTAAAAAAGGGGAGGGTGGGAGAAAGAGCGAGGGTATTTCCAAAAGCCCAGTTTTTTTTTTTTTTTTCTTTTTTTTTTAGATTTTCGATTTTGAGAGGGAGTTACGAGGGGTCAAACTTGAGACCCCCCACACGCACGTTTTGAGCGCAACACAGCCATGGCAATTCTGTGGGTGATAATGACACAAATTATGGTGTGTAGATTGAATTTAGGACCCTGACATCCACAAAGACGGAATTGTCACCCTGTACACCACCTCCTGCGGGAGCTGGAGTCAAAAACACGTTTGTAAGCAAACGTGTTTGTAAGCAAACTCGGCTCCAAATTAAATCACGATGACGAAATTGCACATAGGGAGAATAGATTTGAGAAGGGAAAGAAAATGTTCTGCGATTTTGGAATTTTTGATTTTTAAAGGAGGAGGGGGGGGGGGACGATTTTCGGGACGAAAATTCGCAAAATCCAGATTCACGAGTAAAAATCTATCAGGCCGTGCGTCTTCTTTAGGATATGTCCAAAAATCTATTTTAAGTTTTTTGAGGGGAATTACAAGAGGGTGAATTCGAGACCACCCCCGTTTTAGCGTTAATTTGTCCTAGGAAATCTAGAGGAGCTGAGGTTACGAATTTTGTTGTGTGTGTTGTTTATTTGTATTCAACCACATTGTCACGGGATTTTGCCACAGTTATACCTTTCCCATTGTCACGGGATTTTGCCACAGTTATACCTTTCCCTCTATGGCGTGGAGGGGGGAACCCAAACATATTTCCAAGCATAACTTTGCTTCAAATTATCTTTGTAAGATTATTTTTTATGCATGGGTTTCTTATACATACCTAACACATATTACAAAGGGAATTTGTGAAATTCCCTCTAACCCCTATAATGGCGGGGACACGTTTTAAAGGGTATCTCTGCTCCAAATTATACGATGAAAACGATATTTTTATGTGTCAAACAGTTATGCGTACTCAACACATACTACAACGTATTTTGCGAAATTTCTCCCTACAACCCCCTTAGGGTTAAAGGGAGGAAACATATTACCATGCATAGATGTACCACAAATTATCTCAAAAAAGCGATTTTTTATGTACATTGGAAAAAAAAAATAATAAATAAATAAATAAATAAAAATGTAAAATCACGGTATTTGACCGTATAATTTTAGGGGAAATTACCGTTTTGCTACCTAAACGGTCACAATCCGTAAATTAATGTTTTGAAAGCATAATTTAGAAAATGACCGTATAATTTAACGAGGAATGACCGTTTTGCCACGACCGTTTTGCTACGATCGCTAAACGGTCGTAGCCCGTAAATTGGTGTTTTGAAAGTATATATTTTTTAATTTTAACGCGAAAAAGCCGTTAATCTACACAAATTGTTCTTATCTTGCACCAAACCATTATCTTATCCCTTCAAATGTTATCATTTCAGTGACATCATGAGAGAACGCTTCCATTTTCAAACTGACACTATGATTGTTATTTATATTGATTGAATATGTTCAATTATGCACGCATGACGCATAGAAACATAAATTGGTTTTAATAAGCTATTGTTATCTTAATTTAACTTGAAGAATTTCCATCTGATTGAAACCGAATAATTGATATTGATGAAATTGATATTGATGAAATTGATTTTCTTTGTGTATTGACACGAAAACATTAAAAAAGAAAGGTAAAATGGTTTCTTGGTTTGAAACCAGATTTGTAAAACACAAACTACAACCTAATAGTTATTTTATCCACTAAACACATTTTTTTTAAATAACATACAGCATTCTAATTGCTCTTAACCCTTTAGTTAAGCCTTAGAAAACGGAAAATTTTAATGTTGTTTCAGAATGCAATTTTTACAATATGCTAAAATAAAGTTTATTTCAATATGAGATGAATATGTAATTAGCCATTTGGAGATAAGTTTTATGATTTCGATGTATAATCTTCACTGTTAAAAACAAAGCTGTTTTATCTGAATATGACCGTGAGATATGTATATACAGTCGGTCAAAAAAAAAAAAAAAACGAAACACCCCCACCTATCTCATTACCTAATTATCGCAAATCATGCAGTAGGCACCAATCATAATGAATTTATGTCTACTTTTATTGTATGTAGGTAAAAAGGACATAGGGGTTCGTCTACATATAAAAAATGGGTCCAACTTTAAAAATTCGAAAGTTAACCCACTAATTTGACAACAGAAAATTATTCTAGAGCATCAAAATAGCCTAGATACAAATTTTCACGAAAATTCCAACAATAGTTCCTGAGATATTTAACGTTTTTCTTTTGGGGGTTATCTCCAAGTTTTTTTTTTTTTTTTTTTAGGTCAGATTCAACTAATTTATTATATCTTTCTTCTGTTATTCAATGCACTTCATTCATCTAGAAATCTCTAAATACATCAAAAGGAATATAACTTAAATGAGCATATTAATTTGGAAATTTCGTACTATAAAAAATATTTTATCCGAAACGGCGAACATAGAGGGGTCTGTTAACTCCTGCTTATGTGTGTGTGTGTGGGGGGGGGGGGGGTGCACCGTGATTCAAAACTGATGTTTTATTACCGCATTTTCAGAAGCTTTTTATTCAAATTAGATTTCTGTTATCATGCCTTTTTTTTTTTTTTTCTTCAAGGTACTCTCTTAAAAAAATCCAGTGATTTTAGCTCAGACTGAGTTAGTTTTCACTTCTTTCCAGTAGTGAAAATGCACTTTTCTACAGGAGTGAATTTCATCTATCTTGCGGAGTAATTATTTTCACTCCTTTTTGATAAACAATAAGCACTCCTTATTTGAACTGAATCATTATGTTAAATGAGTGACTACACTCCACTTTGGTAAGCCATTTTTAACTCCTTTTTTGAGTGAATTTTATTGATAAAGTAAGATTTCATTCTTATTTAAAGAAATAAGTTTTTACTAATTTTTACATGTTTAATAGAAAATAAAAGTTTTTTTTTCCCCTTAAGTTTTATTTATTTTTTTAAATAATTTAAACAAATGCTTAGATAAATTTCATTGCTTTATTTCATAATTTTATTTTTGTATTGCATTTATTAAAGGATTTATTTAGCAGAAAATTTGAGATATCATCAATTTTATGACAGCAGAAAAAAAACTGATATGGATATGAGTAATAATAATAATAATAATAATAAAATAAATTAAAATAAATAAAAACTATATTTGGCCACAAATTCACCTTTAAGTGTTCATCTTAATTCTGTGTAGGAAATATTAGACACTGGTAATTACGTATATATATATATAACTGGACTCATTGCTTTTTTATTAAAAAAAAAAAAAAAAAAACAGAACTGGCGTTAAAAAGGAATTAATCCAAAACTTTAAATGAACATCATAAAATGCTAGAAATACAACATTTGTTTCGGGTCGGAAAACGACAGGACCTTTCGTCAGGTTCAAAGTAGGCTCGAGCGTTGCAACCAAAGCGGTGCATTGCTGTTTTGATTGCAACAGTCGTGCCTACTTTGTTCATCCAACCTAAGGTCCCGTCTTCTTTCGACCAGAAACAATTGTTGCAAGTTTTAGCATTTTATGGTGTTAATATATATATATTTTTTACTTATTACATGATGTTTACTTACTTATTAAGATGCACACATTTTTATGAGAAAATTGCTTTTTGTCGTGTATAGCAAACGGTTCACAAATAAACAGGCAGGTTCGAATCCATAAATAATCTTGAAACAAACCAATGAAACTATTCTTCAAACCGCAAAAGTTAGAAGAATTATAAACAACACAGAAGACAAATATAGCCTGTTCGGGACCAGCTTTCCACAGTTTATCACAGAATCTTTCATTGACAAAAGCACAATTGAGTGTTCAGTGGAATAAACTTGAGAGTAGATGGCCTTCTTTTAATCTCTTTGGTGAAAATTAGTGGGGGAAAAAAACTTTAGACAATATTTCAAATAACTGGCTTTTTCTTTTTTTTCTTACAATGAAGAAAGAATATGCAAAATTAAAAGATAATGGATTCATATGTTACTTTCTACAGTCAATTCATACTGGCTGTTAAGAAATAAGGAATAACTTGATTGAATGGAATCCGCAGTCTACACTTGAGATAAATGACACTACTCACACACACACACACACACAAAAAAAAAAAAAAAAAAAAAAATCTTTCTTTTTAAACATATAAATATTTTTCCCCCTATCTTTCTACACAAATTTAATATGTTTATTTCAATTATCATTCATAGTTACCAACTTAGACTCTTTTGGCTATTGGAAAAAATCAATAGGAATTAATATATATATATTATTTAATCAGTGAACTCTACAATTTTCACTGATAAAGGTAAAAAAAAAAAAAAAAATCATTAAAATTTTTTGGTAGCCATAATGCTAAGCTGCCAGCTGCAATCATTATTGTAAGTCAGCATATTGCTTATACATCTACATTAAAGAAAAATATTTACTTTTTAATAGCACTTACAAATCGATATCTATTTATATTTACTAAGAAGAAAACATTATGTACTATTGACAGATATTTTCCCTTAAAATCTAATTCTGATTTTAATATATCTTGTAAATAAATAATTACTAAAACACCCTACATCTATCCCTCCCCCACCCCCCTACAAAAAAAAAGTTTTATAATTATTAAAAGGTTTCTTTTAAAAATTATAAAAGATGCTTATAACTTTTAGGGGGGTCCGGGACACCAAATTCTTGTTTTTATTATTTATTGATGAATTGCTGTAATTACTTTTTCTGAAATTGAAGCCTTTTTGAAGATGAAGTTGAGCAAGAAAGAATCTTTAAAAAAAGTTTAAAATTTAAAATAAAATTTAAAAAATAAAAAAATTTTTAGATGAATTTAAAATTTGTTATATCTTATGAACTAATGGTTCAATTTACAAACTTTTTTCACCTTTATATACAGAAAAGATTTATCTTCAATTTGACGTCAGGATTTTTTATTATAATAATAAATGTTTTAAATATTAATTTTAATTTGAAAAAGTACTTATTTCATGCATAAATTATGTATTACCAAAAAAGTTTTGCTACTAATTAAAAATCCCGAAGACAAATTGAAGATAAATCTTTTCTGTATATATGAGTGAAAAAAGTTTGTAAATTGAACCATTAGTTTATGAGATAACAAATTTTAAATTTATCAAAAATTTAAAATTTTATTTGAATTTTTACGATGGTTGGACTTGCCCCATTTGACTTGCAGGCCTCTAAAACCCATCTGCATCAATTTTGAACGGTGTAACTGTATTTCTCTTTTTTTGCCCCATATCCCCCTTTTCCCGCCCCACCTGGGACAAATTTGTAAAATTAAAGAAATTAGTTTTTATGCATTTGTGGGAGCTATATTTTAGAGCAAATATCTCACTTACATTTTTCTTTTTGTTTGTTTGTTTGTTTGCGATTATTGCAAATCGTCTTAACCCCTCTGCCCCGCCTCTTGGGGGCTGAATTTCTAAAATTCCAGAAATTGATTTTTTAGGTATTTGTATTAGCTATATATTACAGAAAAAATGTCACGTATATGTGCTTTTTGTTTGAGCTATATAGGAGTATGTGAAACCACGTTTTGCGCATGTGAAATCACGTTTTGCCCCCTTTCCCCACTTGGGGAACGAATTCCTAAAATTCCAGAAATTAGCTTTTAGATATTTGTGTTAGCTATATTTTAAAGCAAAAATTTTACGGATATCTATTTTTCTCTTTGAGATATGAATGTTTTTGTGAAATCACAGTTTACCCCCTACTCCCCCTTGGGAAGCGAATTTCGCAAAATTGCTTCTTAGGGGGTGCTTACACTATATGTTGTATAATCTGACCAAACTTCAAGTTAGTGGCTCCAGTAGATTTTGCTGTGCGTTGATGAGTCAGTGAGTGAGTGGAAGTACTCTTTTATATGTATAGATAATTTTCCGTCCCAGTTATCAATAATTTTGTTTAATAAAAAATAGAAAACATTAATATACATATTTACAGTCTTTTATTTATTTGATTTTTTGGTGGGAGGGGAGGGGGCAGAAATTTGATAATTTTACCTTTTACTGTGGAATGCAGATATTAAATAACCTTTAAGTATTTAGATTGAAATATTTATTATTAAAAAAGTTCAGTCAATTTTTAAAAGAAAGTGCGATATTGTACGGGGAATAAAAATATCACTACCTCCTTCATCATTTGAATATTTCAGATAAAAATAAAAATAAAAAATAAATTGACAATATCTCCGTTTTCTGAAGCCAAAGTTACAGATGTAGAATCATAATCGAGATTTCCAGACAATTATTTAAAAAAATTTGAAATACTTTTTTTTTGTGTGCATGTGTGTGTGTGTGTATGCATCTATTAAAAAAAAAAAAAAAAAAAAAAACCTTGAGTCTCAAATTGTGCGTATTAAAAATTCGATAGAAGACATTTTTCATTTAAATGATGGTAATGTGATCTGACAGAGTTTATAACTTCTCCCACAAGCCATAAATAAATCCAGCAGTTATTTGAAGCATTTCAAGATGTTTTCTTTTTCTTTATAGCTATTTCCTTCCTTCTTAAAACCTTTACATTTACAGTCGAAAAAGGCGGCAATATCGGAATATATTAAAAAAAGAGAGAGATATATATGTTAGTCAATATTGACATTTTTATTTATGGACATATTTATGTAACTTTTGAAAAATATGCTTAAAACATTAAACTTTGAGTAAATCGCTTCCCTCATATTTCCGGAACTTACTTACAGATTCTTTGGAAGCACATAAAATGTAATATTTTGCCATTTTTCCGTAACTGTCAAAATAAGTATTTAAATTGGATTTTCATTACCTCTGTTAACTTTTACGAGCATCACTAAATAAATTATCTATGCAGATTTAATTGGTTCATTTTATAAGCACATGTTTTATTATTTATTAATATTTAAATACATATATTTATAAATAATATAATAGAATATAAATACATGTTTTATAATGTTAATAATTAACAGAAACAAAAACATGTTAATGAAATAATACGTATCAGAAAATACTTCAGAAAACTGAAAATCTAATAAATATTTTTAAATGGATTAATTATTAATCTTATATGTTACGGACAAACTGTTAGACTTTTTGAAAAAGCGCAAATAACAAACGCTTTAAGGACTGTTGCCAGGGACTGTCGCACCAGGGCCCCCAGATTACTTGTTACGGCACTGACTGTTGGTCAAAATCATGAGAACTGCGATCAGTTTATTCAGCAATTTTTGTTCTACCTCCAAACAGCAATCTACAATTCTACAGAAAAAACTTCCTCTGAATTACTTGTCGGAAGGAAAATAATAATTCCAATGCAGTGTTTGGTGATGGTTCCAAGAATCGGAACAGAATTTATGACTCAGCACGAAGAAACGTTTATTAACCAGTTACAGCGAATTTTAAGATGGGTTCAGAAGGAACAAGCTCTATTTTATAACATACATTGGAAGTTAAGGTTGATGATGATATACTCTTAGAAACTCTTTTGTTTTGTTCAAAAACGCAAAAGTGTGTAAAAATATTTGGTCCTAAATTCATCGTTCCATTTTAAAGTACGTAAAGTAAATAATAACAACCTTTTTTTTGTCTTAAGAGGTTTCCTACAACTATAAACGATGACCAAGTACGGGTGTTTAAACATGGTTAAGACTATCAGAATTCAGAGAACAGTTGTTTTAATAGTGAAAAAAAATTTTTAGTTGTAATTTCTCAGTCAAGTACACAATGTCCACCTAAGTTCTCAAGCACTCCAGTTACTAATTCCAATAGAAAGGGACCCCCCCCCCCCCCCATATCGAAACTTTAAAAACATTTGCGGACAAATCAAACAAACAGCAAAAATGTATTTCAACTTTTCTATTTCTTATTTGTCTCACAAGGTTTATCGCAGTAAAAAAAAAAAAAAAAAAAAAATCACTTGAAAGGTCTATGAAATAGGACGCTCAATCTTCATATCATGTTATTCAGAACATTAAGTGGTCAGGTACCTTTGAAAAGGATAACATAACAAATTGGTCATAAATTTATTAACAATAATTCAAAAAATAATTAATTGTAACACTTAGACATTTTAACAGGTGTTAAGAAAGGATTTTATTTCTCAATTACAGCCATTAAAATAATTTTACATTATTTATTTATTTTATAAAAATGTCAGAACGATTCTTTTGTCAACGTATAATCTTGCGCACATAATAACTCCGTGATGGTTATCCAGAATTTAATAAAAGTTTAACTTTTTTTTTTTTTTTTTGAGGTATAAATACATGAAATGACGAAATATTAGCTTTTTAACATTAGACGTTTTGTAATTATAAACATAATTAAGTCTAAAATAGTGGTAATGTTTTAGGACGGAGGACTATTAGTCTCAATCTACGGATAAAACGTTGTCGTCAGTTTTACGATGGTTGGCCATTTTCGAAATCAAAATTTTATCGAAAATATAATTGAATAATTTGAATGCGATGTTATAATTTGAAAAAAAAAGAAAAAAAGAAAAAAAAAACTAATAGTCCTCCGTACTAAACTAAATTCTGCTTTTGCCAGAATTTCATGAAAATCGTTTTTATTTATTTATTTTTTTTTTTCTGAAAGAAAAAGAAAAGAAAATTAATAATAATCAGTATCGAAAAAGTTGAAGAAGCCCTTTTTGAGACAAAAATACATAATTGATTTAATAATAATTATAATATTTTTTTTTTATCTCAAAAGAATGGAGCTTTCCAGCAAAATTAATTTTCGACAGTTTAATTATAGGGTATTTTTCTTTGTGCACAATTTTTCTATGTTTATATGATGAATCATTTGCATATAATTCTGCGCGGAAGGTATATATCGAAAAAAAAATTTAGCTCTGACATTTTAAGGAAAAAATAAATTAAATTAAAATTGAACAAGTATTCCAACAGCTGTAATATAGAGAAAAAATCTTCCTTAACTCTTATTAAAAATTACCAATTTTAAAAATAACTATTTTTCAAGTAATTGTAAAAGGAATCATGATCACTTTTACTGATATTTTTACTGTTCAAAGGTGCTTGACCACTTAAAAATAATCAGCACATTTAAAAGATCGAACTCCATCCCTAACTAACGACCAACAGGCAGAAAGAGGCGAGCACCTTCAAGCATCATCAACAGTCAAGGATAGATCAGAAAAGCACAAGCAGCTACTGGCACTACTAGAACATTATCCTATACACCGAGGCATCAGTACTACACCAGTCAAGAGATTCCTGCAATAAGCATCAACAGTCTTCCCCCTTATCCTTCTAATGAACCTAAAAAGTAGAACAGGATATTAGGTTTCATTAACCCTATACCTATGACCTGGAGTCCAAGTGGACCCCAGATACTTTTTAACATGTTGAAAATAACAATATACATCTTATTTTGAGAGGTCATAGCCAGTGAGATCTCCTCTCAGTAGAAGTTACTCCAGAGTAAAAATGCAATTACATAAATATCAGGGACGGTTTAAATTTGTTTAGATAAACAAATTTAAACCGTCCCTGATATTTATAGTATAAATATCCTATTTCTAGAATATAGTGATAGGGTTAAAAATTGAAGGAATTAGCTAAAAAAGTAAAGTAAAAAAAATATAAGTGATACTTTTAAGGTGCTTGGTAAATGCACGCGGATTATACTTGCCATAATGAAAATGTTACACTTACTCCAAACAAAAAGTTTCACTTGTCTCAGACAAAGTCCTACACTTGCCACACTTATATTCTGAGTTAAGTGTAACCAGAAATGGCAAAGATTAAGAAAAAAAAAAAAACATATCTGAAGTTAAATTCAAAATCTACATGTAAAATTTAGTTTGCTCATCAAAATTAAATATAAGCTTATAAAAAGCTAAAGAATTTACTTTACAAACAGAAAATTGGCAAATTTCTGAAGTTTGGCCCTCTGTTGGAGAGTGGAAATGTAATTAATATTTCAAACTTCTAAAATTATCCCTTTTTCATGTTCTATTTAATCTTTAAAGGCTAAATATGACACAGACAAGTTCAAAAACTAGATATGATAAATGTTGCATAAAAATACAGCTTAACAGTTGAGTGATAAGACAAAGTTACACTGATCCATTGTTTACACTCAATTCTATTCACTCAATTCACATCACCTTATCTACATTTTTCCCAAAAAGCTCCTTAACCTTTGGATGCCTGTGTATTATGACCTAACTTTGAAAATATCCCCATTTTCCTTCCAAAATGAACAATAACTTTAAATTTTCCTTAGCTTTCACACTAATGCGCCTGTTTATGTTTACCATTTGGCTAATCTTGTTCGTTGAAAGTTGTGTCGAATCCTTAGTGCTGCAATTATGACGTTTTCCTTTTGTATTATATATTTTCCTAAATTTTTAATGTTATTTGCAAACTTTGCTAGTTATAAAAACTTTTCTATTAATTCACATCAAGTGAGGAGTATTTATTCGATAGATTTGTTTGACTAATTACACACATTTGCACTGTGGTACACACATGCATGCATATTGAATTTTTTAAATATACGCTATACCCACATTTCTTCTAAGTAGTTTTCATGTGAGATGGATAACATAAAACGCTGTGTTGACTCAATTTGAGCGTTTATCGTACGATAAATAATGGTGCTATTACTTAAGAACTGCAATTTATATTTGTCTATACCACAACATGGGCCAAATATTTAAATTTTGACACCATGTAATTTTAAAATATAGTAACACATTTTTTGTAGCTCTTCTTTGCAATAACAAATTTACAATCAAAATAAATTTATATTTTTATTCTTAATAATTATCAATTATATTATAAAAATTATATATAAAACAAATTGTTTTAAATTTTGATTAAATTTACTATTTAATAACTTTAATCACTTTTGCTTTGTTTCCATCTAATTCCGATAAAATCATGTGGTTGGCAACGAAGGAATGAAAAGTAATTATACCTGATTAGTTAATGTGTCTCAACTTGAAAATCCATGCAACTTCAACTAGAAAACTCAACAAAATAAATCGCAAAATATAGTTTAAAATTTCAGATTTGAAATTCGAAAAAAAATCTCTATCGAACTTCAAATAGAAAAGTCAACGAAATAAATCGTGAAAAGTAATTACAAAAGTTTAGATTCGGAAAAAAAAAAAAAGTTTTAAACAATTCTAATGCAAAAGTGATGATAAAAATCATCTTAAGAATAAAATACTAATTATTATTATTATTATTATTATTTTATTATTATTATTATTATTATTATTATTATTATTATTATTTTTTTTTTTTTGCAATATCAAGCACACAAAATCAATATAAAATGCGATTGATTTTGCTACCTACATTTTTAAATATATATAAGGAGAATTAAAAAATATATATATTTATAATTAAAAATTAATTTTTTATTATATCATAGAAGTATCAAAAATGAGAAGGAAAAAAAAGTAAAGTAAAGTAAAAAAAAAAAAAAAACAGGAAAACAAATGCGATGTACCCAAACGTATAACTTGATAGCTTTAAGTGCATTTTTTCTAAAACAATCAAAAATTACAGAAAGTTTAATAAAAGTATACCGAACTTTACGAATAACTAAAGCAAAAGCAAAATAAGGATGATTATAAATGCAAAGAATAACTTATTAATATTTTATAAGATTGCACTTTCACAAATATTTATTTTATACATTTAAATCTAGTAACATTCTAAGCGCATTTCTTATCTCATTTTATTACAAAATATTTGAACATCAGTTTTATATAATAATGCATTTAATGTTGTTTATTAATTAAATTGTATTCTATACTTCGAAAAAATATACAATATATTCAAGAAATTATTCCATTACATATGTTTGTGTTAATATTTATCTAACGCACTAATTTGCAACTAAATTTTTAAGACAAAACGTCATTTGCAAAAAAAAAAAAAAAAAAAAAAAAAAAATGTATATATATATACATTTATATATATATACACACACATATATATATATATATATAATTCAAAGATGCGGTAAAATACTTTTACCACCCTTTTTCTGAAAAAGGAAGCGTGTTAAGATTCTTCTAAAATGAAAAAATATTCTGAAAAAAAAAAAAAAAAAAATCTGTGATATGAAAATAAAGAAATGAAGCCAGACGTCTCCTTTTCAAAATATAAACAATAGTTTACTTTAATTTTGTGATATTATTTTACATGATTAGTTGATTGGTGTGAGCGGTTTGGTAAAATAAATCGTGTAGAATATTGATAAGAAGGGGGGAAAATAATTTTTCCCTTCTCATCACTCCTTACAGTATATGCAAAAACTTATTCAATAAAAAAAGCATAATTTTTAAACTACTTTATTAAATTAAAATGGATATTACATATTTATGTATCATATTTTAAAAAATGCTAAACTGAGAAGTAAGTGGATTGGAAAATTGACGTATTTGAACTAGGAAAAAGAAACACTTCTCATTAAATTTAAGTAATAAATCTATTTATTAAAATTGACTTAATTAAGATAATTCTTCACGGTCATGACATTTTTTCTTATTCTTTCTAGTCAGTTTAACAAGTAAAATATTTAAAGGGAACTACAGGCTAGAAATTTTAAAGAGACAAGAGATTAGGAATTAGAAGGAGATTCATTTTCATTTTAAAACTAAGTAGACTATATATCAATAAGTATTTGGACCCTTTCGAATTTAGACGTTTTGTCAAGTATCTTGAAAAATTCTGTAGAAATTATCTTGAAACTTTGAGAGAATAAAGAACATGATTCGCCTCATATATTTCAGCAAAAATTTTGTACTGAAAAGAGGACCAGTAAAAAATTTTAAAAATGTTAAAATATTTTGAATCACCCTGTAAAATGTAATGCTTAAAATGCGTTTTGTTTATACCATGTGATTATGAAGATTTTACCACATACCGTATAAATTTGTATGAGGCTACCACATATACATATATTCATGGAAATAGGACGGTTTCTTTAAATTTGCATATAAGTAGCTCAATACTTTTGGCTAAAAAATTATGCAAATGAAATTTTTTTAAAGTTTGCGCGTACGTACTTAAAAATGATTTAATAAAAATGCTCCCATTTCGTAAGATATTTAACATTTTTGCATTCTGATTGCAGTATGCTGTGTCTAATGTAGTAGTACATCAAGTTTCCTAAAAATGACTTTGCACTGGGTCTAATACTCTACGTTGTATAATTAGAAAAGTGATATTATTATTTTTATTTCTTTAAAGAAACCTTTATATCACAATGAATATACGTAGTAGCCTCATAAACATTTATACAGATAAAGAGCAAAAATCTCAGAGTTACATGCTATAGCCAAAACACATTTAAAGCTTTTTTATTATTATTATTATTTTTTTTTTTTTTCTTTTCACAGGGTGATCCAAAATATTTTGATTTTTTCTTAGTTTTTTACTGGTCCCCTTTTCCTGTTTAGGATACAACTTTTACTGAAATATATGAGGTATAACATGTTCTTTACACTACCAAAGTTTCAAGATGATTCCTAAGAAACTTTTATAGTTATTTGACAAAACTTCTAAATTCGTAAGTGTCCAAATACTTATTGGAAGATAGTGTACACATGTGTAGCTCAAAATTAAAAACACTTTGTAAAACTCTTTTTGAAAACAGTGCGACAGCACTGTTTATATAAGATTACGGTATGATAATAGGATACGGAGGAAAACAAATAAGCGCAAATAAAACAAAAATGCAATGTATTTCATGGAAGTAAAATAATTTTATTTAAAACAACATAAAATGAAATAATTGCATGCGATTGTTTAAAATATTTCGCTTTTTAAATTTTAGCAACTTTAAAATTTATTTTTAATTATTAAAACTATAAAAGGTCAATTTAAATACATCTTTGATAATCCAGCTATGAAAATAATTGTAGTACGTATGACTTTAACTACTTTAACTACTATAGTAAAGGAGGGGGAAAATGTAAAAGAAAGAAATTGTTCTTTTTATATACTAATTACTAGACAAAAAAAAAATAGTTTCATATTTAATAAAGTTTCATTAGCATGATTCATTTATCTATCTTAAATTATGCGACAGTAATTATAATAACAACTTTCAGAAGATTAAATCGAGGTAATTATGCTTTCAATATACCATCAATTTGATTGGTACTTTAGAATAATAGTGTCATATTCTTCAAAAAATTTATTTTTTCTTGTCTTTTATACGTTTTATCACACAATGAAGAAATAATTAGCGAAATTTTAGTCATAATAGAATTTTCAAAACCCTTAATAAATATAAATAAACGCAATCTCAATCTAACCTATTGCATTTATCATAAAAAATCTACTAAAGTCCCTAACACAATTATATTTCCCTTTAAGAATTATTCCTTTAAATTCAATATATATTTTCTGCAAGGTTTTGAAGTAATGTTGAGAAGTATTAACAAGATTGTGCTACAAGACACTTGTACTACAAGTGACATTTAAAGTGAATTCCTCCTAGTACACCAATTTACATATTGTTAAGCTTCTTATATCTGTAACCATCACCAAGAGTCGTAATATATATATATAGCTGGCTTTTTTTTTTTTTTTTTTTTTTTGTACTTTGCTAAAATGCTCTGTTTGACTTGAAGATGCAATGTACTAACTTATGGCGAAAAGCTTTGTTCTTTAGATATTGCAAATTTGATTTTTATAAATGAATGTGGTACTTTAAAGTCATTTTTTTACTTCTTAATAGTATGCGACTCTGTATAAACAAAATGTGTTCGTTTCACATTTAAAAACTAAACTGGTCCCTGACGTACCGTTTTGTAGGAAACGCACTTCTCATATGCATACAAATTGGTTAAAGAGAAATGTAACAGAGGCCTGATTATAGAAAACACAAACAATAAAAACAAAAACTATTCTGTACTTCTGTACTATATTCTGTACTTCTAAAAATTCCTTGGGTATTCATGTAATGCTTGCCTATTATGTTCTAATTCATACTGATGGGGAAACCCGGACGGGTTTCGAAACGTCTATATTTTAATTATTTTTATATGTATATTTTGTTTTTAAATGTATTTTAACTTAAGTTTTGTCTCTAAAATAAAATAGTTTTTGTTTTTAATATATATAATTGAGACGGTTTGGTGTTTGTGTACGTTAAATACAAACAATAAAAGTTTTTTTTTTTTTTACCTTTTCCTCGTGTAAATAACTGTTTGTGTGTTCCTGATAACAGACCATCAATATTAAGCTAACAAATTTCCATTTTATCGTCCACTGAAACGCTCTCAAACTCAGAGATGTCATGGTGGAGGCTTATTCCATGCTTATCACTAATTTTAATGAAACTTAATTCATATCCTATAAACTAATTCAGTAAAATCTTATATCCCAATTAGAGCCCTGCATCGGGTCGGGTAACCCGATTGTACCCGAACCCAACCCGACCCGAGGGTCGGATTGACAAATTTTTTTCTCTTGCGGGTCGGGTACGGGTTCGGGTCGGGTTTGGTTTTCAACAAGTTGGGTCGACTTGAGAATACCTTTCACAATATTTTTTACAATTATAAACCTAAATTTATACACATATTTATAACTCTGTAACTAATTTAAACATTCTACACATGCTAGACATGTATCGGAGCTCTCTATTCGTATCCTCAGATTTCCGCTAGAAAAATAGATTCGTATTTGTATCTGGATCTGTTTTCTTTTGTTCAGCGAAACTAATATGTATCTTTTGTAGAAATTGTATGAAAATTGGAAAAGTATTATAAATCTTTCTTGACTGTTGTTAATATATAAATTAAAGAAATACAGTATAACCTCGCATTCACATTCTGGAAATTGAAAAGATTTCGCAATTTACATTTTTTTTTACTTTCTTCTATATTCAATAGAATAAAGTATTAGATTCGTAAAAATTTTCGACTTCCGGTTTTTGATGAATTTGCACGTATTGAAAGTTCCAGAACAGGATTTGACTATTGTTAGAAAATATTAGTCTACGTTTTTGTATGTGTGTGAAAAAATTTTTGTGGCGACTGCAACTCTGGAACTATTGCACATAATGGGGAAATTGCACATTTTTCATTTTGACTTGTAAATGATAGAGCATGAAAATACAAACATTTTGATACCATTTTTATGCATATTTGAAAACCGGATGCTTTAATAAATTAACTTTAAAAGACGTAGTTCTCATGTTGGCGGGAAAACGCTGCGTCACGTGATAAATCGTGACGTCACTATCCATGAAATGAACTGCCGGCTGAATTTCTCCCTCTTGTATTGTAAAGAAAAATCGTGCATTCAGCGAAATTTAAAAAAAAATTATTAAAACTATTTGAACTCGTTAAACATCACTTCATTCTATAAATGACACCAAGTTTCAATGATATTTTTTTGTACTCGTCTGCTGTTATTAATCCAAATTAAACTATAATCGAAATAATAGTTGATCAATAGAATTTTCTTAAAGAATGTTTTTAGTATGCTATGCCAAAGATGTATCTTTTAAATACTTGTTTCGTTTCATTTTATTATGTTTTATAGATTTATTATTATTTTATTATTATTACAGACTGAGTACAGAAATAAAATATTGGGATTGAGTAATAATATTTAACTGAATAATATGCATATTTTCATTGCTTAAATAATCTAGAATAGTTTATGCTAAATTAACCTAAATTAGATTACTTTTATAATTATGAGATGCCAGTATATCTGTATATATATATATATAACTTTTTTAATGCATTTCAATATTATAACTTAACAATATTTCTATTAAAATAGCAGCTGAAGATTGTGAATAATTAAAAACATTATAGTGATGCAGTTTGAGAAATTGAAAAATATTTAAGGAAAATTACATGCGCTTATCATTCTAAATAAATAAATAAAATTAAAAGAAGGTCTCCGTACAAAAATATTAATATTATTTATATATGTATATATATATAGAAACGCGTTTAGTTATTTTTATAATGTAATTACTTTTTTATTTGGAAAAATTTAAAAATAAAAAGAAAAGATTAATAGAAATAGAAAGTAATAATAATAACAACATTTAGCAATAGGAAAGATATAAAGTACTTTAAAATAAAATAAACACATGAAATATATGTTAAATGTAATAATACCTTATAAGTTATACATGATCTAGTTATAAATATGAATGGTATTAAATAATTAATTAAAAATTTGCAGTAAATTTCAGCAATCAAACGCAATATATACACTGGTGGACAATTGCTAAGGACGGATGACAATAACTAAGCTATTGTCATCCGTCCTTAGCAATTGTCCACCAGTGTATGTATATATATATATATATATTAAATTTATTTATCAATGAAGCCTTAATGTAAAATCCAAATATGTTTAGAATATATCAGGGGTCGATCCAGGTAAAAACTGGGACCCATTTGCTTCCCCTTCACAAAATCCAAATATCTAAAATGGGCCCCTTTAGAAAATACAAATCCATAAAATGGGTCTCTTCACAAAATTCAGATTCATAACAACAGGCCTTTCTCAAGATTTATTTTTAAAAAGTTGATGATTTTGTAAAAGTTTTCCACGTTAACAATATTATTTTTAATGAGTGTGTATACTTGGCTCAGTAATATGCTGTTAACTTGATAATGAACATTAGATAGAGTAACTTCTTAAGTGAAAGGTTTCGTGTGATAATTCTTTTTATCACAAAAAGAAATAAATTTTCACAAAATTATTTTGTTTTTCACAAAAAAAAAAAAAAAAAAAAAAAAAAGTTTTTCACAAAACTGAGCCCCAAAAATAAACCTGGAACAACCCTTGCATATACTATAACTGACGGTCTTCGCCTGCTTCGCTGGTCGCTAAATTTAATAAATTAAAAAAAAAAAAAAAAAAAAAAAAAAAAACTACTTTTATATCATTCTATAAACAAAAAATAAATAAATAGATAATTAAAAAATAAATTCATTGAAATCGCTCTTAACATCGTTTTGGTTATTCGCAGCCTGCGGCAACTTCTTTCCCTCCAGTGTACACTGCTTTTTTGGATCTGGGATCTTATTGCCCGCAGCAATGTCTTTCGTGGGCACTTCAATTTGTGTACATATCAGGAGGCGAAAGCTGCTATTATTCAAAAACTAAGATTTTAAGGATAGCTGTAATCTCAGCATCTATTAAATATACTTTAATTTTGGCACCATGTACTTTATTGCAATAACTTTTTCTGCTATATTACCATTTCATTTCGATTAGTACAATAAATAAATAAATAACAAAAGATTTTCCTTTCAAAGGCATTAAATAAATAATAAATAAGTTTTTATTAAATTTAAATTTTAATAAGACTAATCCTTTATGCGATATTAACATTTTCCCGATAAAAACATTTAATTATATTTTCCTTTTGAAATGAATTAATTAAATAAATAAATAGTTGTGTAATAGCCGTTGCTAATGTAAACAACGTAGAACAATATAATTCAAATAAATTTAAGAAAATTAAATGGAAAAATAAATGGATAAAATTGAAATATATATATATATAAATTACTTAAAAAATTATAAAAAGTTATTTTTTTTTAATAAAATAAAATAAAAATAATAAATAAATAATGCAATTTGAAAATAACATTTTTTTTTTCGTTGCAAAAACAGGAAGTAAATATTAAATACATAATTAATGACTGCTCTATAAAATAATCATATATAATTTATAAAATAACATAATTAAAAAATTCTGGTTAAAAAAAAAGAAAATAAATAAATAAATAAATAATCAGTAAAATATATTTTTATGTATTATGAAATTTTAATGAATATTATTATAATTAAATCTTTAAGCATACATTATGAAAAAAGAAATATTCTCACATACAAGCACCTAAAAAGTTAGAGAAATGTAAAAAAAAATACTACTAATATATTAAAGCAATGCTAAAATTCTATTATGAAGACGTTTATAATTTTCAAAATATGAATACAGAACAAATCTAGATCGTTTAGCTTTAGCTACTCTTATATTTATGCGCTAATAAAATCGAGGTTTCTTCTCAAAAATGAAAATATGGAAAGAGCATCTATTTTCGGAACATTATCCGATTGCTCTTTTACAAATCCAAAATCGACATTATACAAATAAAAATAGAAATATATATATATATATATATATAAGATAAAGTATAGTTATGGAAGGTTTAAGTTATTTCTTACAAAAGGTAAAAATTTTAAGAATAAACTATAAAATACAGATTAGAATAGAGCGAACAAAAAGAAAAGCAAGCGGTAAAAGAGTGTAAACATTCACACTTCGTGTACTGTGACGTCAATCCCCTCACGGAGAGTTTTCGGATCACGTGGTTTTGTTTTGGTTTCTAGCGATTTTAAAACGTTAATTAAAAGTTAATTTGAAATAATTTTACTACTTTAATTGGATTTTTCGGATTCCCAAGATTGATTTTATCGATTACAATTAAAAGAAATTGTTTTTCCTTCCGTGTGCAACTTTCCCATTGCATATAAATTTATATGTAAATGCACCTTGACATAAGTTAGTGCCTATCAACTTTTAGTGCCAATCGTTCAAGAGATGATGCTGCTATACAGCGATTTCTAGAGGCCATATATTAGGAACCTATATTATACAGTGTCTCTAGCGATTTCTACAATTTAGGGGAATGCTATATCTCAGGAACTACTGCAGAGAATTGCATATAAATTTATATGTAGATGCACCTTGACATAACCTAGTCCTTATCAACTTTTTATGCCAATTTCTCAAAAGATGGCGCTGCTATACAGTGATTTTCCCAATTCAAGGGAAGGCTATATCTCAGGAACTACTGCACAGAATTGCATATAAATTTGTATGTAGGTGCACTTTAACATATATCAGCGCCTGTCAACTTTTGGTGTAAACTACTCAACAAATGGTGCTTCTACAAAGCGATTTCCACAGTTTAAAGAAAAGCTATATCTCAGGTTCTATTGAGTAGCATCAAACAAAACTTGATATGTGAGAAGGCCATTGTGAGACATTATGCTGAATCAGTTTGGATGCTTATCGGCCAATAGCTGGCGCTGCTATGCTGCAAATGTCATCGATAACTGGATGGCTATATCTCAACGTCTATGCCATATAACTGTATGAAACTTGATATCTAAGGTAACCATTATAAAAACGCATAAGATGTTTTTTATAGACGACAAATCTGTTTCTCCTTGGATATTTAGTGTTAGATTTCTCTAAGATGAAAATCATTTGCATTCATCATGTTAAATACTTTTAATAGTATTTTTAATAAATTATTCGCACTTAGTGAATTCGATAGGAAAATATAAAAGATACTCTTATGGATATTCTTAAATTATATATTATAATGATAGATATTATAAAGATATTCTTCCACAACATACTAGTTTTTTTTTTATAATTTACCAACTGTGTGACAATGAAAATTTACTTTATTTTATATGATGTTATATCATTTTACTTTGTTTTGCATGATTTTTAGATGAATAAGTAATGTTGATTAATTTTTTGGGTTCGGGTTAGAGAAGTCGGGTTTCGGGTCGGGTGCGGGTCGCAAAAAATTCTCTGTTGCGGGTTCGGGTCGGTTTTCGGGTTGATGAAAATTTTTTGTCGGGTTCGGGTCGGGTTTTGGGCTGGTTTAAAATTCATTTGTCGGGTTCGGGTAAAACCCGACCCGCGCAGGACTCTAATCCCAATGCTCACGAAAATACGTTGAGGTGTTTAGTATAAATCGAGGCACAACTTGGAAAAACTGACTTTTGTTATGTCAAGAAAAATCAGGTTGTTGAAACATCGCGAGTTTTTATCTTAGAAATTTCGACTTGATCTCATTTTAAAGCGCAAGAAAATCTAGGCATAAAATTTTACCACGCCGTTTTGATAGAACGTATACTTTCTGGGAATGCATCAGCAGCAAGTTCAAAATTAAAGAGAAGTTCTGGGCATAATATAGAGTACTATGCTTTCGTTTGTCTAAACTATTTACGTTATTTTTACCTGGTTGTCAGTTCGTTTTGGAAAAGGGCGTCGGCAAAACGACAGCTATTCTAGATTTATTCTATTTTTCTTCAAATTTTTAATATAAGTAATAAAAAATCACATTTATATAACATAGTTTATAATTTAGTGAATTATATTTTATTACTATCTAGAATCTACATAAATAAAATCAGACTTTTGTCTGTAAATTTCTCAGAATCAAAAAAAATTTGCGATATCTTCACGTTTCACACACCATGAAAGACAAAAATGACTTCAGAAAATTTTGTCTATGTGTGTGTGTGTTTCGTTGTGTATGTATGTCTGTAACGCTACTTTTGTTCAGGTATCATGTGAGAACGGCTGGACGGAATTCAAAGGCGCATGGGAGGAATTTTGTTCTTTGCCAATCTTAAAATTATATCTATCGTTTGAAAGCATCACACGGGTCCAAATTATTTCACAGTAGAGAAATTGCACATGGGGAGACTAGACATGAGAGCAAATAAAAAAATATCAGCGATTTAGGAATTTTCGATTTTTAAGGGGAGAGAGGGGAAAATCGAGTTTTGTGGCTGGAAATTTTGCAAGTTCCGGATTTTTGAGTAGGATTCGACCAAAAATGGAACAAAGATATTACAGAAAGCTATTCGATTTCCCTGGGATATTTCTAAAAAAAAAAAAAACATTTTTTTGGGGGGTGTTGGTGGTGGTGGTGGTGGGGGGGGGGTTACGAGAGGGCAAAATCGAGACACCCCTTTTAGCACTAAATTTGTCCTGAGAAAGCTATTGGAGCTGGGATCACGAATTTTGGTGTTTTGATTATTTATATGTATCTGAGACCTAAAGTAACGGGATTTATCGAAATTACCCTCGCTACATCCTTTGGGGGACAGAAGGCATAAACACCTTTGTAAGCCTAACTTGGCTCCAAATTACTTCACAGTGAAGAAATTGCGCATGGGGAGACTACACATGAGAACAAATAAAACATTATCTGTGATTTAGGGAATTTTTATTTTTAAAGGGAGGGAGGGAAGAAATCGATTTTTAGCTGGAAATTTTGAAAATTCCGGATTTTTTAGTACAATTCAACAAAAAAAAAAAAAAAAAAAAGGAACAAAGATGTTGATAACAGCCATGCGTCTTCTTAAGATATTTCCAAAACACGTTTTCAATATTTTATGATCTGCTATTTAATTGTGGGGGGGAGAGGGGAGAGAAGTATGTGTTACAAAGGGCTAATTCGAGACGCCCCTTTTAGTGCTAAATTTGTCCTGGGAAATTTATGAAAGCTGCAGTCAGAAAGTTTGGTGTTTGGATTGTTTATATGTATCCGACAACTAAAGTAAAGGGATTTATCGAAATTCCTCCCTATTCCCCCATGACGGGCAAGAAGCAAAAACGTTTGTAAGCATAACTCGGCCCCAAATTACTTCACGGTGAAGAAATTACACATGAGGAGACTAGACTTGAGTATAAATGAAATATCATGCATGATTTTGGAATTATTGATTCTTAAAGAAGGGGAAAAATTATTTTTTCGGGGGAAGTTTCAGAAATTCCGGAATTTTTAGTAGAGCTCTACTAAAAATGGTACGAAGGTACTGGAAACAGCCATGTGTCTTTTTAGAATGTTTCCAAAACCACATTTTTGCTTTTTTTTTTCGGGGGAGGGGGGTGTTACGAAGGAGCAAATTCAAGACCCCCCCCCCCCCCCCGTCCCCGTTTTAGCGCTAAATTTGTTTTGAGAAAACTGTGGGATCTGCGGTCACGAAATTTAGTGCGTTGTTTATATGTATCCGACTCTTATTGTAACGGGATTTTACGAAATTCCCCTTACCCCCCCCCCATGGGATAGGGGTAATAAACCCATGTAAAAACACGCTTTCCCGTTTGAATTCGCCTTAAATTATCTTAGAATGACGAATTTCGGTGTGTGGATGTTGATACCTTTTGAGAACGGCTCATATAGAAACAACCCTGCATACGGCAATATTCGGAGAATTCCCCCCCCCTTCCGTAGTCCGGGGTTTGAAACTGCAAGAAGCTTTTTTTAGACAGATAAGCACTGGGGGTGTATTCCAGGGTTGCTGTGATGAGCAGCGAAGTATTTATTGGGTTGTTACTAATCCCTTTTATCAGCATTTAGGCCTTTTTTAACGATATTTCTTATTTTTAGAATTGAGTTTCTGATAATTACTATAGCGAGAACAGTTTATTGAATCACTCAAAGCATTTGTCATGTATACTTTAATGAAACCTAAACTTTATTGTATAAGTGGAATTATTAGTATTTTTTCTTTCTTTATTTATTTTTAATATATATAAAAAGTAAATAAAATAAAATTCAGAAATACTTCGAAGTTATGTAATATAATTCTGCGAAACAACTTTATTATATATTTTTATCTTTTCTTCAAAAGAAGATACAGGTTAATTTTTAACACATCCTTAAAATATATAAATAAAATTAGTTTTATATATTTATATATAGAGAGAGTTTAACCACACAGGCAAATCACAAGTCTTGCCGCTTGCCTCCTTCCTTCCTTTCTTGGGTTTCTTGGGTTGTTTTTTTTTTCCTGGATTTCGATTTAGTTTGAGTTTTTATGTTGGGATTTGGTTGAGTTGGTTTGTTGTATCGTTTGTTTTGCAGTCTGTTAAAAATTAAATTTGGTTTCTTTAAATATGTGTATTTCATAACCTGATGATTTTTTTTTTTTTTTTTTTTTTAATATATTTCTGAGTTTCTCCTGCATAGAGAAATTGTTCATTCTTATTGGTCTTTGTGGTTTCGGTGATCTTGTGTCTGTTGCTTGCCTTCTACTGCGCTTAATGGGTTATTATTGTTCATTACAGGGTTCTTTTTTTCACCTTGAAATATTGTCCTAGAGTCAATCTTCTTTTAATCAGAGTCTAATTACGCGGTCCTGTTTCAGTTTGTAACAGGTATTGTTGTACAGTGGATTGGCGTCAGTGCTATTATTGAACTTGATAATTGAATCAATTTGGGAAATCTTATTGCTTTGTTTGGCGTGTGTATGTCTCTTTGGAGAATTGTTTGACTAACTATTCTTCGTTCTCATTCTTTGCTTCTACTATCAAAAGGATTATATATATATATATATATATATATATTCTAAATACAGATAGAATAATAATAATAAAAACTCTTAAGAGATTAAACATTTTCATTAAAAATAAAAAATAAAAGTGATATAGATATAGATATAAGGGAATATTCACAAAAGAGAATTTCCATTTTAAAAGTAATTATGGCAATAAATAATCATTATTATTATTATTATTATTATTGTTATTATTATTATAGTGATGAAACCATAGCACATATAAATTCCCTAATAACTAATTATATGTAAATATTGAACTGTTAAATGTACAATTTATCTGAATAATTCTTTTTTAACTTACTATATTTAAAAAAAAATATCGCAATGAAATTCAAATAAATATATAGTAGTATTTCAGTAGTATTCACACGTAGTATTTAAAAAAAAATTCCTTGAAGCTGATGTATATTATTCAAGTTTACAGTGGCTTGTTCTCTATTGGATGTGGTATAAATAGCAGCATTACTGGTCCGCGTACAAGGATGCCTCAAGATATTCCAATATATTGCGTTCAATGATGCTTTTATTTTATTCATATATTTATTTGTAGATTCTGAAAGGAATTGGAAAATTTGAAATCACTAATAACTAACAATATGTACAGTTAAAATAAAATAATTAGTAAATAATTTATCCGAATAATTCTTTTTAACAAATTATCTTTAATATGACATAATAAAATTCAAATAACTTTATACATATCAATCAAATTAATAAATTAATATTCTATTTTAAGATCAAAAAGCAGCATGTGCGGTATCTAAGTATATAAATAAGTACCTTATTTATTTTTTTTTAGATAAGCATGTAATTCCCCCCCCCCTCTCTCCTCCCATAATCTTCTAAATAATAAAAACCCAAGTTTCTCAGGGATAACGCTAAAAGCTGATGTCATAGCTACAAGAATGTATTTTTTATAAAGAAATAGTAAAACTTTATTCATAATTTCCTATAACTGCAACAATGTTTTCAGAAAATGAGAAATTATTCATGGTTTGGAGGTTTTTGGAAGATTCTTTCATTGACTGAAATAATAAAAATAAAAAACAAAGTTCATTGATTCATTTATAGAATATCTTATAAAAATTATGTCAGCATAGTGCATACCATCACAGAAAACAAAGCTGTAATAATCCGATAATTTCCCAGAATTTATTCTTCCAAAAAACAAAGATTAAAAAAAATCAAAAAAAAAAAAAAAAAAAAAAAAAAATCTAATAAATTCTTTTTGTTGACATGCGGAATTCGTGATGGGAAAATAATAATAATAGATTAAATATGTAGAATTAAGCTATGTTATGAGAAATTAATAATATAAATAAATAAATAGACACGTGGTTAAACATTTTGAAAAAATATTACAGTAAATCATTTTTAACATCTTGGAGACTTCAAAACATTGCACTTCAAAACATATAAATATCTAACTCCCACGATTTTTTACAGCATTTCTTGAAGCTGAAATGTGTAATTTAAGTTCACAGTGACATATTCCATAATGAATATGGTGTAAACAGCACTATTGGTTTGTGTGCATGGATAACCAAAATAATTCCAATGCATTGCGTTCTATGAGAGATATTTCAACAAAGAATATTTTTAGTACCTTTGTACTGCACGATACATAATAAAATTGACATTTTATTTTTATATACAAAAAAACTTTTTTCTGTGGAATAATTTTTTGAAATTAAGACCTCCTTCTAATTTCTAAAATTTCCTTTTATGATCTATTATTTTAATAAATGACATTAATCCTCATCCGTACAGTAATTTGGTTACTATTCACGCAGCTGACATTGATCCCGTTGTTCTCTGACTTGCATACGAAACTCACACCAGAGGTTTACTGTCTTAGCAAAGTGAAAGTATTTTATTTATCTCCTGGCTCTCCAATATGTGAAACTTTAGATTTATTCTTCTAACATCGTTGAGATGTCTCTTTTTCCTAATTCGGAAAAGATGTATTTTTTAAGAGCCTTTTTTAAGTGTCAGTAATTATAAGATACAATTTGAAGAAAAGAAAAAAAATCACTGATGTGAATTTCTTTCTTTCTTTATTTACGAATATCACTGATCCTTGTATTTTTAAGCATTCCAGAGAGGATATTTTGTGCAATAAGAAGAGCTCTCTGTATCTCTCCCTCTATTTTTTTCTTACATATATATAAGATTCTATAAAAAATATTTTGTAAACATAAGTTTTTTTTTTTTTCTTTTTTAATATTCTATAAGGAATATTTTCTACACATAGATTTTAGTATCATATTGTGATAATTGTACAGTTTGGTATTGAAATTTATATATTGGTATTGGGATTATGGCCGATTTGTTGCACTACGGCCATAGGACTAGGTGGAACACATAGACTTTTTTAAGAGATCTTAGCCCGTATTTAATAGAGTTTTATAGAAAATCACGGAAAACTTCAAATGAGCGCGACCTGTAATCCAACCTTGTACTTCCTTTCTACTAGCACTGGTGGGGCTAAGTCTATATATTATCCTAGTTTGTAGTTGCCAACTTAAGGTATTTTGAATACCACTATTTTGAAACAGTTTTCTTTGTTTTTTTATAACGGAATATTTTTAGTATTTATATAAAGAAAAAAATTCGATAAAAATGATGGCATTCAAAATATGTAAAAATTAGCAACTTTGTTCAGGTTTGTATAGGTAATTTTTTAATTTTAATTTTAATTTATATTTTTATTATTATTTCTTAATGATATCAGAACGATTATTTTGTGGTCTTAAAAGAGCATTTGATGTTAGTGTCAACTATTAATAGAGTGTAATAGATTACATTACACTATAAAAGTTTTCTATTTATCTCTATGTACATTTTGGTAAGTCGTACTGATTGTATTTATTTATTTTCTCGGATTCTCGGTAGAATACTTTGGGCTCCCAGAGAAGTATTCTTCTGCGCAGCACTAGTGCAACGTAAAACCCATCCATCCATCCCAGAGAAGTATTTTTTTTAAATATCCGCTAATATATATTGAAAAAAATACTGCGTCATGAAAAAATTCGTACCATGAAAAATGCAGAATTATAAAATCACAAAACACTTCTTAATATATAGTCTGTAATTCACGTGCTCAATTTCAGTCATGGAATTTACTCAAGTTGGGAGAGCTTATTAACTTTATTGCAGAATTAAACACACAAATAAAATTACTATTTGCAGTATTTTTAAAAAAGAATTCACAATTATAAATTAATTCAGTAATTATTCAGGTGAATATATTGTTTCTCCATAAAGGAGCCAAGATCAAGATATTTAAAATCATAACTTTTCATGTTCAAGAGAAAAAATTATACTTCCTGTTTTAGACAGGCCGCGAAAAACTAAAACTAAAAAAGTAACATTCTCAAAGAGAGATAAAAATCACCTCTCATTTGGCAAAGAGCCAACTACAAGTCGGGGGGCTGGAAGCATGGAAGCGAAAGTACGATCCACGCTGAAACATGCTCCGCCCCCATGAACGAAGGTTCATAAAAATATCCTAAAAAGTACAATAACAACATTAGTGTTGTCACAGGTTTTCATTTTCTTTCTTCAACTGCAAATAGATAAGAAAAAAGAGATTAATATACATAATGAAACATTGTAACTAGATGATTAATAAGTGGATAAATACAGGAACACACACACACAAAAAAAAAATAAAAAATAAAAAAAAATAAAATAAAATAAAAATAAAATAAAATAAAATAAAATAAAAATAAAATAAAATAAAATAAAATAAAAAGTTCAAAGTTCTAAAATGGCAGAGGAGATAGTTTGGCGATCGGACGCTTCAACTCTCCATAAATAGTTTTTAGTAGAACTACACGGATCTTGCCATCTGCTCCAGGAAATAATTTGATTATGCGACCCAGTTTCCACTTCAATGGGGGCTGATTATCGTCTTTTATTAAAACCAAATCGTCTTTCTTGAAATTTGGTTTATTTGTTAACCATTTTGATCGCCTTTGCAAGTCTGATAGGTAATCTGAGGACCTTCTCTTCCAGAAACCTTGAAAAATTTTTTGTAGAAGTTTCCATCTTTCTAGCGGGGTTAGGTTAACTGAAGAATAGTCAGGTTCTGGTATTGAAGTCAAGGCAGTGCCTATGATAAAATGTCCTGGAGTTCGAGCATTTAAGTCACTGGGATCATTCGAGAGCGCAACAAGAGGTCTCGAGTTCAAGCACGATTCAATTTGATTAATTAAAGTAAGGAACTGTTCATAAGTTAATATTTGTTCGCCAATAGTTCTTTTTAAATGACCTTTCATCTGTTTTATTCCAGCCTCCCAAAGTCCTCCAAAATGGGGGGCTGAGGGGGGATTGAAATTCCATTTGATTGTTTCTTCGGACAAATATCTGTGGATCTTTTCGTCAGACGAGATCAAGGACATCATTTTTTTTATTTCGTTGTCGGCACCTACAAAGTTCGTTCCTCTGTCTGAAAACAATTCTTCAGGTTTTCCTCGTCGAGCAACAAACCTCTTCAAAGATGCGAGGAATGTTTCAGAGGTGAGATCACTGAGTATTTCCAAATGAATTGCTTTTGTGGAAAAACAGATATATAAACAAATATAACTTTTATAAGATCTAACACCTCGGCCCTTACGAGGTTTGATGAGAAAGGGGCCCGCAAGATCAACCCCGACTTTCGAAAACACTCGCGATGGGACTACACGAGCAGCTGGAAGATCACCCATTAGTTGAGAGGCTAAGTTCGATGTGGTTCTAAAACACTTCATACAGCTACGCAGATTTCTTTTCACAGCGTCTCTTGCATTAATTATCCAATATTGTTGTCGCAGGACTGAAATTGTTAACTGGGTTCCACTGTGAAGATGTTTTTCATGAAAGTACTTTATAAATAGCTCGCCATATTTATCGCTGGTCGCGATATCTTTTTCATATTCTTTAATATCTACTGTTAAATTTTCTATTTCTGCGTTTAATTTTTTTAATGCAATTTCTCTTTCATATATCATTTCCTGAATTTCGATCATTTCGTCTGATTTTGTATTTTCTATCTCATCTAACAATAAATTTTCTAATTTATTAATTAATTTTGTTACGTTAGAGCGTTCCGTAGAACGCTTAGCTTTTAATTTCTCAATATTCATAGCGAGCAAATAATCAAGTAAAAGAGAAAACAAAATAATTAAAATAATTAAAATTTCTAATTTCATTTAATCAATGTTACAAATAGTAGTTAAATTTTGCTTTCCTGGTTCAATATCCAGGCAGCTTTCCAATATGAATCCGGAATTCCAGTCATTATTATTTTTCAGTTTCGATTTCAAATCGTAATCCAAATAAATTAAATATCCAAGTGTAATTTCAATATCGGGATTTCACTTATCCCGCGTTTCGAGCACCATGAAAAAAATACTGCGTCATGAAAAAATTCGTACCATGAAAAATGCAGAATTATAAAATCACAAAACACTTCTTAATCTATAGTCTGTAATTCACGTGCTCAATTTCAGTCATGGAATTTACTCAAGTTGGGAGAGCTTATTAACTTTATTGCAGAATTAAACACACAAATAAAATTACTATTTGCAGTATTTTTAAAAAAGAATTCACAATTATAAATTAATTCAGTAATTATTCAGGTGAATATATTGTTTCTCCATAAAGGAGCCAAGATCAAGATATTTAAAATCATAACTTTTCATGTTCAAGAGAAAAAATTATACTTCCTGTTTTAGACAGGCCGCGAAAAACTAAAACTAAAAAAGTAACATTCTCAAAGAGAGATAAAAATCACCTCTCATTTGGCAAAGAGCCAACTACAAGTCGGGGGGCTGGAAGCATGGAAGCGAAAGTACGATCCACGCTGAAACATATATATATAGAGATAGATAGATAGATAGATATAGATATAGATAGATAGATAGATAGATAGATAGATACATATAAGTATTACTATTATTATTATTTACAATAGGTAAATTTTATTGTATTTTATTTTATTTTATGTCGTAAGTGTAGTGTGTAAAATATGGCATTCTGCACACTAGCCTTTGTCAATGCATAAAGCAGTATTAGATTTTTTGCTCATAACAGCTGATTGTTTCTACAGATAATTTTTAGGGCAGATTTATTTTCATTAACGAGCAATTTCAATTTATTTTCTACTATGACCTTTGAAATATGGCGCCAGTATTCTTAAAAAATAAAAAATATATTAGCGAGGAAAAAATACTAAGCAAACGCGTAGTATCATAGTAAAAAAAAAAAAAAGAAAAAGAAAAAGAAAGAAAAAAAGATAAAAAAAAGTGAAGCTATCTTTAATGTTATTTTCCCAAGAAATCGCCAATATATAAAAAATTGTTCTGTGTTACGACGCCAAACAGAAAGAAAATTATCCTCTCATTCGGAAAAGGGGATCTTCAAAGGATAAAATAACAGCTGACTGACAGCGCTATATTTGAAAAAAGGGGGGGGGGGGAGCTCATGGTCTGATGTATGTACCGTAGCCGGTGTTTAGGCAAATCTGTTTTATGGTACGAGGTATATGACCCATCCAATACCTAAAGCTGTGTACGCATTATGTACGTTGGTGAGATTTCGCAAAACTTCCAACTTACCCGCTGGGAAAGGGAAGTAAGATGCGGGTAGTTGCTGCCAAAGGCAGTGGGGACCCATACTCCTTACGTTGCGTGCGAGAAAAACCTCTACCGTACACAGCGGTAATTTAGGTTATTAATGATAATATGGATTTTGACAAGTCATCTAAGTATAGTGAGAATCCATCGAAAGTATCCAGCGAAGCGGGCAAAGCCTGCTAGTATGAAATAAAATTCTATGCAATCATTCTTTAAAATTGTGATTGTTTTCAAAAATTCACTGTGTTTACAAAAATTTTTATGAAATGTTTATTTAAACGAAAAGTTTTTTTACCATTATCAAATATATATGTATTTTCAGAAATATTTCTTTATGATGTAATTTATTTTTTATTCGGAAAATATCTCAATTCCTATGCGAAAATGTACTTTTATTTATTTTCCTAATTTATGATTCGAAATGTACCGAAAATTCCTCGTTTATCAAAAATATTTTGTTTTCTATTTCTAACATTTTGTACGTTTGCATTTAATTTTCGATGTTTAATAACCTTTTGTTCACAAGCAATAATACCTTTATTTACACATATTGTTTTTAAAATACCAAATAAATTTTTTAAGCTTGCTTTTAAAGACTACACTTTGACATGTGAAATCTTTAAAATTTATACACATTTGTATTTTAAACAAAGCTGTCAATGTTTGTGTTCTGTATTAGGAAAAAGAATAATACAAATAGAATTATTACGAAAATATTACAAATATAAATAGTTTTTTATATAATATATATATATATTATAAAAAAAAACATATAATATATATGTATATATATTATATCTATAATATATACTTATATTATTTTAAATTTTAAGGAAAAAAAAAAATTAAATTTGCGTAAAACAGACGCTAAACTCAGACCTAAATTCTTATACAAAAAGATTAAATTAATTAATAAGAATTTTTGAGAAATAACAGTGGGATGTAAAAACAAAATAATTTTTTAACAAAGTTAGTAAACAAGATGAAAAATTTTAATTTAATTTATATATTATTCAAGCCAAAAATTCAATAGTTGCAAAATCAATTTATTCAACAGATGGGATCCTAACAGGTTCCAGGTGATATGTAAAGCTAGCATACTCTAGTAATCATTCAAAAATAAATCAGTAAAAGGATAGCATAACTTGAAATTATAACAACAAAGTGTATTGCATTAATCCAATATTATTTGGTATTATAATTATACAAATTTGAAAATAAATCGAAATTTCATATGTAGTCATAATATGAAGTTTTTGCTTATTTTCAAATTTACAGTGCGTATAAATAAGAAACGGGTAATTTTTTGAAATAACAGTTCAATCCCAATGAAATATTTTTTTCGACACTGAAAAACCATTCATCCGTCCAATGACAAGAATGAGTTATTTTGTCAAGCATCCAACCCGTTAAGCTTGGCCGAGTCCAGGCACAGGCAGGCAGGGGCTGTCCAAAGGTTTCTGAATTATTTTGTCAATAAAAAAGGCGGTGGTTCTCTCATGGTGTGGTTCGCGTTCTATTTAAAAGGAACAACGGGTGTTGCTGATATTACTTTTCTTAATAGTTTATATTGCTCTGAGAATTATCAAAATGTTCTCAAAAGCAATCTACTTCCAACTGGAAATTCCAACAGGATGATGCACCGATTTACACTTCTTAATCAACAAAAGCTTGTTTTATGCAGAATGAAGTTACTGTTATAGACTGGCCAGCCATCAGTACAGACCTAAATGAAATTGAAAACCTTTGGTGAGTACTTGCACCAGAGGTGTATGGCCATGATCTTCAGTTTTTGATTATTCAGAAATTAAAGCCACAAGTAGGTCAGAGTTGGTACTTATTATAGACACACATACTCCAAACTCTAGTTCTATGCATTCCTGATAGGATTTTCAAGATAATTCAAACGAATGGATCCATAATTTGAATTTAAATACCAAAACTCGAAAAGTCGTAATTTTTTTAAACAGCATATTCTTTTTCTGTTTTTTTTTTTAACAAAAATTCTGCAAAACTTATACTAATCTTTCACCATACTTCTTGCGACCATGGAAGCCTCTGCGCATGTGCGGACTCAGCGAGTCCATTGTTAAAATATGGGAGATAACCTTTTCATGGAGAAAAAATAAGCGATTAGGGAAAATCGAATGATTTAATTTTTACTAATTCCCAACCTGTCGGTCAACTTGGAACCCCTCCAAGATTTTGGACTCGTTCTCGCTGCTAGACGTAGGAAACGTGGTAACACTATATGTTTCTTTGTTGTAATACATTTATATTCTGATTCAATATGCTTATATGCTATCTTTTTTTTTTTTTTCTTTGTGATTATTGCTTCAGTTATTAAACTACTATTTTAAAAAATCACTTGTCTCTATATTATGAGCCATAGTATATATATGTTTGTCAAACAAAAGTAAGATGAAATTCTGATTCTTCAAGTAAATTAGAAAAACACAGCATCGGACAAGCGTGTAAAAGAGAGGCACATGTGTGTACAGCGAAACAGCAATTAACAATTTTATATTTATAAGAATTTTAAAAACATTATTATATGTGATTTCGCGGTACCTCTTTGTTTGATTGTTGGAAATTTTACATTCAATCCACACTTTCTTATTTTTTATACATTTTCTACGACTACCGTTTGTCAATTTCCTGTTGGCTAATCCCCCACATTCCCCTAATTCAACTGGTTAAATAAGCAGTCGTAAAATCCGATACCTTCCTTAAATATAGGAGCACTTTCGTTTCGCTCTTTTACACGCTGATGGCAGGAACGCTAATGTTACCGAAACAGCTGTCTGCTTGTTCATATTTCGTTTGGCGTTAAAAATGTTGTTTATTATTATTGTGTTTATTTATTTAGCGCCATTTTTCTTGACAATAAACTTCCAATAATGTTAACACAAAAGTTATTTAGTTTTTTTTTCCTTTTCTTTACTGACCACAAAAGCAGTAAAATTTTTTATTTCGGAGAATTTTATACAAATGAAACTGGGAAAGTTTCTGAAGTCGTGCAGATAATATCGGTTTAAAAGGTTTAAAAGTCGAAAGGCCACTCACCACTATTCAAGGCTAATTTCTGTTTATCAACACTAATCCTCTCAAAAGTTTATCCCATTGTCTCATAGTACTGTATTGGCTAGAACTAGATCCACTATAATAAAAGTCGATGTCACTGAGCTGAAGAACAACTGGAGGAAATTCTTAACCGGTTTTCGCGTGCCGATTTTGGAAGGTTTGTCTTCCGAGCTTGCGGGGCAGAAAGCATTTGATACCTTTATATTTCAAGGGCCACGGTAGCCCAGTCGGTAGAACGCCGGCCTCGTAATTGGAAGATTGCGTGTTCGGTACTCGAGCCGGCCAAAGACCGTCGTGTACACTAATGGTGGCTGGTGCACGCAAATTCTGTCGTGGCCGCAATGTCCTCCATGTTCCCATCAAAAATTATACCTCTGGGAGTCACCGAAATGGGAGAGCCATCCCTTCCATGTAGGATCAAAATATCGATGGCATGTCTCCGGAGCACCTCTTGGGGTGAGTTCCAGACCGTCGCCAATTGCCCATCTGCGCAGCACTAGTGCAATGTAAAACCCAACCAACCAACCTTTATATTTCAAAGTAAAATTGTGTAAAGGTTGCCTATTCAAACAATCATATGCTAAAAATGATATTACAATTTTAAATTTTAATTTTTTAAAAGGTATAATAGTAATAGACGACCCGACAAATATTGCCAGTCGTGCAAGGTATGACTTTGTACGGTAAACGATTGCAGAAAAACTGACACGCACGAACACTGTGTAAAGGTATCAGAACCATTTGCTCCAGTTGTTCTGCAGCTCACAAGGAAAGTTTCCTTAAAGAGCATACTCAGACTATTGTGAAAAAAATTACAGAGATACTACTTACATACGTAATACAAGATCAGTCAAATTTATCGGCGGAATCCCAATAGATAGTCTGTAAAAAACTAATATAATATAGAATATTTGGCGCCAAAATACAAAAAGGGCATGCTATTTGGCAAGCAACTTTCTTTCCCGTCAAATGCAAGTAATTTTAATGTGTTTAAGAATTTCTTGCAAAACGAATCTTTCTGAATAGCATTATAGTAAATGTAATAACAGGAGACTTGGCGTTGGAATATTAAAACCCGAATAAACTACTACGTCAGAAACGTCAAAGAAAAATATTGGAAATGCATACAGCTGTTTCGGTAGCCTACAGCGTACCATCTTCAGTGCAAAAAGGATTCTGAATCAGGAGAAGTGCTCGTTTATATAGGAGAGGGGCCGGATTTAGTTCAACCAATAGGATTACGGGAAAGGTGGGGAGAGTGGCCAGTAGGAATGTTAGCTGTGTAAACAGTAGAAAAATTAAGGAAATGTGGACTGAATATAAAATTTCCAACAGTCAGACAAATAGGGAATAGCGAAATCACAATTTACAAGGTTTTTAAATTTTTTATAAATATGAAAAGCTTCAAAGAAATCGAGTTCATGAATGGATTTAGGTCTGCAAATTATTTTAGCTGAATTAAATTTAAAATTATGATTTTCCTCCCAGCAAAGTTTAGAAATAGCCGATTTATTGGTTTCTTGTTTGCGGACATAATTCATATGTTCTTTTAGACGAAATTTAAGACTGCGTTTAGTTTGGCCAATATACGATAAGCCAGTATTTCCTGTCAGTGTGGTCAGGGAGGAAAATCATAATTTTTAATTTAATTCAGCTAAAATAATTTGCAGACCTAAATCCATTCATGTACTCGATTTCTTTTAAGCTTTTCATATATTTATAAAAATTTTAAAAACCTTGTAAATTGTGATTTCGCTATTTCCTATTTGTCTGACTGTTGGAAATTTTATAATCAGTCCACATTTTCTTAATTTTTCTACTGCTTACACAGCTAACATTCCTATTTTCCACTCTCCCCACCTTTCCCGTAATCCTATTGGTTGAACTAAATCCGGCCCCTCTCCTATATATACGAGCACTTCTCCTGATTCAGAACTTTTTTTGCACTGAAGACGGTACGCTGTAGGCGACCGAAACAGCTGTATGCATTTCCAATATTTTTCTTTGGCGATTCTGACGTAGTAGTTTATTCGGGTTTTAATTATAGTAAATGTAGTTTGAAATTAATCGATGAAAGAGTTGCCTGTTTGTCATACAAGCTTGCATATGCATGTGGACTTTTATTAAAAGTATTTCATTTTAACTTTGAAAAACCTTTTTTTAATTCTTTTTTTTTTTTCCTTTCGAGTTGCAAATATAAAATTGCAGTCAAATAGACGTTTAAATTACACATATCTTTTATTTTTTATTTAGTAATTGACACACCTTCTGTATTTTGGAAGTTGCAAATATTTGTTTTTACTTTTAGTTAACGTTCAAAACAAATTTTACAATTTAAAATATTAAATTTACTTTATCTTTTTATTAAAGACAATATCTTTAAAAATTAGCAGGTACGATATAGTTTGGATGCTGTATACATAAAACAAGGAAAAAAATATTGTTCGCATAAATGTTACACAAGAAGAAATTAAATTAAAAAAAAACCACATTGTTGTAATAGTTAAAATATATGAGTGTGTTAAGTTATGAAAAAAATTGAAGGCATTCCTGTTGATGCAAATCCTTCACAAATTTTTCGCATATTTAGCAAAATTCTGATAAAAATGATTGTACTCTGAATGAATTGCCTCTTAAAGATGTGAAACATCAAAGTGATATATATATATATATATATATATATATATATATATATATATATATATCATGGGACTATAAGAAGGCTGTAAATTTCTGGCATAATGTGAATTCTGAAAATTCATGTCGCAGTTTAATAAGTGTCCAAATGAAGTTTAAATAAGGTAAAAAATAAAATAAAATAAAAAATAATATAAGATAAAAATAAAAAATCGTCAATTGTGTCATTGCGAAAATGTAAATGTAAACAGAAAATGTAACTAATCATAGAGAAAATAACGAAAGAAATAAAAACATTTTCCTTGGGGCGGGGAGGGGGGAGGGGGTAGAATTCTATCTCTAATGAAACGTATTTCAATATCAAATGTATACTCATACAAATAAATTTGTTTTTGTGAGTTTTTGCTAATAAAACGATCTGTTTTACTCTGATTATTATTTAAATTCACTAAGAGCTTAAAAATTTCAATACATTATAATTTTCCATTAAAATTTGGTTTAAAGTTTGAATAAATTAACAAAAGATGCGCGGTTCAAAAATTGCAGTTATACAAGTGCATTTTTTTTAAGTTAAACTTATTTAAATTAATTTAGTAAGTAGCGTTAAAAAAGTTATTTGTTAAATTTTATCTAATCAGTGTAATAAAAAGTAAGTTATGTTTAAAAATAAATAAAAAATAAATAAAAAAGAAAGAAATTGTAAATTTTCAATATTAATATGTAATCTATATTGAAATTATAAATTTAAATTTAAGTTTGAAATAACTTCTATAAATTGAAATTTTCATCTAAATTACTGGTTATGAAATCGGTATTTTTCGAAAACACAAAATATCGCACTGATAAGCGATTGCCGTTCACAATTGTTTCATTTCCAAAGTTTTATTTATGTAAGTTCTTTTTAATTTATTATGCAATATAAATAAATGTGCGTACTGTTTTACTTTAAGCCATAATATTTAAAGCTCGAGTGAATCTAAAGCTTATTTTAGGTATTTCAAGTAAACTAAAAGTTATATAATTTGATCGTTAAGTTTACTTATAAATATTTTGACAAAATTATAGTTATAGAAGTCTATTTATGTCAAGGAAACTTTCATAAACTAGTTTAGTATGAAGAGTATTTAAAAGTTTTTCTATGAGTATTTATAAAAAAAACCGTTTTGCATCAATTTCATTGTGTCGCCAACAAGAGATAAATAGCCAAGAATCGGACATTTTCAATATTTTTTTACGGAGATATATATTGATTCCGCCAGATTTATATATATATATATATAAACATACATAACCTCGTTAAGAGAGTATTCTGTAATTTTTTCAAAATATTTTGAGTATGCGCCTAGGAAGACCTTCCTTGTCAGTGGTCGACGTATGAGCCGCCATCTTTTTGCCTCAGAAGGAGCCAGCGTGGGCAGATTTATTCTTTATTTTGAAGAATCTGAAGGAAGTAAATATGTTACGCCCTTTCCTGGAGTGAGTTGAGCAAATAAATGCTGATCAAGGGCACTTCTATGACATTTTGTTAATCTAAAATTATAAAAAACAATAATAAATATAATTCAAAGTATCTCATACTGACCGAATCAATGGTTACCGCTTGATAATCTGCGGACTCGCTGGGTATATGTGTAAACTCTAAGGCCAAAAAAATAAAAAATAAAGTAAAAATAAATAAATAAATAAAAATAAAATAAAATAAAATATTGGATGCGCTAGCTCACATACAGTTGGCAGCAAAATTATTGAAGCAGCATATATACCCATTTTTCATATATATATATATATATATATAGTTTGATCTCTAACTTTTATCATCATTACTTTTTTATAAACACTATAAGACTAATATCAGGATTCAACAAATATTTACTTAGCAGAACAGTATTCGGTGCTCATATATTAAATAGGAATTATTGCTAGCGCTTCAATAATTTTGCCTTTGACTGTATAGCCAACCAAAAAAAAAAAAAAAAGTTGGACTACTGCTAAAACCGTTTCATTGATCAATAATTTTACACTACAATATATTTTTTCAAATAAATCCAAATTCAAAAGAAAGACAATTCTATGAATAAATCAAACAGTACAACAGTCAATCGTACATATTTAAGAAATTAAAAAATGAAATAACCTTATGATATCATTTTCAAAATGAAAATAATAATAATAATTATAATAAAATACAATAAAAAAAAAAAACTTAAAAACTAATAAATGTCAAAGAGGTTTAAAAAAAAAAAAAAAAAAAAAAAAAATCAAATTTAACACAAAAATATCTAATACGCTCATTGCCATAAAATTTTGCGCACTAGGAAGTAATTGTTGGACTGTAACGAAACTTGGCATGAAGGTACGTGCCAGGCAGATATGGAAATGCAGTGTTATTGCTCATTGCGTTATGCCACCACAGGGCGTTGAACTTCGTTCTTAGTGTATAAAACAGGTAAGCAGAGCTTGTTTGGTGTACATAATCTGTTGTCGAGGGACGCTTTTTAAATAGAGATGCCGTTACGCCACCATCATCGGTATGATGGAATACGGGTGATCAGCTTGGCGAGAAGCCAGCCACCTAGGTCATTCTGATTTTACTGTGAGGAGGTGTTGAGACCAGTGGACAAGAGAGAGGTCGCTTACACGGCGACCAGGCTCAGGACGCTCTCTACAGATCAATAATCGAAAAAACCGTCACATCATATGAAACACAGGCATAGCGCCAACTTGACCGCCATGCGGACATATGCAGCACCTACACGACCTGCGTCTGTGTCTGTACGTCCCATCGCAAGGTGCCTGACTGACGGAAATTTGCTATCGCATGTCCGTTACGTGTGTTGCCAATAATACCCACACTTTCTCCTCCTTTTGGAGTGTTGTCGTGTTCGATGGGGATGGATTGCAGACGAATGGTACCAGCCCAGGTAAAAAAATCAGCAAAAAACCTTTAAAAAAATGCATACTTTGCAGGTATTTTGAAGGTTTGCACAGGTATTTTGAAGGTAAATAAAAAATACAGGTTTCCTTCAGGAAATATTCAGATTTTTTAAAGGTTTCATACAGGTTTTTTAAAGGTTTCATACAAAAATAAAAACTGCAGGTTTCCTTCAGGAAATATAAAGGTTTTTTAAAGGTTTCATACAGGCTTATTTTAGAAAGCTTATAACCTTCAAATTACCTTCAATGACTTAGACAATTTTAATTAGATTATATCAGGTATTTTGAAGGGAAATGAAAACTGCCTTTCATGCAGGTAACTTAAAGGCTGTTGAAGATCTTTTTACAAAAGGTTGTTTTTTCACAGGATCGGATCTTTTTACAGAAGTTAACTCTTTATTAAAGAGAGAAGAAGTGTGACATTGTAAAGAAAATTGGGTGGGGAGAAAATAATGCCTGGTGTATGTGAGAACCCAGTTAGAAATTGCACTTTTTTTGTAAAAAAGTGTATATTATGCATAATTTGTGCATTAAAACTGAATATTTGTAAATACGTTGGGGGAAAAAAAGAAAAGAAAGAAATGCACTTTTTGTGCAAATTATTCGCATTTTTTATACATGCAAAAAAGTGTATATTCTATGTTGTAAAAACTGTGAACATATTTTGTATAAAATTTATTCTTGTTTTCTGTTGGCAAAATTTGTGCATTTTTATTCACAAAATTGTTTGTACATTCTAATTTTGCCAAAAAAAAAAAAAAAAAAAAAAATTTTTTTACTTTTTATTATATTATATAATCAGTGTGTTTTAAAAATCTGAATACACCCCAAGTGGCCTCGGGACCCCACGTAACACAAATTCCTTTTTTTTTTTTTTTTTTTTTTTTTTTTTTCAAAGGAATTTTTTTTTTTTTTTCACAAAAACATGTTAAGGATGCTCACTCCCTTTTACGATTTCCCCGTCTCAAGTCACCAAATCCCATATGAGTCTATGGCAAAATTTGTTTATAGAATTGCTCATTACATAATAGGTATTTTTAAATTCCGTTTACACATTCAGAAAATTCCCAATCGTTAAATGAGTACCCGTTTTCCAAAAACTGAATTACGTTTTACAGCTTAAAAATAAGAAATTTAAAAAAAAAATTTAAAAATAAATTTTTGGAAAACTTATTTAACAGTTAAGTATTTTCAGAATATAAAAACGGAATTTGAAAGTAACAATTAGGTAATTGTAATTCTATAAGCAAATTTCGCCATTAAATAACATGGGCTTTGGCTGACCTTGACGATCCGTAATGCATCCCCTTAACCCCCCCCCCCCCAAAAAAAAAAAAAAAAAAAAAAAAAAAAAAAATCATGTATTACCTTTATTTATTTGTTTTAAGCTAGGAGGATCTAAAATATTATATGCATATTATTCATCTTTATTTTAAAATATAGTTCATTTTTTATGATTATTATTAATATTGGTTAAATGTTCAGTGTTTTACAAATTTCTATCAAGCTATTGTTTTCTCATTTAAATCAAAGAGTTTCTGTAGCATAGTTTGTAGCACTTGAAAAGCAGATGTGGCAACACAACGCTATTATTTACAAAATCCAACCAGATCCAACATGGACGCCCGGCGTGATGGAAGGAAGAAACAGCGTGTCTACACGGATTTACTTTTAGCTTTCATTTATCAAGTTAAGTCAACATTTATTATTTTTTAATTAGTCAAAACTACCTGGAAATCAGACATTTTTTTTTTTTTTTTTTAATTGCAAATTTGTAATATAAAGTATTTTTCTTCAGTGTGTTTCATCAGTATTGCAATTCCATTCAGAATATTAAAAGTTATGTTTATAATAACCGAACTTGTATGATCAAATATTAAAGCACAGTATAATCTAATTAGAAATTAGTTATTATTTGTACTACAACTTAATTTATTATAGTAGTAAATATCTAGGAATACTTAATGTCAAATTTTTGAATTAGGGTGAATTTATAAGAGTGATATGACGATATAAAATTGGTTAAATTTTGTTTAATAATAATAATAAAATAAATAAATAATATATAATTTTAAAGAAATTCCTTAAGGATGCTCATTAGTGGCACATATTTACGTAGAAGATAATAAAAATAATGACACTGTTGTTTTCATTACATTCAAAGCTAGAAATGTTTAAAAAACTCTTTATATGCTATATTGTAATAGCTTCATTTTAAAACAACTCAAGCTGTTCATATAATTATTTACTAAATATGTAATGTATTTTATTTATTTCTTCACTTTCAAATGAACAGAATGTATTATTATTTATTGAATGCACAGATATGCTAGGATTTGTTTTTCTTCTAGGAGTGAGAGTATTCCTTGACCATTTTTAAAAGAGTGAATTTAGCATTAGGAGGGAAAAATTAAATAAAAAAAGTAGAAAAAAATAAAATGATCTTTTGGGAACTTATACTAAATTTTACTTCTAAATATGTATATACAGGTATACAGTAAATGTGTGTGTAATAAACTCAGGTTATAAGTTTAAGTTATGAGTTCAAGTTATATTTTATGGACGTGCATATTACCGATTACTGTAAAATGAAATTTCATGCGGTTGAGGTATCCATTGATTTTTTTATTTTTTTTTTCATGTACACGGAGCGTTACAGACATGCATATTACTGGTTGCTGTAAAACGAAATTTCATGTGTTAAAAATTCATGCGATTGAGGTATCCAGTGATTTTTTTTTTTTTTTTTTCGGTTTCATGTACGCGGAGTGTTACAGTTGTGCTTATTACTGATCGCTATAAAACGAAATTTCACGCGGGTGAGGTATCCAGTGGTGTTTTTTGTTTTTGTTTTCATGGTCACGGAGCATGCAGACGTGCATATTCCTGATCGCTGTAATGCAAAATTTCATGCATTTTAAAGATTCATGCAGTATGCGAGTGAAGTATGCAGTTATGGTTTTCCTTGGTTTTCATGTACACAGAGCGTACAGACGTGCATATTGCTGATCACTGCAACACAAAATTTTTTGCGTTTTAAAGATTCGTGCAGTATGTGGGTGAGGTATCCATCCAGTGATTTTTTTTTTGTTTGTTTGTTTGTTTCCATGTACACGGAGTGTACAGATGTACAGTTGGCAGTAAAAATATCTGAGCGCTTGCCAATGATTCAGATGTCAAAAGAGCATAGTTAATATTATTTTGTTAAATAAATCCTTGTCAAAGGTTGACTAGGAACATTACTTCACAAGGATTTATTTAACAAAGCTGTATTAAGTGTACTTTTTTTGTGACTGGATTATTGCTAGTGCTTGGATACTTTTGCTGACGACTGTTCGTATCACTGATTGCTGCAAAACGAAATTCCAGATGGTCGCCAATTACCTGTAGCACAGTACTAGTGCAACGTTAAATCCAACCTACCTATGTACATTGCTACAGTAGCAGTTTATTTAATATATATCGTTTGGTTTTACTTTTTTAATTTTGGCAACAAAATTTCTGTGGGAGATATGTTTGTAATTGTTATGGTTGCTTTTTTTAATGTAAAATCATGATTTATTGGTTTAATATAATTCAGTATTTCTGTTGAATAATATATTAAAAAAAAAGCTTTGCAGTAGTGATTTGAAATGGTGTTAATTGGCTACTGTATATACTTATTTTGAAGTTTTCACAATGGGGCAAGGGGGGGGGCAGTCTAAAGGTAGAAATTAAGAAATTTGGTTGGTGGCCACTGGCCACTAGCCTTCATTTTTTTAGTGGCCACTTTTCAAAAGTTAGTGGCCACTGGCCACTCGCTAGTAAAAGTAAAATAAATTTTTTTTTCTTGAATTTTTTCAATGTTCAGTCTCGACAAATCATTAAGAAAATAATTAAGGTAGTCAACTTTTTGAAACTCATCCACAAAATTTTAATAAATGAAATAGGAATAGATTTACATAATTTATACTATGAATGTAAGAAAATACTATTCAATACAAAATTCATATGTTTAAAATGCTCTTTGAATGTGAATTAATTTTGGACATTTGGGACATATTGAAGTGAAAGTGCGTCGAATGATGTTTTTAATTTTTCTGCGAACGTAATACAATCGGAGTTTCAGCCGATTGATTATCTCATGAGCTTCCTTTTTGTCACTTTCTCCCGAAAGTCGGCCGAAACTCTCATTTTGACATTTTTTTAAAATCAAAATCTAATACTTTTATAGAAAAATGGAAAAAAGCCATACATTTTTTTAGTATATGAATAAGACTACCTGCCAATTTCCAGTGTTTACTGTTAAAATTGACTTCAGAAAATGTCTGTAAGTGGCGATGTTAGATTTGAGAAAGCCTGAATTCGAGGCGCGCGGCGCGTTTACTGCGAAAACGCCGCCGCACGATCCAAGTTTGCATTGGAATGGGGTATTCTATAAAGAATGAGTAGAAGAATTTTAAGTGTTTACTATTAAAATTGACTTCCGAAATATGTTTGCAAGTGGCGAGGTTAGATTTTAGAACAGCCTGAATTTTTTGCGCGGCGCGTTTACCACGAAAAAGCCGCCGCACGATCCAAGTTTGCCTTAGAATGGGGTATATTTTATAAAGAATGGGTTGAAGAGAAGTGGCCACTGCATTGCCGATCAAAGGCAATTTCTTTAGTCGCCACTTTTAAAAATCTAGTCGCCATGTGGCGAGTGGCGACCGCTAATTTCTAGCTTTAGGGCAGTTCCCCCCCCCCCATCCCCTGGTAACATGTAATAAGCATGTTTTTCTTAAAATTTAAAACTATGTTATCAGAATTTTATTAAAAAGAATTTTTTTTTTTAGGTTGTGCGCACCCACTTGAATTTTTTTTTTCTGGCAACACCACTGGGTTCGCACTGGATTAATTCTTTCTTTTATCCTGTTTTGTACATACAAATTTTCGGAAACAGGTAAGTAAAAAAACCTTCTATTTTATTTATATATTATACTTTTTTTTATGTTTATTGAGCATTTATGTTATTTTTGTAATGTTTAATATTGTTAAAAAGTTAGGTTGTTGAAAATTGGTACAGATAGGTTTTAAAGGCCTTCTAGTCGAATTGGGATGTTTTCGAAAGTGTAAAGTTATTGGGGGAGGGGCAAAAAAATAAAAATACAGTTACATCATTCAAAATTGGTACATGAGGTTTTTGATACCTACAAATCGATTGCGGATATTTTCGAATTTGTAAAATTATTAGGAGGGGCGGTAAGGGGGGAGGGGCAAAAAAATAAAATACAGTTAGATTGTTCAAAATTGGCAAATAAAGGTTTTCAATACCTACAAATTGATTGCGGATATTTTCGAATTTGTAAAATTATTAGGGGGGGGGGGAGCTATGGGTAAAAACAAATTGAAATACAGTTAGGCTGTTCAAAATTGGTACAGATTGGTTTTAGAGGCCTGCAAGTTGAATTGGGATATTTTCGAAAGTGTAAAGTTATTAGGAGTGCCGGGAACGGGGGGAGGGGCAAAAAATAAAAATAGAGTTAGATCGTTCAAGACTCGTGCATAGAGGTTTTGGATACCTACAAATCGATTGTGGATATTTTTGAATTTGAAAAATTATTAGGATAGACGGGAGGGGGGGACGGAGACGGAAAAGAATAGAAATAAGAGTTTGAGTGTTCAAAGTTAGTAATATTAAGTTTTAAGGTCCAATAAATCGATTGGGGATATTTTCGAAAGTATAGAATTATTAAAAGGGGAGGGAATGGTGGGTGCAAGAACAATCGCTGTGCGCGCAGGTATATGCTGGCACAGGCAGTGGGGGTCCGGACCAGACCAATTATCCCACCAATCAGAGAAGAATATTTTTATATTTTATATTTTTTCCCTTTCGATAATATAGTGAGTGTTGAACATAAATGCACACAGTGGCCTGCGCTGCCAAAGGCAGTGGAAATTCGGTGTGACATTTTTTCTGATCAGATTTTTTTTCTCTTTTTTTTTTTTTTTCACATGATAAAAATTAATGCAATTTTAAGAATTCATTAATTATAGTGATCCATTTAAAAAGATGGACCAGCGAAGTGAGTGTAGCCTGCTAGTTTAAAGTATATGTAAGATGAACTATTTTATTGCATAATTATATAATATCAATTTTCATGAAAATATGTTTCGGATCTTTCTCACAAAGTATTAAATATTCACAACTAAAATTGTACCCTTGTCATTGCTTATAAAGATTTTTGGTATTTTTATCAAATTTATTTGAAACAGGCAATTTAAAGAAAGTTATTTTTCAGTGTATAAATTAAAATGTGTGTAAAAATGACTAACATGTGAAAACAAAACAAGAGAGTAGAAAAAAATTCATAAAAGACTTGCTTCTGAACCCATTTTATGTTTCACTATATAAAAAGTAACATGTCATTCATTTAACATACAGAAATTATGCCAATTTTACCAAAACGTAAAAGATAGTTCTCATGAAAAATCAATTTGTGTTTTTTTCTCATAAAGTGTAAAATATTTATAACTAATATTGAATTCTTATAATTTTTATACAGCCTTCAATTATTTTTATCAAATTTAAGCTAAATCATTTTTTGGTATAAATTAAAATGGGCGAGGTATCTAATAAAATGCGTAAACAAAACAAGCGTAAAGGAAAATTTTTTAAACACCTGCCTGTATACATATACACACAATTTTTGTCTCACATATAAAAATAACAGGCCATTCTTTTAAAATGTATAAGATTTTTTTCTACTCTCTTATTTTGTTTTTGCATGTTAGTCGTTTTCACATACATTTTAATTTACGCTGAAAAATATCTTTCTTTAAAATGCTGTTTTCATTAAATTTGATAAAAATACTAAAAATCTTTATAAGCAATGACAAGGGTTCAACTTTAGTTATGACTTATGAATATTTAATACTTCGTGAGAAAGATCCAAAACGCATTTTCATGAAAACTGTCGTTTATGCTACAGTTAAATTTCAATTTTGTTGATGTTTTGTTGTTCATAATGTTTGTTCAGTCTTGTTGATGGCCTGTTATTTTTATATGTGGAACTAAAAATGTATATATAGAGGCATGTATTTAAAATTTTTTCCTGTAGTCTTGTTTTGTTCATGCATTTTTTTTTTCCTTGATTCCTCACTCGCCCATTTTAATTTATGTTAAAAAATGATTTTGCTTAAATTTGATAAAAATAATTGAAAGCTTTATAATAAATTACAAGATTTCAATTTTAGTTTCAAATATCTAGCATTTTATCAGAAAAAACCCAAGTCGCTTTTTCATGAAAACTACCTTTTACGTTTTGCAGACATGTTACTTTTCAGCCTTAAAGCTGAATTCAGCTTTTTTAAGCTTGAGAATTATTATTCTTGGGATCAATGCAAATCCACATTAAAACTTTTTGGACATGTGTAGGGAGGGGGGGGGGGGGTCAGCCTCAATTTGTGCAGTATATTATTACCAATTTCTATGTGATTGGCTTCAAGAAATGTCAAATTCAAACTTGGAGAAAATGAAGAAGAAATAACACTTCAACTGCATTTTCCTAATGAACTTGAACTACATTTTTTTGCTAATCAATTGCCCCAGTAAACAATGCTTCTATAGAATAAACTTATTTTCAAGTATATGTAATAAGTTTGTCTGTTTTTTAAGTACTTACAACTATTTTAATTATAATTAATATGATATTCAATATAAGATTTATTGTTCCGATTTTATTTATTGTGTGTACATGTATGCAATCAGATTTAACATTATTTTTATTATTGAAAAATTTATATTGTGTCAGTTGCCTGATACCACTTTTGAGAGGGGGGGGGGGATAAGTTCAGCCTTTTTTTTCTGTAAGCTTGTACCATTTCTGGTTTTGGTAAAATTTGAGTGTTATAGGTATTTTTATATAATTATAAAGGAAAAATTGGCTTCATGCACGTATATTAAATGCATGATACACTATTTTTTATATAATAAATCTGTAATAAATTTATTCTACTCTCTAGTTTTCTTTTCGCATGTTAGTTATTTTCACATACATTTTAATTTGCACTAAAAAATAACTTTCTTTAAAATGCCGTTTTAATCAAATTTAATAAAAATACTAAAAATCTTTAAGCAATGACAAGGGTTCAGTTTTAGTTGCAACTATTTAAGACTTCGTGAGAAAGATCCAAAACACATTTTCATGAAAACTGCCATTTATGCTTCATTTAAATTTCAGTTTTGTTGCTGTTTAATTACATAATTATGCAATAAAATATTTCATGTTAAATATATAATAAAAGAATAGCCTGTTATTTTTATATGGTGAAACTAAAATTGTGTATAGAGGCTGGTATGTTAAAAAAAAAGTTCCCCCACCCTCGTTTTGTGTATACATTTTATTAGATTCCTTGCCCATTTTAACTTGCACCAAACAATTATTTTGTTTAAAGATTGTTTTGCTTAAATTTTATAAAAAATAATTGAAAGCTTTATAAAAACTATAAAAGTTCAACTTTAGTTGTAAGTATTAAGCACTTCATGAGAAAATCCAGATCGTTTTTTCATGAAACTTTTCATTTACGTTTTGGTAAATTTGAGTGTTATAGATACTTTTGCAATATTATACAGTAAAAATTGTCATCATGCTCACATGTAGAATGAAAGACATGTTACTTTAAAATAGTGAAACTTAAAATGGGTTCAGAAGCAAGTCTTTTATACATTTTTTATCTGCTTGCTCTCTTGTTTTGTTTCTGCATGTTAGTCATTTCCGCACACATTATAATTTATGCTAACAATTAATAATAATAATTATTATTATTTTAAAAATGCTGTTTTTCTTAAATTTGATAAAATTATAGAAAGCTCTTTAAGAAATTATAAGAGTTCAATGTTATTTGTAAATATTTAACACTGTTGAGGAAAAAAAAATTGCTTTTTTATGAAAGCTGCCTTTTATGTTACAGTAAAATTTGAAAGCTAAAAAAGCCTTTATGTACTGTATAAATTTTCATGATATTTTTCAAATGAATGTCTTTATTTTTATTTGTTAAGACCCGAAATTGGTTTAGAAGGCAGTCTTTTATACAATTAATTTTTGGTGGGAAAACACTTAATTTTTTTAGTGTATAGTGTTAAGAACTAAGCAAAATATCATTTTGTGCAGGCTTACTCTTATGTGTATAATCAAAGATTTTCAGTGTGTTTGTTTTCAACAGCAAAATCCTGCTAATAAAGATATTGCTTTTGTTTTTCAGATACTGTATGAGAAAAATAAAATGACGGAATTCTGAATGAGAGAATTTTAGTCTATGAAGAAGCGGAAGAAAAAAGATGATAAAAAGGATTAATTTAAATTAAATAAATAAAACTAAATAAAAATTTATTTTTCACTTTTCACCCTTTAAAAAATATATATACAAATATTTAAATAAATAAATCATATATATATATATGATTCATAGTTTTAAAATGTTTTTATATTTTAGTGGAATATATTTTTATGTTATTTCAGTATTCTCCATTTCTTATGTCTTAATACACAATTTATTAATTTATTTTTGAAAAGACATGTGTGTATAAATTGATTTATTTTTTTGGGATGGGGCGGGGGTGTGTAACTGCTCATATTTCCCACAAACACAGAAAAGTTTTTCACAATTCCGTTTTACATTTTGAAACATTGCATTAAAAAGAAAATAACTTTCTAACTTAATTATTTTTTGTCATGGGGAAATCGGCACTTACCTCTGTTAAACTTGTGTTTGATCATATAGTTAAAATAGTGAAATTAATAAAAAGTGCAAAGAAAATTATTTAATGAAATTGAAAGAAGTTTTAAAGTAAAAATTATGATCATTTTAACAACAGCAATAGATTTGGAATAAGATTAATAATCTAAAAAAAAAAAAAAGTCTCTTATTATAAAGTCACTTAAAAAAGAAAAAATCATAGGATCCCATCCTTTGTGGGAAATATTCAGGATTTTAGAAGTTTCCAGATTTTTTTTTTTTTTTTTCATAATTGATTTTCTTGAACTTGCACAACTCACTAACAATAGTATATATATATAAAGAAAAGAATAACTTACCTTTTTGCACATGTTAGCCAAAAAATCTAAATTTTCTGTTTTTTTTTTTTTTTTTTTTTTTTTTTTTTTTTTTAATAATAAAAAAATAAATGCGAATATTTTAGATGCATTATTTAATATCCATTTTAACACTATAATTATGCAAGAATAATTTGTATGATTTTTCATACATAAGATTTTTTTTTTTTTTTTTTTAGTAGTAGTAGTATTTGTTTCTAAAACAGTTTCTGAATAATTCTGAGAAAATCCTGAATCCAATATTTTTATTTCTTTTGAATCTGGAGCCGAAAATAAAAAAGATATAACTGCAATAAAACACATATATTAGCATGTACACATGCACATTTAATTGAAAATTGTCTATTGTATTGCCTAAATATTATTTATGAAAGAAAAATGTATTGAAAAATAAGTCGAATTGGGTCTAGAACAGTACTGGATGCGGCGATTATCAAACAAAAATTTGCTTCTGCAGTCCTGCCTTCTCCTTTATCCCCCTCCCCTCCTATACGCACCCTGGCCGTTTGTTTCACTTCAATCGCCCCCCCCCCCCCTCTTAATATTAAAATGAAATTTCCACCCTCTCTCATCTTCAGAAGTTTGTAGCTTTTTTCCTCTTCTCTTGCATTATCTTCAGTTGCTGTATGTGCTTTCACGCAGATTTCGCTTCAGAAACTGGCCTCGGCCGGCATGGCTTGGTTGCTCACCGCTTTCCCGTCAGCGCCGTGGTTCATAGTTGCTGCGTTATTGGTACCACTAAATGTAATGATGACTGGATCATAAGAGCAAATCGCTAAAAGAATAGTTTTTATTTTTCTTTACTTTTAGGAAGTAAGACTGTCTTAACAAGAAATTAAAAAACCCTGAAATAGACCATCAAATAAAATTGGAGAATTTTTTATGTGGTTGGTTGCAATTGCAGAAGATTTTCCAGACCATAAACATTTTTAACTATTTCCAAAGAAAAATAAATTCTTCTTTATTTAAGTTTTGTTTTTAAATACTAAAAGTTTTTAAAATCACGAAAGAAAAAGAAAAAAAATGAAATTATTCTGGATTTTGGAATTTCAGATAAACGGTACTATATTGTATTTTGCAATTTATTCAAAAGAGCACTTTTTTCCCCCGTGAAATAACATTTGCTTATTTTGCAAATTCTGATTGATTCCGCTAACTAAATAAACAAATCCCCTCCTCCCCCCAAAAAAGGCATTTCATCTCCAGTCTATCACTTTATGCTGATGCTGGTTTTGGGTCATTTCGCATGTGCTCCGTCAGACAGAATGCACAAGGAATGGGAGAAAAGTGATGTCATTGTTTTCGACTGGATCAGACAGCAGATGCAGTCCACAGAGAAGGATACAGCCAGTGATTCGTTTGGTTTTGAAGGAGGTAAAAAGAATCTTTCTCCCACTCTTCTAAATTCAGAGCTAAATAGCCCAGGAAAATAAATTGCTTTGAACTGATGACACAGAATTAAATAAAAGAAAATTTATTGTTTTAGAATAAAGGATATTTTTTGAGAAAAAAATACAGGTCCTCGTGACCCACAATAAAAAAAAATTCTGCATCTCTTTCATTAAAATTAAGATCAATGGTGCGCTATAGCTCACCAATGCGATCCCTGACACTATAACATGCAAGAGCTTGCAACAAATGTTTTAAGCCAAGAAAAAAAGGTAATAAAGTAGACATGAGTGCTGCAAACAAAGCAGAATGAACCTCACCATTGTGCCCTTTTTGTTCCCTGACGAAAAGTCTTGTTTTCTTTCGATACAAAGCAATTGCTGTGAGTATTCTTCTGCTTTATGATGTTTATTCAAAGTTTCGTACATATTTCATGCTGGTGTTACCTTTTTATTAAGCTTTAGCTATCGTACACAAAATTATGTAATTTTTTCCCAAAAAATTTCCATTTATTTTAGTACTATGATTATTTCATATGACTGCCTATACTTTATTTAAAGAAATATAATTGATATTATTAAACATAAAATTGTTGGTTAAAGGTTCTATAACTTTTTTTTTTTTTTTTTTTTTTTTTACATAAAAGTAAATAAAATTTTGCAAATATTTTGTTCTTCATATATTATAATGGGTACTAAAAATCAAATCCAGATTAGGTACAAAAACTTTATACCTAAAGGAAAACTGCATAGATCTTTTTTATATGTAAGAAAATTTATTTTGGGAACAAATTTAAGGAAAACTGCAGATATATAGGACAGGTTAAAGGGGAAAAATGAAGTTTTTTTTTTTTTTTACTTTCAGAAACACTGCAGGTTTTTAACCTGCAGGAAAACTGCAGTTATTTCAGACAAATAAAAGAGAAAATGAAGGTTTTTTTATTTTCAGGAAAACTGCAGGTTTTTTACCCTCAGGAAAACTGCAGTTATTTCGGACAAATAAAAGGGAAAGTGAAGGCTTTTTTACTTTCAGGAAAACTGCAGGTTTTTTACCTTCAGGAAAACTGCAGTTATTTCGGACAAATAAAAGGGAAAGTGAAGGCTTTTTACCTTCAGAAAAACTGCAGGTTTTTTACCTTCAGGAAAACTGCAGTTATTTCGGACAAATAAAAGGGAAAGTGAAGGTTTTTTACCTTCAGGAAAAGTGCAAGTTTTTTACCTGTAAAAAAGATGTAGGCTATAGTCCGAAATACCTGCAGTTTTCCTGAAGGTTTTTTTTAAAGGTTTTTTGCTGATTTTTTTACGTGGGAGGCCGTCTTCAGTGAGGAATCCAGATTCAATTTGGGCAGTAATGGCAATCATGTACATTTGTGGGGGCACCGTGGGGAACGCCTCAATTCTGCCTTTGCTTTACAGCTGCACACCACACCCACAGCTGGTGTGATGGTATGGGATAACATTGAATATAACACACGGTCATCCCTAATATTGATCCACGGCACCATGACAGCCCAGCGGTACGTTCGGGACATCTTTCAGCCATAGGTGTTGCCACTGATGGCAGGGCTCACAGGAAACATTTTTCAACAGAATAATACTCAGCCATGCATAGCAAGGGTGTCACAAGACTGCCTCCGCCACAATACCATCCGTGGCCTGCTCAATCCCCGGATTTAACACCAATCGAACATACCTAGGATCATTTGGAACGGCAAGTTGAATAGCCTACGAGTTTGGATGAATTAGAGACAAATTTACAACAAATGTGTAACTAGATGCCGCAAGACATCATACGGTATGCCTTGCCCTTATCTAATCCTGCATTTGCGCTAGAGGTGGCCCGCAAAGTACTTAAACTTCCATTCTTTCGTATTTTTTCCTGTAATATGTGATCATTTCGCTTTGATATTGTAATCATTTAATTATATCAGCTTTGCACTTACGTATGTAAAATTTCCTTTCATTCTGACAGCTCTTACCTGGTGCGCACATTTTTATGGCAATGACTGTATTTCATGTGATTTCGTAGGGCTTATATAACGGCTTCTTACCTTTTATTCATTGAAAAAAACAATTTTTCAGTCTGTTGTTACGCTGGTCCATATACTCTGAAAGAAAGTTTTTAGTTTATTTTTATTTTTTATCCCCTTCTCTTGCAATATCTCTATATACGTCCACAGGTGTTCTATCGGATGCAAATTTGGACTTTGAGGAGGATGGGACAGTATTTTTTGTACGTTATATAATATCAACCATTCCTTTATGATCCAAGCGTTATGCTTCAGGTCATTGCCTTGAACAAAAGAATAACTTCTATTTAAATTCCATTTTGTAGTTGTGTCTGCTAAATTCTGTTTTAGAGTGTTTATATATATTATTTTATAAACTCGATAAACACTGAATTTTCAACACCGCCTTTCATTGCGCTTCTTAACACTACGCTGACACTACCAGGTTTAACAGTCACTTTTGCATTTGCTGATTTAAGTGTTGTCTTCACCAAACAAAGCGATGACCATCAGATATAGACAAATTAAATTTTGATTCATCTGTAAAAACAATACTTCCAAAAGAAAAGAAAGAACTTCCAACTTTCCAACATACCGTTCAGCACATTCAAAGCTTTTTTTTTTTTTTTTTTTTTTTTTTTTTTACATTTTTGGCAAATAAATATGTTTCTTTTATGGTGCATATGCTCTATAATCAAACGAATGTTAAAAAAAAAAAAAAGAAAAAAAAAATCATTGTCTGTGGCTTCAAATTGACAATATACACTGATGGAAAAAAATCCCAACACCAGGAAGGAGCTGTGCTAGATAAACGAAATTTGGTAGGTGTGTTTATACATCTGAAAGATGATGTCGATTCAAATTTCGAGCTACGCGCGTAAGTGTGGCGCTAGTAGCGACACTATGAACATGCAAATAAGGTTTGCTTTAAATAAGCGCTGTAAGGTTCGTGATCGTTATTTACAGTTGAGATTTCACGTAGTGGGTTAATGTTAGTCAAGGATGCCTCTAAGACGACGAAGAAGCCATTATCAACAGCTCACTGAGTTTGAACGAGGTCGTGTAGTAGGGCTACGAGAAGGTGGGTTTTCTTTCCGCGATATTGCAGAAAGACTTGGCAGGAATGTATCCACTGTGCATGAGTGTTGGCAGCAGTGGTCAAGGGAAGGTACTGCCTCAAGAAGACCGGGTTCCGGGCGGTCACGTGGCACTACTGAGAGGGAAGACCGCCGTGTTCGGCGTATGGCTGTGGCTAATCGTACTGCAACTGCAGCTGAAATTCGCGCTGCAGTTGGCACCACAGTGACACAACGAACTGTTACAAATCGGTTACTTCAAGGACAGCTCCGAGCCAGACGCTCTGTAGCGTGCATTCCACTGACTCCAAACCATTGCCGTTTGCGACGTGAGTGGTGTCAAGCTAGAGCTCATTGGAGGACGGAGTGGAGATCTGTTGTGTTTTCTGATGAAAGCCGGTTCTGCCTTGGTCGCAATGATAGCCGTGTGTTGGTTAGAAGGAGGCCAGGTGAACTCCTGCTAGCGACCTGTCTGCGGCCTAGACACACAGGGCCTACTCCTGGAGTTATGGTTTGGGGAGCAATTTCGTATGACAGCAGAAGCACTCTCGTGGTTATCCCATGCACCCTGACTGCAAATTTGTACGTCAGTCTAGTGATACAACCTGTTGTGCTGCCATTCATGAACAGCATTCAAGGGGGTGTTTTCCAACAGGATAACGCTCGCTCTCATACCGCTGTTGTAACCCAACAAGCTCTACGGAGTGTCGACATGTTTCCTTGAACTGCTAGATCACCAGATCTTTCTCCAATCGAGCACGTATTGGACATCATTGGACGACAACTCCAGCGTCATCCACAACCAGCATTAACCGTCCCTGCATTGACCGCCCAAGTGCAACAGGCATGGAACTCCATCCCACAAACTGATATCCGACACCTGTACGACACAATGCATGCACGTTTGCATGCTTGCATTCAAAATTCTGGCGGTTACACCGGTTACTAATGTACCAACATTTCACATTTGAAATGGCTCTACCTGTGATCTTGAAACTTTAATCAATTAAATATGTTACCTAGACAAATGTATTGCTGAAATTTTATTACTGTACAATAATTTTTTCTTGGTGTTGAGATTTTTTTTTTCCATCAGTGTATTTATCATTCATCTGTCCTGACATCTTTATCGCTGAAATTTTAGAAATTTCTTTCACAAATCTCATAATATGCCTTTCTATTTGAGGCAAAAGAAGCTTTCTAAGGCGACCACTTTCATTAAGTTTTTGCAAAATCTTTTTTTACGTATTTTGTATGTAATGTACAGTCGGTAACAAAAGTGTCCGAACACTAGCAAAAATTCCTATGTAAAAAAAGTACACTTCATAATATTTTGTTAAATAAATCCTTGTCAAATCCTGTTCTTAGTCAGTCTAAGAACAGGATTCGACAAGGATTTATTTTAAAAAACCGAATGAAGTGTACTTTTCTTACATAGGAATTTTTGCTAGTGTTAGGACACTTTTGTTACCGACTGTACTGTTCAATGAGACTTTTTAACAAATTCTGCAATAATTCCCAATTCTTCTGTTTCCATAGTTTGATAATGATGTCTTTTATATTTATAGAAGTTTCCATTTTCTCCATTTTCAAAAAAATAAACTAACAAAATACGTTTTAACACTCCTTGCTTAAAGCTTGATGGACTTGACATATAAAACAACTTCCTCAAAATTTGCATAATTGCTGTATACATTGCAGAAAAAGTAAATGTCCAGGTTTTCTATTGGCAGTGAAAACACCAAATTATTATTATTATTATTATTTTAAAACTTTTTGTATTATTTTATTAAAGTTAAATAAATCTGTTTCAATCCTGGAAGAAATTTCCCTTCCTTGTAGTTTGCTGGATTTCGAAAGCATTGCTTGTTTAAAAAACATTGAGCGATGAAACAAAACTTTGTTGCTGTATTAATTTTGTAGGAAAAAAAAGGGGGCAAGGTAAAGAATTTTTCAATATTGTTAAAATTAACTAAACTTCGTCTTTAAAATATTCGTCATACACCTAGTCAATGTTACAACTAAAATTAAAATATATTTATCTGCTTGAATATAAGCTTCTGCCTATGTGATTTATCTCGCTATTTTCATTAGGCTGATATACAAAATATCCCAGATAAGATTGAAACGCAATTTATTTCTTAGAGTTAAATAGACAATGTATCTTACAAAAATGTTCAAAATGACGTACTATGTTAGTAAAAAAAAAAATTCTGTTAGTTTCAAAATGTTACACTTTTTAAATTTTTATACGATATTTACTTTTTCTTTCATTAACAGTAATTTAACAGTTTCAAATATTTAAGTTAAAATAGTTTTTTAAAACGGCATAAAATTGCTAAATTAAAATATTTCAAAAATTGGTTTTATACAAATAGCTAAACTCGAAATATATTGAGATTACAGAATGTTTTAAATGTGTGTTCCATTCAAAATTTTGCTGCATCAGATTATAAAAGCATTCGAAAGATTTTTTATAATCTGATCGATAATCTTATATAATAATATATTTATATGATATTATATATAATATACATTTTATGTAATATCTATGTATTTGTATGCATATTTTTAAATTATGCGATTTTCTAACTTACGTTGAACATTTTTCCAATTTAGATTGCCGACTTATCTCTTAAAGAATTAAGGTGCATTTAAATTTTTTTTGAAATTTTACAATGTATAAAAATTACATTACGAGTCAAAACATCAAATCATTTTGGGGTTACAGTCGGCAGCAAATTTATTCGAACGATAGCAATAATTCCTATATAAAAAAGCACACTTAATACTGCTTTGTTAAATAAATCCTTGTTGAGTCATATTCTTAGTCAGTCATAGTCAGTCATTAATTCCGGAGAGAAATGTAGAAAGAATTTAAAACGCCATCTGTCGAAAAATTTTTAAACTAAAACCAGGAAATCTGTGAGGAAATATTTATGACATGTTACATGAATTCACTCCAAGAACTGTATTTTTAACTTTAACCGTTTTCCTAATAAATTCTTTTTTAAATCATCAATCTATTTTAAGAAACCTGATATATACTTTAACAATCAATTCTGTTTATAAACTGAATTATATATATTTCAAATATCGAAGCACATTTAACATTTCAAACACTGAAAATATGATTTTTATATGTAGCCACAGCTGACAACATTTCGAATTTTGTTAATCAAATTTACCCCTATTATATTTAAATAGAAATCAGCCACATTTATTTTTTACGATTAAATACATTCAAAATTGTTATATTAAATTTCTGATATGAAGTCTCCTTGGAAAAACGGCAGAATTGGTAGCTAAGTATGTAGCACTGAATATTACACTATTAATATGTCGAACTAAGCACGAACTAAGTCCACCTATGATTGCGAATCGCATCACTAGGGGGTGATACTATAATTTTTCTTCAAAAATAGGTGACCAATTAAACTTTCTGAAACACACAAAAAGAAATGATAAGAAGTAAACGTCTCTTTTTTTTTTTTTTTTTTTTCTCTCACCTCTATATTTATTAAATCACAGCTAAACGGATTAATGCGCAATAGCACTGAACAGAGTGCAAAACAAAAAGAAATAGCAATTTAAGTATAACACTAAATAAAGGAAATGTTGAGCTTTTTGCAGTTTATATTTGCAACTTTAACATCTTGTATAAAAATAATTGAAAACCAAATACGTTAAAAGAACCTTTTTAATACTTCTTTTAAATATTTATTCTGTTTGTCACTACAAATGTTATGTTGTTGATGTGTGCAAATTTAACATATTACATTAAAAGATATGAAGATAAAATGAATTTTAAAGTTTTCGCAAATATTTACAGTCGCTTGATGTTACTTGCTTTATTCTATGTTACCATGAGTAAAAATATACTCTTTGCATCAAGCATCCTACTCTGATTAAAAATTTTATTTTTAAAAAATTCTATCGATGTAGAATAAAACTCAGCAAATGAAGAATTTCTTGGAATTCGTAAAAATATTTAATATGCGACTCTTTTATCTTTTATTTCGCCTTTCAAATATTTTCTAAAGCAGTCGGTGTATATTTCGTAGCAAGTGAGAAAGATCATTTATTTTATCTAGGAGAAGTTGCAACAAAAATGACATTAATTCTGCTAAATTCTATTTTATTAGACTGCCTCATATAATACGGAGTTTTTTAAATAATACCAATTTACTGAATAGCTGAAACGGTAGGAAATGTTGAAATAAGTTGTTTGCTGTGAAAAGCTTTAACTTTTGAATTGTTATTTAAAACATTTTGAAATTTGACAAAGGTAATTTTTGAAGAGAGAATTATTTCACATTTTGTTAAACTGAGTGATTTTGGCATTTAAAAGAGAGCGAGTAATGCTATTTTCGGAATAAATTTAAATACAACACTTTGTTTTTAGGAAAGCATTAAAAACAATTTTTACTTTAGAGAATATACATTTTACTTATATTTTGAATAATAAATATTAAGCCATGCATTACTTAGATATATTAGAAGTTCAAAAGAATAATAAATTAATTTAAATAACACTGTATATATAAATGTATTTCTATTTACTTTTATAATAAACATCTTACGATATAATTGCATGTCTACGCATAAATTATTTATACAATTTCGATAAAAAGGAGAAAATTATTTAACCTTTCGTTGAGTAGAAAAAATTCTATTTTATTTAAAATTGGAAACCAATAACAATTAGTATTCAATCTGGAGAAAAAAATATTAATAATTTCGCTAAGATATGACAATAGTATTATTTTCACCCAGAAATTCAACTATACTTTTATGTAAATAAAATCTTTTTGTAAAAAAATAGAACCGACTCCAAAAAGCAACTACTATTCAAGCAACTAAAAAAAGAAGAAAAAAATGGTATAAAATGAAACTGTAAATTGCGCCTAAAAGTATAAAATAATTTCCTTCGCCAAACAACCTATAACACTACAATTAATCATAACTTTTGAAGTCGGCGCAAAATTAAATAAAATTTAATTAGTTTTTCAAGGTTTGTTTTTAGATCGGTAGCAACAAATGCTGCCGTCTCGAATGATCCATTTTCATGTTTCCTTTATGATTTTACGACTGTATACAATTGGTCCATTGGTAGTATCTACACAGAACCGTGAACATTCTTCTCAATGCGGTATTTATGTTTCTACGAAGTTAGAGTTTCCTTTGCAAATTTGGTATAACTTTGATAACTATCATCCTTGGTGGCTTTTCGATTTGGCGTCTAAAACGTATTGCAAAAATATACACGCAAGATGTATATTTTCATAATATACTTTGTACGAAGTATTGTTTCATATTCTTGATTACTCTCTTAATATACCTTATCGAATTAATCATGATATCCCAAAGAAGTTAAATATGTTTACCAGATAATTTTGCGATTTTTCTTTCGCCAAGGACGTCAGATACCAGCATCTTCGCCAACTTTTGCTGCTTACGAAATCTTATTTGTTTTCTTGAATCAAAGTAGTTTTTGGCTGCGTTTTGCAGGTGACAATGTGAGATGTGTATTTTGAATAGGATTTGATTTTTGTATTGAATAAAGGTATCAATTTTTATTTAATTTTGCGCCGACTTCAAAAGTTATGATTAATTGTAGTGTTATAGGTTGTTTGGCGAAGGAAATTATTTTATACTTTTAGGCGCAATTTACAGTTTCATTTTATACCATTTTTTTCTTCTTTTTTTAGTTGCTTGAATAGTAGTTGCTTTTTGGAGTCGGTTCTATTTTTTTACAAAAAGATTTTATTTTTCTATTTTCAGTGAAAACTTATTCATATAGCAGAACATCAGAAGACGTTCGACGGCAGTTTCACAAATCACAACTTCCAAGAAAAGTGACATAAATCAAAAAATGGTTTATGTCACTGAAAAATACATGAAATGCACCCAATGTGAATAAAAAAGTTACATCTCCATCTAGAAAGTTATCTACTCGAGAGACAGTTGTGCCAGTTTTATTCTAGTGAAGTTATTTTTAAGTTGATTTTTCTCAAATGCTGCATTTTTAAGTTGTGTCACTTTTCTTGCTTTTATCGGATATGAGCAAAAAACTATCTATTGAATGAATACATTAAATTAAAAAGTTTTCAGAAATGTAAAGAACGGATACGCTGTATTCGTAAACAAAAATTCTCTTAGGTAGTATATATATTGAACTTTACAGTGAATAAGTGTCACCCGCCAAGAAGTCTCATTTGATCGACATGGTTGACACTGATGCCGTCAATGCGCATCTTGGGATTCCGATTACGTTTGAGGGCTTTAGGAAATGCTAAGGTTAAGGCTTTAGTTTTGGAGGGGGAAAGTTTCAGGTCAAATTCCTTTAAAAGTTTACTTAGAAGGAACAAAGCCTCCTGGGCCTGGTCCTCCAGGTTTTTTCTGACACGACCCGAGAGAATCAGGGAGAAATCATCCGCATAGGCAAATGTGTTGAAGCCCGCAGAGTTCATGCGCTTGAGGATGCCGTCAGCAATTAAATTCCAAAGAATCGGGCCAAGGCATGAGCCCTGAGGGCAACCTTTTGCTTGAGGGTGTGCTGTGGAGCCTCACCCCAGTTCACAAGGATTTTTCGTTGAGAAAGATACGAGCGGATGACTCCTGCCAGATTAGCCGGGCAGTTAAGATCATGTAAGGCGCGAAGGATATGTGGCCACTCCACGTTGTCGAATGCTCCTTTAATATCTAGCGAGACGATAGTGGTGTAGTTTGATGGTTTGGATGTAGCAGATTATTTGATTCAAGAAAGAAGTTAAGTCTCGTTACTAAGAGTTTTTCTATTAATTTGCCTAAAGTGGGGAGGAGGCAGATCGGTCTATAGGAAGAGGGTTCAGAGGGTAATTTTCCTCAGGCATATATAGTGTACTTTACAGTGAATACGTGTCACCCGCTGCGCTGGAAATTGCGCAGCGTAAAGTTCAAACAAAGAGCAAAATATGCATTACAGCTGACGAACAGAAGTTTCAACATCGATACTTACATACTGCTTTTACCAGTATAGTTGCATGCTTTCAGCAGTTAGAGTGAGAACAGACTTTTGTGAGTATCCTGTAATTAGTTTATATCTTAATGAAATCATAATGAAACCTATTTCAGGCGAAGATCATTACGACAACAAAAAAAGTACTAAAATTAAACCATCTCTTACGAAGTTATAAGCTAACAAATTTCAACAACAACAACAATGAGAAACATGGTTTGTGTTGAGAACCTCTTCCTTTATGAAGTCGATTGAAAACGACTTTGCGCTAATCGATGTGACCGCTTACAGTAACAGTACTTTGAACCACAGAGTATACGTGTCATCCGCTACGCTGCAAAGTGTGCAACGTAGTTCAAGTGTGCACAGTGTAGGAAATTGCGAAGAAACAACTGCACGTTTTAAGGGTTCTATTTTTAGCCTTAATGTCTAAAAACTGTCTTTTCGTAGTAAATCGATTATGCTCTACAACTTCGTTATTAACTTTTCTCCCATCTTGAACCGTTTTTGAGATAGGAGCGCTGATTCCGCAGTTTTTCACCAGATGGCGTTTTATTTTCTTTAGATTGTAAAGATATTACAATGGGACCTACTTCAGACCAAGATCTTTACAACAAAGCAAAAGGTATCAAGTAACCGTATTTTGAACTATATACGTATGTCTCACCAGCTACGCTACAACGTGTGCAATGTAGCTCAATTGTGCATAGTGTAAGAAATTGCGAACAAACAAATGCACGTTTTTAGCATTGTATTTTTAGCATCAATGTCTAAACTATCTTTTCGTACTAAATCGATGATGCCCTGCAATTTTATAATTCACTGTTTTCCCCTGTCTTAAACCGTTTCCGAGATAGGAACGCTAGCATGAATGTCTAAACTATCTTTTTGTACTAAATCGATGATACTTTTCAACTTTGTAATTCATTTTTTTCTCTAGAACCGTTTTCGAGATAGTAACACTAACTCCGCTATTTTCCACCAGGTGGCGCTGCAAGCGGTTTAACCTTGTACTGCATGGCCACTTTGCTATACTTACATACCATTTTTAACACTATAGCTGCAGCCGTTTAGCAGTTAAAAGAGTTGGGACTGATTTTTTTGGGCACCCTGTATTTTCTTTAGATCGTAAAGATATTACAATGGGACCTATTTCAGACCAAGACCTTTTCAACAAAACAAAAAGTATCAAAATCGGAGCATCCGTTCAGAAGTTATGAGCTAACAAACATAAAAAAAACATACGGTTTGAATTGAGAACCTTCCTTCTTTTTTGAAGTCGGTTAAAAAAAGCGTTTTTATGTTTAGATGTAGTCATTGTGGTTAAATGAGATTTACCAAACCAAAGATATAGTTAATCTGGTTTCACTGGAGTTACATAGTGGGCCATTGGTAACAATATCGCGTTCATCTCTAGGGTTTGTACGGAGACACACCATCACAATTTTAATCTTCTGGCGTAGGGGATTGCTTCCCACTTCGGTAAACCCCAGAACTGAAATATATGTCTCTATTCTAATTGTCTTTAAGTCCTCGTGCAACATAAATAGCTATCCAGTAAACAAAGAATAATGTCTTTATGAGCACAATGATTTTCTATTTTTTAAATTTATTTATTTATTTTTTTTATTTTTATTTTTTTCTGAAGATCAGTGTATATATTACAAATGCAATTTAATTTTTTTTTTCCTTGGTCGGAGAAAAGCGTTAATAGTAAGAAAAAATAATGTGTTTAATTTCTAGAGCTGTATTAAAATATTTAAATTAAAAATCATTATATATTGCATACTTGTGCGGCCAGTTTCGGATACAGTGATCACGGATCTTTTAAGATAAATCGAGGATTGTTGTATTTTGTGAAATTGCTAATAATTGTATTTATTTTTTTGTATAAATTCTTTCAAAGAGGCTTAGTAAGTTGATAAAATGTCAATTTTTTGCATTTCCAGCACTTTTTCGCGTTAAAATAGCTTAATTTTCCCTTTAAAACGCATTAAAAAGATCCAATAAGGCAGGTAAGGGATTTGCCGCCAAATTTGGCGACTTTTTTTAGCGACCTTGGCTAGACAATTCTTATTATCGATAAACCAAATATGGAAGCTGTAACCCGATTGGCTGACCAGTTTCTGGATTTTTCCTGAATATTCTAGGTCCGACAGAGGAGTGTAAAAGACGTTGCATCGCGCCAAGTCTACCCCGCTTGCATTGCTATTGAAGAAGTTCTGAGCCTCTTTGAATGAGACATGCTTTATGTCTAATTGCTATTCAGTTTGTACTGAGGATTTGCTGTTGACGGCTGTTATTTAAGCTGTGTTTGCTGGTGGGATTGAAGTTGATACTCGGTTTATAGACCTGTGTTTTTCTGGATCTTTCTGTAAATAAAACTCCTGAATTTTTACAAGTTTTGCCTTTCATTCACGGACAACTCACGGTGTCAGAAGTGGAATTTTCTGTGAATGGTGATAACTAGAGGTATGGAGCAAGAAATGAAGAAGTTTCTAAGAAGGTCTAACTTCACAGATGACGGATTTAAGATCTGTATTGATAGAGAAAATTTAAACTGGGCAGAAAGAAATGAAAGCAGTACGGGAAGACATAAAACAGGAAAGACAGTTTAAAAGAAAAAATAAAGTCCATTCAAGAAAAAGTTGAATTAAATCAAGGCGAAATGAAGAAAGAACTCTCATCAGTAAGGAATGACTTGGCAACAGTGAAAGAAGTGATAGACAGAAAATTATCAGTTGTGGAAAGAAGATTGGATGGAACAGAAGCTAAAGTCATGAAGATAGAAGAAAATGTTATGAAGGTGGAAGAGAGTGTGATTCGGATAGAACAGAGTTTTATGGAGAAAGTAAAAAAAGCGTCGATCAAGAGCTTAAAGGAAGGATTTCAGAGATATAAGGCGAGATTAAAAGAATGGAGGAAGATCTTGAGAGAAAAATAAAAGAAGAGTGCAACAGAGAAGTGATAGGGAATGAATTGCAAAACAAGATTCGGAGTCTTGGAGAAAAGTTAGAATCTAAGTCCCAGGAAACTGAAAAGAGAGATAAAAGAATCCAGAATCAGGAATTTATTAAGTTATCCACCTACGACGGCAGTTCCTCCTGGCAGGTATATAAAACGCAGTTTTCTATCGTAGCTGAAGCTAACGGCTGGGACTCTACTGCCAAGACAGTCCACTTAGGAACAGCACTACGGGGCGATGTAGCAGATATACTAACAAGGGAACTCTTTGAAGTGATAATCGCCGATTTTCTTGAAAAAAAAATCTGGCATAAGATTCAATCATGAATAGCATCTTCCTAAAATAGTAGCTGCTGAGTCGCAATAGATAAGATAGAATAAATTATTAAAAATTCAAGCATGTCTGCAATATTTCTAAAAAAGCGCCTGTTTGGCGACTGCATTCTTCGGAATTTCATTGCAATGAAGATTTAATAGATGTAGATGTTCTTCTTTCTATTTCATAGCCAAACGATCTCCATACGCTGTCAAGCACTTGAGAATTCAGAATAGTTAACAAAAACCAGATAATTTACCAGATTGAGACTTACTTAGTCGAAATTCTAAATAATATTTAATATTTCAATTAAATAAGCTGTGTCGATAACAATTGAAAGAGCATTAACGCCAAGTTTTTAATAACGACATTTAAAAAATATATGATAAAGACTTTTATAGAAATTTAAATAAAATTAAACATTATATATTAAAACACAAAGCTTTTTTTTTTTTTTTTAACTAAAATGAAAGCATTTCGTATCCGAACACATTCTTTTCTTATAAATCTGATCATTTTATTGGGCAGTACCAACCTTCGACGAACAAGCAACTCAACAGACTATGAGTTGTGTGGATCCAGTATGTCATTAGAGCTACGCAATGATTGGAGACGATTTATGATTTTACCCTAAACTTCGAACTGTTTGTTGATTGGGTTTAACGTCGCACTAGTACTGCACTATGGGCAATTGGCAACGGTTTGCGATGAGCTTCTGAGGATGTTCCGGTGACATCTGCAGGTGATAAATAATTGCATTCTGTGTACAGTCGGTAACAAAAGTGTCCGAATACTAGCAAAAATTCCTATGCAGAAACAGTACACTTCATACGGTTTTGTTAAATAAATCCTTATCGAATAATGTTCTTACACTGACTAAGAATAGGATTCGACAAGGATTTATTTAATAAAACCGTACGAAGTACATAGGAATTTTTGCTAGTGTTCGGACGTTTTTGTTACCGATTGTATGTTATTTATTTTTAATATATACGTCCGATTTGTATGTTTGACTCGATATCCCCCGCCCCATACCCCTGTAAATTTCGTCGAGATGAGGACAGATATAACTGAACTGGATTAAAATACAAAAAATAAAAAAAAAACACCCTGGGTCAGCTGGGGAATCGAACCCATTCTTTTACACTTGAAGGCGATTAGCAAGGGTGACATACTCACTCGGCCACAGAGGGTCTGCATTCAGCATAACAATTATTTTTAAAACAACAAGATTTCGCAGTTAATAATTCTATAAAATTCCCTATGAAATTCATTGCGCAGCACAAGTGTGACGTAAAACCCAACCAACCTTATGAAATTCTAATGCATATTTTTACAAAATTCTTTATATTATTATTCGTTAACATATATAAAATAAATTGCCAGAAATGTAAGAAACCATAAAGTAGTAGTTATGCACACATTTTTCCAATTTTAAATAAACCCTCCGTAAAAGATCAAAATTGTAATAGCACATCTAAGGACCATCTCTAGGAATATGTCCCAGACTGTCGCCTTTGCATAGCTGTAGTGCGAATGAAAACTTAAAACCTACTCAACCTCAAATATCTTAAATAGTTTAATTTTGATTTATTTATTTGAGTATTAATTTCAATCAACTATACAAATAATTAAATGTTCAACCAAATATTATAATTCACATTGGTCGCCAATTGCCCATTACACAGCACTAGGGCGATGTAAAAGGTAGCCAACCAACCTATAAATCAGATTAGTTTTTAAATCGTCTGCAAATTTATATAAATGCACATGCCAAGAACTTCAAACATTAATTTACTCCAGATTATATATAAGCTGGAGTAATGTAAAAGTAACTCTGAAATTGAAATTGCATTATTTTAAATAAATGCAATTTTGAAACATTACATAAAATAATTGAAAATATTGGATCTAACATAAAACATAACGTCACTTTTTCTAAATAGAAATTTCTAGATTTCAGAAAATATCTTGAGTGTTGGTGGGCTTGAACATCGCACTATAGCTACGCAGTGGGAAATTAAAGACTGCCTTATATTCACACTTAGAGATAGATGTTCCGGAGACATGACATCTTAATTTTTATCCTCCGCGGAGGGGATGGCTTTCTTGCTTCAGTAACCCCTAGAGTGATAGAAAATAAAACCATCCTATACTTAAACTCTTTGGCATCATTTAAGGAAGGTTAATGTGATTTGGCGATGACTTTTTTCGTATTTGGCGTTTAAAACGTAAAGTTTAATAATTTTTTGCGGCTTTCCTGTTGCGATTCAGCAGCTAATTTTTTTACCAGTGAATTAAGTGCAACATAAACTATATTCTGTAATTTTTTGAAGGAAATCGGTGATTATCACTTGAAAGAGTTCCCTTGTAAGAACTATTTCGAAGGAAGAACGGCACGACTTTGAGGCCCTGACTAGAGCACTGGAAGTAGGTTTCGGAGAAAATTGCTCTAAGGACTATAGTCGCCTCCATCTAAAGCTCCGTTACCAGAAAGCGGGTGAAAGTTTGCAAGAGCTTGCAGCGGATATTCATAGACTGCCACACCTAGAATTCTCCGACTGCCATGCGGACACTCGAAATGATTTGGCCCTTCAGTACTTTATCGATGACGATCGAGATCCAAAAATTCAAAAAGCATTTAGACACTTCAATATCAGGAATGTTGAATTGGCTTTAGGTTACGCACTGGAGATAGAGGCAGCCCAACAAGTTTCCCGTAAATACCGCCATACCATCAGAGCAGTCTCATTAGATGATACACCAACTGATCTGAAGGAAATGAAAAGAAATCTCGCAGAAATTACGAGGAGATTGCGCAACCTTGAAAATAATAAAGAAATAAAGGATCCGATGATAAAATGCTGGGGATGTGGAAGAGATGGACATGTGAAGAGAAACTGATCCCATACGACCAACTAAAGAAAATAACCCGGCTTCACAGTCACTGCAGGGTAAGTAAGAGAAGGCCATCTCGCGGGGCGGAGGTCGCCAGAAATTACAGAGCCACACTTTACAGTATTCTATGTTTCGTCTATGAGAGGCGGCGATAATGGACTTTACGTTTATGGCCAAGTTAACAATACCACCTGCCGTATAATTCTCGATACTGGAGCCAACGTAACCATCATTAGAACGGATATAGATCAACAGCTTGAACAGAAGATCATCTGGACACCAGCCTGCGTTAAACTCCAGACTGTGACCGGAGATGAAATCAAAATATACGGAAAAATGAACTTGACCATCACATTTGGGAATGCCTGTTACAATCATATAGCATATGTGGCTGATATAAGAGATCCCCTAATCCTTGGAATTGATTTCCTAAAAAGTTTAACTTTAAATTGGATTTCAAGAATAATGAACTGCATTCAAGTTCCGAAGATATAGCTATGGTTTAACACTGAAAACCCAGACATTCAGCTAATTTGTCAGATAACAGCCAATTCTGAAATTTCCATCACTCCACACACAGAGATAATAGTTTCCGGAACACCTCCTAACAAGCAATACTTCCGATATGGACTGACTGAATACCCAAAGATAGACAGTAGTCCGAAAAGAGTTCTGGTGGCTTCATCTCTGGTTGACATGACGAAGAGCATTATTCCTGTGAGAATCGCCAACATAAGCGATAAAGTAAGGACAGTGAAGAAGGATGAGGTGTTATAGTCTTTTTCCTGAAGAGAGGCGCTTCAAGGCCATCCACTCTTACACTTTTCACACTAGGTTGCTTGGTTACAAGGGATACAAAACTTTCCTATTTTTTTCTGCACATCACTTCTACCTGGTTTAGAAAAACCCTACCCGAAATATTTTCGCCCTAAGTGCAGTGCGATAAAAAAAGGGATAAACTTGACAATCCCCCATTATCCCCTCTGATAGTGGGGGAGTGTAATGACCTTCACCTGACTATTCTAAGGAAACAGAGTATAGCAACCTGTACTCATGTTACATGCATCAACCGGCCCACGCAATCAATCGAGTCCAAATCTTCCGAATTTTCAGCAACAGAATTACTCAGGAATTCAGAATTAGGAAGTGAACAAAGACGTGCTGCGGAGACACTGCTCTATGAATTTAAGGATCTCTTTTCTCGAACACCTGAAGACGTCGGAAGGACTAACATCACCCAGCACCAAACTGAAACAGGAAATCATCCTCCAATCAAACAACATCCGAGAAGACTTCCATTTGTTAAGTAAGAAGAGGTGGCTGAACTGCTAAAGGAAATACAGCGTGATGACGTCATCGAACCATCAACGAGTCCTTGGGCCTCTTCCGTAGTACAGGTGCGAAAAAAGGATGGTTCAACAAGATTTTGCGTGCATTATCGTCGTTTGAATGAAACGAAAAAAGACAGTTACCCTCTTTCTAGAATTGACGACACATTAGACACACTTGCTGGCAATAAATGGTTCTCGATTTTGGATCAGAAGAGCTATTACTGGCAAGTAGAAATACATCCTGACGATCGTGAGAAGACTGCATTCACCACAAGACAAGGACTATGGCAGTTTAAAGTTATGCCGTTTGGATTATGTAATGCACCTGCAACATTCAAGTGCCTGATGGACAAAGTGCTAAAAGGACTTTCCTATGAAGCTTGTCTGGTGGTTTTGGATGATATTATCATTGTGGGGCGCACCTTTGAAGATCATCTAAGAAACATCCGTAAGGTGCTAGAAAAACTCAGGATGGCTAACCTGAAATTGAATCCTAGTACATGCAACTTGTTCGGTCGTGTAGTGAGTTATCTCGGCCATATCATCTCTGTTGAAGGTGTGAGAACTGATCCTGAGAAGATCTCTGCAGTCGAGAACTGGAGTCGCCCTGAAAATGTACCCCAACTCAGAAGTTTCCTGGAATTATGCACTTACTACAGGAAGTTCATGAAGGATTTCTCGAATATTGCCAGACAGCTCCACAAGGTGACGGAAGCCAAACAGAAGTTCCTGTGGACAGATGAATGTGAAAAAGCGTTTAAGAGACTTAAAGAGGCTTTAACATCATCGTCTATTTTAATGTATCCACAGCACGACAAACAGTTCATACTTGATACACATGCCAGCCATGAAAGTGTCGGTGCTGTTCTGTTGCAGGAAGTTGAAGGCCAAGAACGTGTCATTGCCTGTCTAAACCGGAGCGAAATCACCAGGAAAGCGGTACTCGCCATCGTAAAAGCCATAGAATATTTCCATTATTACCTCTATGGCAGAAGATTCCTGCTTCGAACTGACCTTTAACGTGTTTGCTTCTTTAACGTGGTTGCTTCTTTAACGTGGTTGCTTTGGTTCAAGAATCCGGAAGGCCAGATTGCCAGGTGGATACAACGCCTCCAGGAATATAACTTCGAGATACGTCATCGTAAAGGAACTCTACATGGTAATGCAGATGCCTTGTCACGGAAGACCTGCTCGGAAAGCTGCAAGTACTGCTCTAGAGCCGAACATAAATACCAGCACATAAATCCAGTTGCCTGCCAAGCTACAATCTCTACACCTCCGAGGATGGACCAGTGGAGTGACCAGGAACTTAGAGGAGCCCAGTTGGAAGATCCTGACGTAAAGCCAATATTACAACTGAAGGAGACGACTAGAAACAGACCTGGTAGAACATCTCCACATTTAGCTCCATTACGAAGAGTTATTGGGCACTCTGGGACTCTCTTCATATTAGAAACGGCGTACTATACAGAAAATGGGAATCTGACGTTGGAAGGAGTTTCAGATGGCAGACCTTATTACCAAGATCGGAGATTCCAGATATTATAGATCAGCTGCATAGTAGCCCTACTTGAGGCCATTTTGGGGTGATGGACTCTACAGAAAGTTCGAGAACGCTTGTACTGGTTCAAGGCAAGGGAGGACGTGGAGACATGGTGAAAATCCTGTGATGCTTGTGCGTAAAGGCCCATAGAAACAAAGCCTAGGAAAACTACAACAATATAATATCCCTAACAACATAAAATGTTTCAGAAACTTAAGAGTCATATAACATGGAATCATTCTAGATATTACAGAAACGTTCAGTTTCCTTTCTCATTTCTTTTATAAACGTAGAAATGTCCGCGATCGTAACAAAAAAATCAGATACGCAACAGAAAAGTTTCAATCACATAACAGAGAGAACATAGAAAAGGCCGAATGTTTCAGAAAGGTATCAGAGAGCATATTAAACTGTGTTACGTTTTTGAAAGTTTGTAAGCATTTCAAAACATAACTGAAACATTCTGTGCTATATGGGGTGGGAGCACCATTTGAACGGGTTGCACTCGGCATCTTGAGTCCTTTGCTGCATAAGTACATCCTCGTCGTGATGGATTATTTCACCAAGTGGCCTGAGGCATATCCCATTCCCGATCAAGAGGCATGCACAGTCGCAGATGGCCTAGTACAGCAATGGGTGTCAAAGTACGGCATGCCCCTACAACTTCATATCGACCAAGGTACGAACTTTATCTCTGCTGTTTTCAAGGAACTGCGTCAATTACTAGGCATAGACAAACCCCACACAACACCCTTACATCCCCAGTCGGACGGCATGGTCGAGAGGTTTAACCGTACCATCCTGAATAACCTCTCTCTTCTAGTATCAAGGAACCAGCATAATTGGGACTTGAAGTTGTCGTTGTCCTTGCTGGCTTATCGAAATGCTGTTCATGGAACCACTGGCTATACTCCAGCTCAGATGCTTTTTGGACGCGAACTTCGTCTCCCATGTGATCTCCTCCTGTTTGGTTGTCCACCAGATGCACCTTCATCGCCTGAGGAGTACAACCTACATCTCCAGGCACAATTTAAGACGTACACAACTTTGCTCGGGAGCGGATACAAATGGCAGAGAGAAAATGGAAACAAGGTACGATCTAAAGGCTACACCACATTAGTTCCAGGAAGGAGATAAAGTTTGGTTGTGGAATCTGTTCGACGCAAAGGACTCTCTCCCAAGCTACAGTGTAACTGGGACGGACCCTACACAGTCTTAAAAAGACTGAATGATGTAGTTGTAAGGATTACTAAAACACCTTCATCATAACCAAAGGTTGTCCACTATGATCGGCTAGCCAAGTACCACAAGTAACGGTAATTGTTCATATTTAAAATGTAAATATCTGTTAAAAATTCGTGCATGTGAAATGTAAATATTTTTATATAAATATTTGTACTTATTTGTAAATTTTGTTAATAATTCTCACTTGATTTTTACACTCACTTTATTTTTAATTTATTGTTATATGCAATTTGCTTTTCGTATTTTAGATTGTTTATTTTGTTTAGTTTCACCTCCTAACGAAGGGTTGTACTGCCCGGGACGAGCAGTCTTTGAGAGGGGAGCAGTGTTGCGAAATTGTAAATGATTGTATTTATTTTTGTATAAATGCTTTCAAAGAGGCTTAGTAATTTGATAAAATGTCAATTTTCTGCATTTCCAGCTCTTTTTCGCGTTAAAATAGCTTAATTTTAACTTTAAATGCATTACAAAGCTCCAATAAGGCAAAAAATACATTTGGCGCCAAATTTGGCGACTTTTATTATCCTTGGCGACCTTTGCGAGAAAATCCTCATTATCGATATACCAAATATTGAAGCTGTAACCTGATTGGTTGACCAGTTTCTGGATTTTTCCCGAACATTCTGGGTTCGACAGAAGAGTATAAAAGAAGCTGCATCGCGCCAAATCCCAGTCAGTCTGAGTGAGCTCCGCCAAACGCTTGCATTGCTATTGAAGAAGTTATGAGCCTCTTTGAATGAGACTTGCTTTATGTGCAATTGCTATACAGTTTGTACTGTGAATTTGCTGTTGACGGTTGTTGTTTAAGCTGTGTTTACTGGTGGAATTGAAGTTGATACTTGGTTTATAGACCTGTATTTTTCTGGAACTTTCTGTAAGTAAATCTTCTAAATTTTTACATGTTTAACCTGTCATTTTCGGACAACTTACGAACCCCCAAGTACGCAACAGTTGAAACCTCCAAAAATTTGCAGTTACAGAGATGTGTTTTAATGACCCGAGATATTTGTTTTGAATCTTGCAATTATTTTGAACTGAAACAGTGTTGATTTTTTTTTTCCAAGTTTATGATGTTTACCTAATTTTTTTTCTTTTATTCTTTTTTTATCTATTACTACCTTTAATGATTTTCGACTAATACCATCACTAATTACTTTAAAGGACGTTGTGGGCATCCTCATTAGGAAGTTTCTAGAGTGTAACGTTATTTTAAGGTGCCTGCCTACCTTTAAAATGCAATTTTCGGTCAAAACTCCGATTTTTTTTTTTTTTTTGTTATTATTAAAGCCTGAAACTTTTGCTTTCTAAATCAGTTTGTATTTTGTTTCTATCTTGCTTAGAACTTGAGTTACAGGCATTTTAATATTAGTCATTAGCCAGTGTTTGAAACCGGAAGTGACCGGAAATGACCCGTAAATATTTGTTTACATAAATGTTTTACCCAATATAAGCATCAAAATTTGTTACTGAATACAAAATAAATTTAAAAAGAAAATAAAAAACTTTCAAATTTTTCAGGAACTTATTAAAATTATTTTTTATTTAATAGGTAAAAATCTTTTTTTTTTTTTTTTTTTTTTTTTTTAAATATGTTTTCTGCTTTTTCTCAAAAGGAGATTTTTAACATTTTGCTTTATCCCAAATCATCCTAACTCCAGAAGTTATAATTGAAACGATAGGAAACTTTGACAAAATACTCTAGAGGAGATGTTTTAGGGATCGAACTACGACAATGAATCTAACTAAATTATTTTTTGTTTTTTGTTGATAGAAGTTATGAACTGTCATGTATATTCATAATTTTTTCAGCATGTAAAAATTGTATCTTCTCTAAAATAATAAATAACATGGTTAGAGTTTTGCGAGTAGTTCACTCCCTTAAGGACCTTTCAATAATCGAAATAAAATTTGCATAGTAAAAATATTTTCATTTAAATTTGACTTATGATGTTTGTAAAAGTGTTTTTTTTTTTTTTTTTTTTTTTTTTTTTCGCAAATGTTATGCATATTTTGAGTCAAAATATCAAAATATTTTTAAATTCGCATTTTTTTTCAGGTTATTCACTGTTTTTTACTATATTCTGTCTTATAATGCACATAAATAGGCAATTTTTCAATTATTAAAAAAAATCACCTCCGACAGTAGGCAGGCACCTTAAAGTCGTTAGCCATTCAAAAGTAGTTGTGAAACTTTCATCAGTACTGGATTTCTTAATATATACTTTTATTATGCTTCTGACATTACTGACAAACATACTTTAAATTAGGGATAGACTGGATATACGGAAAATATCCGGTATCCGGCATATTCGGCTGATTTTTCAATATCCGAAATATCATTGGATATCCGGTTAATATGCCGGATATTCGTTTTTTTTAATTTTTTTTTCTTGTTTTATTTCATTACGATATGGTGAGAAATACGAAAAACAACTTTTATCCCTCCGTTTGCGGGGAAACTTCAAAAAATAACTTCTTAAATCACGTCACTAATCTCATAAAATTCCACATTTGTGTCTCCATTAGTTTGACTCGGCATTGCTGAGTAAGCAAGCAAGTCAGTCAGGAGATCTGCCTTTATAGATGTAGATTCCTGCAATATATTTCTTTTAATTAAAAACAAGTATGTTGTAGCTATCACAAGACTTTCTTCTATATTTTCCAATATAAATTCACTAAGGGGAAATAATTTATTAAAACTATTATTTATTAAAATTATCTAACATGATGAATACAAATAATTTTCATCTTAGAAAAAAACTAACACAAAATATTCAAAGAAAGACAGTTTTATTATGTACTAACAGGATTTGCCCCCTTCGCTGGTCATTATATATTTAAGGAAACTCTTTTCTATATCTGTTAAAAAATGAAAAAAGAAAAAAAATACTGAAATCTCTCAAAAGCTCGTCTTGGGTTCCCGCTCCCGGGTTGACATAAATTAGTGCCTATCAACAGTTGGCGTCAACCAATCAACAGGTGGCGCTGCTATGCAGCGATTTCCACAATTTGAAAAAAGGCTATATCTCAGGAACAACTGTGCAAAATTGCATAAAAAATTACATGTGGATGCACCTTGATATAAATTACAGCGAAGCAACTTTTGGTACTAGTTGCTCAATAGGTGGCGCTTCTATACAGCGATTTCCTCAGCTTAAGGGAAGATTATATTTCAGGTTCTAATGCTTATAATCAAACAGCACTTGATATGTGATAAAGCCTTTGAGATATTACGCCGATTCAATCTGGATGTATATCTACCAATATTTTGTGCTGCTACAGTACAGTTTTTCCCGAGAACGGGAATGCATGTTTCAATTTCTATGGCATTTAGCTGTACGAAATTTCATACATGAGATAACCAATATGAAAACGCATTTTTTAAGATGTTAGTTAAGTTGTGTTTTTTTCTTTTTGGATATTTAGTGCTAGTTTTCTCCAAGATGAAAATCGCCTGTATTCATCATGGTAGATAATTTTAATAAATAATAGTCTTTGTTGTTGAACTGAGTGAATTTATATAGGAAAAATATAGAAGAAAGTTTTGTGGAGACCACAACATACCAGTTTTACTTTCTTTTACGCATGTAAATGGTAGAGAAGTACTGTTTTTTGGTCAAATTTTTGAAGTCGAGTTTTTGTTATATTTACACGATTAAGTTTCCCTGAATCCAAAAATCATATTTTTAACAGCAGGTCTTTTTGTCTGTGCTTGTGTCTATCATCAGCATATCTCAAGAACAAAAAAAAGCAGAAAGTTCAAACTTAGTATTTTAAATTTATGTGATATAGGGATGCTACACTATGTCTTTCGTGCAGATCAAACAAATGATTCGCGTACAGAGACACCAAAGAGAATTCAAATACATTGTGCCTGTGGGAAAAATTGTAGGTAAGTAGAGTTTAACAACTATAAACTGCACTAAACCAAATAAAATGAATTTATATCTTTTATGTGCGTAAAAACATGTTTCATGTAGAATATTGTATGAATATCATTCACTGTTCGTTTAAAGAAGTACAGAAAACAACTAGATTATAGTACAACAATACTTGAAAACTGATGGAAGTGTATTTCAGGTTGTGCCGTCTGTTATTAACATCGGATTATATTTAAGTGCACCATGTGGTGTTTACATAATCTTTAAAAGATATACACTGGCCAATATTTAAGCCATAATATTCTGTTTTATTGTTAGTAGAAGTGCTTTTCTATAATATTTTACCATGTACAGGAAAGCTGGTTAGGAATTGAAATTAATTCTTCATGGCCATATGGTTAATAACGTATTTTTTTAACCTAAATATTCCTTGCTTGTTTTTTTTTATCATTATTTACACGTTTTGAGGCTTCCTGAATACCAAAGTCAAGTTTTAATGCTTGATCTTTGCCTGAGACACTTAGAGTAAATTAAAAACAAGTAATTTTAGATGATTCAAATGCTGTATTTTGAAAATATGCTTGTTAGTAGAAAAATTTGATCAAAATGGATAAATGTTACGAAATGTTGCTTGTGAAAGCTCTCTGAATAATTTTAAATGAACTTTTGTATTTAATAACAGACTTGAATTCTATATAAATGTATATATAATAATAAAACGGGATGCTGAAAGGAGCGGTAGAGCCCCACACACATCATTTGTCAATTAAATCTGTTCAGAAGCCTAATTTGAATTGTTTTAACACAGGATTACATAACAGTGCTCGTTTTCTACCCCTTAATTACCAATTTGTATTTATAGTTTTAAATTCCAGGGTAAGAAAAAGTCGTGTGAGTGGCACACCAGATTATTTAAGTAAGTTTTGACAATTATATGCATAGCAAGGCAGACAAAGCACGTAGTTCAGACAACATTTCACAATATATTCTGTTAACCTAACTATTAAAAGCGACACATAAACATAAGAATTGATATTAAAAAACTAGTATGTTGTGGCCACCACAAGACTTTCTTCTATATTTTCCTACACAAATACACTAAGGGCAAAAAATTTATTAAAGCTATTATTTATTAAAATTATCTAACATGATGAATGCAAATGATTTTCATCTTAAAGAAAACTATCACTAAATATCCAAAGAAAGACCGTTTTACTGTCTATAAATAACATTTTAAAAATGCGTTTTTATAATGGTTGTCTCACACATCAAGTTTTGCACAGTTATATGCCACACAAAATATAACCTTTCCGTTATCGAGGAAATTTCCAGTATAGCAGTGCCATCAATTGCCCTATAAGCATCCAACTTGAATCGGCATAATGTCTCATAATGGCCTTCACATATATCAAGTTTTGTTTGATGATACGCAATAGAACTTGAGATATAGCCTTTCCTTAAACTGCAGAAATCGCTGTGTAGCAGCATCACCTGTTGATAAGTTGACACTAAGAGTTTATAGGCGCTAATTTAGGTCAAGGTGCATCTACATGTAAGTTTATATGCAATTGTGTGCAGTAGGCCCTTAGCAACAGCCTTCCCTTAAATAGCGGAAATCGCTGTATAGCAGCACCACCTGATGGTCGATAATCATCCAAATTGAACTGGTATAAAGTCTGATAATTTCCTTCTTACATATTAAAATTTCTTTGATTGCACACAATAGAACTTGAGATATAGCCTTCCTCTTAAATTGCGGAAATCACTGTATAGCAACGCCACCAGTTGCTCAATTTATACCAAAAGTTGGTAGGCACTAATTTAGGTCGAGTTGTATCTACATATAAAATTGCATGCATTTCTGTGCGGTAGTTCCTGAGATATAGCCTTCCATTAAATTGCAGATATCGCTGTATAGCAGCGCCACCTGTTGGCCGATAAGCATTCAAACTGCACCAGCATAATGTTTTATTGTGGTCTTCTTACATATTAGTTTTGTTTGTCTATACGAAATAGATCCTGTGATACAGCCTCCCCTTAAATTGCGGAAATCGTTGTACAGCAGCGCCACCTGTTGAGCAGTTGACACCAAATGTTGATTGGCACTAAATTAGGTCAAGCATTATCTGCATATAAATTTATATGTAATTTTGAGGAGTAGTTCCGAAGATACACTTGCCACAAAATTTTTGTCTCACACACACACAGATGGTCAGACAGACAGACATTTTCTAAAAATGGTCAAATCGCGTTCTATACCTCTCATAACGTGTAAATCCGTCAAAAACTGAAGTAAAAAATTTTTATGAATCCAATACTTTCTTCTATTGAATACAGAAGAACGTAATAAAATAAAACTATTATGGCTTATTATCCCAATGGTATTTACATTTTTACTTTATTCAGTATGTATATATAGAGAAAGTATTGGATTCGTGAAAATTTTCAAACTCCAGTTTTCAATGGAATTACACGTTTAGGGATGTCTTGAACACGATTCGACTGTTTTTAGAAAATGTCTGTTTATCAGTTTGTGTGTGTGTATCACAAATTTTGTTGATGCTGTAACTCACGAACCAATAAATGAAATTTAACCAAACTTGGTATTTAGTTGAACACTGACATTTGTTCAACAGGTGGTGCGTGATCACATTTTTTCTAAATTGTTAGCATGGCAGTATGGGACAAAACTTTGTATAAATGTACATAATGAGAGTTATTTTAAACGTGTGATTGTAAAATTAATATGAATTATTTATAATAGTTATAGTTAAAAAGAAAAAAAAATGTGCATGTGGGGTTGGGGGGGGGTTAGTTTCTATCAACTTTTGGTGTCACACTCTCATCACGTGGCGCTGTTACACAGCGATTTCTGCAATTTAAGAAAAAGCTATGTCTCAGGTTCTATTGCGTATAATCAAACAAAACTTGATATGTGAGAAGGCCATCATGAGACATTACGCCCATTCAAGTTGGATAATTGTAGGCCAATAAATGGCGCTGCTATACCAGAAATTTCCTCGATATCACGGGAAGGCTATATCTAAACTTGTATGGCATAGAACTGTACGAAACTTGATAGGTTAGATAACCATTATAAATACGCATTTTTTAAGATGTTATTTATAGACAATAAAACTGTCTTTATTTGGATATTTGGTTTTAGATTTCTCAAAGGTAAAAATCATTTCCATTCTTCATGTTAGATAATTTTAATAAATAATAGTTTTAATAAATTATTTGCCCTTAATAAATTGTATACAAAAATATAGAAGAAAGTCTTGAGGTGGCCTCAACATACTAGTTTAATTATTTTGTGCTCTTAAAAAACTGAAATTTTCATGTGTACTGGGAAGGAGACTGCCGGATATCCGGATACGGCAAAGTAAAAAAATATCCGGAACGCCGGATATCCGTATCTGGTTTTCCGGTTTAATCCATATCCGGTCCATCCCTACTTTAAATACTAAACTAATGCAGATTATATGTAAGACATAAGAATCTATGCATTGATGAAATATTGTTAATATATAAGTTGACTGCTTATTTCATGGCGTTACATATAATGTCAAATTCAGCATGCAGTCGGCAGCAAAAGTATCCGAGTACTAGCAAAAATTCCTGTTTAAAAATTGGTACACTTAATACTGTTTTGTTAAATAAATCCTTATCGAATCCTCTTCTTAGTCAGTCTAAGAACATGATCTGACAAGGATTTATTTAACAAAACAGTATAAAGTGTACCTTTATAACATAGGAATTTTTCTAGTGCTCGGATACTTTTGCTGCAGACTGAATCTATAAAACACTTTGAAAATACAATATTAAGAGCAAGTTTATAGACTAGCACACAGAATTTAAGAAACAATTTATTTTCCATTTTTTTTTCTTTTTAGCATAGTTAAAAAAAGAACATATGAACATAAAATTTAGATGGCTTATTCGTTATCAAATCATTAATCGGATTTTATACAGTCAACAGCAAAAGTATCCGAAAGCTAGCAAACATTCCTATATAACAAAACTGTATTAAGTGTACTTTTTTACATAGGAATTTTTGCTAGTGCTTGGATATTTTTGCTGCCGACTGTATGACTTTAACATAAGTAATAATTTTAACTTCAGTTTTTCTCAAATATAAGTATTGGAAGAAAAGTATAATTTAAATAATTTAAACAAAGAAAACTAAAGGAGAAAGGTTATAAAGATGCATAGCAGATATGTGAAGGTACGTACACATTAGGGTAGAGTGACCAGATTAGAGTACCTTTTTAAATTAACAGCGTTGATAATTATTACAATTCCCTAATTAGGAAGATAATTTTATATTCTTTGCAAATGGGGACTACCTTCGCCTATGTCCTTCTTCTCCTCAAACCTGTCTTTCAGGAATTTTTCAAACTCGTCAAAGGATTTAATGATGTGTTGATGGGTCTTGAACACACGTAAGGCTGAACCAGCCAATCTTTTTGAGGCCGCGAAGACATAGTCTTCAGGCTTTCACAACAAAAAGGTTGCAATTTCTTTAATTTTTTAATTCTGTCATGCACAGAAAAGTTAGGATATCCCCCTGTGAACATGGGAATGTAGGACAACTTGTCTAACAGAATATCCCATCTTTGAGACGTAATAATTTCGGGGTCTTGCGCAAAGAATGCACTAACCAAATTTTTGGGACCATTAGTTCCTGTCACACCCTCTGCCTGATTTTGGTCTGAGCTATCATCAATACCCATCTTTAAATTATAAAATACAATAATACTGTAACACAGCAACGAAAAACAAAAATGATGATTAACGTCATAAAACTAACAGATACACATAGATACACTAGGAAGACAGACTTTAAATTAATGCATGATAATTAAAGTTCAATATCACCTAAAAAGATTCACTTGAGTCACAACATATATAAAAATACATAAGTTGTTTTGATTGGAAGTACAACACAGAAGATTTTCTTTTAGTACTTTATAGAGAATACTTTCTAAGTAAATGTCCAAGTGTTAAATAACATAAAGCGAAAACTTTATGCGTTATTGTCATAGATAGATACGAGAATATAATACATATAGTGGCAATTTCAAAATACAAACACTTTTTTTTGAAAAATTTTCACAAAACACACTCAGTCAATATCTTAAAAAATAAATAAATTAATTAAACTAGAATTTTCCTCAGCATTTCAAAATTCAACTTTTCAAAAATTTAAAGAGAAAAAAAATTCTAATTACTGTTTCTCTCTCTCTCTCTCTCTCTCTCTCTTTTTTTTTTTTTTTTTTTTTTTCAGAAAATGAAATTTTTCTCACAACACACAACCCCAGACACTATTCGCAAATAAAGAGGAATAATTTCTTCTACAGTTTTGAAATTACCACTCACCAAAAACAGTTAAAATCACAAAAACAATTTTAAATATTATTCAGTATTTTGTAAAAGAAAAATGTTTTCATACACTTTACTGTGTTAACTACAGTTTTGAAGCAAATACATCTAGTGTGTAGAAAAACTAAAACAATACACCTCTTAATGGATTAAAAGAAAAAAAAAGTGCATATAAAATACTTTCAAAATACAACAAATACGTGTAGTGTGTAGAAAAAAAATAAATAAATAAACCTCTTAATATATTTAAAAATTTTGTTGGTGTATATAAAAATATTTTCAATAATACCGCCAAAGGATAAAATTCTAAAATACTTTTTGAATCACAATTTGCAATCATTTGAAATTTTCTAAACACAATTAACTCATAAATTTTCCCCAGGGGTACAAAACAACCCTCAATTTTTCACTCACAACAAATTTAAAAACATTTCCTTATATCCTTATATCCTAAATGCATATATTTTCTTTAACATATTAGGTATTAAATGCATCTGCTAGTCCACAATCAAACGATTGAAATTTCCATTTTATTATCTTAACTGTGATTATTGATCCTTATTACACCTCTGCACTTCATCTATAAAAAAATCAATCTCTATACATACTTGTTTGAATGATAATACTTGCTTTGATAATTTTGGAGACATTTTAGAATATATAGAATATATAGTACATCTGATATTTTTTCCGGCTCTTCATAATCCTAAAAATGCAGGTATCAAATTTCTTTTTGCTTCCAGCACCAATATTTAAAAGTAATCATATCATATTTAAAAATAATCAATAATCAATGTAATATTATTTTACGATTGTAATTACATAGTACGAATAAAAACTTAATTATACTGATTTTATCTTTTTTATGTATTGCATTACATATAACATTTTACAAGAAATGCTTTCGAAGTGTAAGTGGGTAATTTGTATAATCCATTGAACTGCAGCTTTCATTAAAATGCTTTTATTCAACATCCAATTACTAAACACCAAATATCGTGATAACTAACATAGACATATACATTTACTTTGCAGTAAATCAGTTTAAAAAATTGGGATTGTATAAGAAATGTCTTGACACTATATTTAACATTTCAGAACAATATCATTTTAATGCGAAAATAAAATAAAAATTAAACCATAAAATCAAGGCGTCATTGATAAAAAAAAAAGTATCTCTATATATTTAAAAAAAAGTTACTGCCGCAGCTGTCCGATTGTTTTGTATGTGATCGCCTCTCATCGAGAGAAAGAGGCTCCTTAGTGTCGCAAACGGTACCGATGTTTTTCGAATAATCCAAGAAATATGTTTATCTTGGTTAGAAATTTCTATCCCCTTAATTAACGAAGTTATCAATTAAAAACCTCGGTATAATAAAGGTATTCTATTTGCCAACATGCAAATTGTTTCTCTTATTACGTTGCTTTTTCTGTCTCTGACGTCATAGTCACCAATATATATATCCATGGTGTAAAAAAAAAAAAAAGAAAAAAAAAAGAAAGAAAGGCAACGTTGTTATTGATAAATTTGTCGATTTTGCTATTGGTTACAAACAAATTTATCGTATGCAAATAAATAAAAAGATCAAAGATGTTTTCAATGAAAAAAATAAATTTAGGATAGTAATTTATCGTTTACAGGTATTTTTTTCTTCTTCTATTTTTAGAAATTTAAATGTAAAGAAAAATGAAAGAAAGTAAAAAAAAAAAAAAAAAAAAAGAAATTAAAAAATTAACGTACTCGAGATGCTCGAGAGAAGGAAAAATTATTAGAATAGTGAAAACATGTAAAAATAACCAAGATTTTTAAAATACAGAGTATCCGAGAAGTATGTTTACACTTTCAAAATATCATAAAAAATAAAGTAACAAAAATATAAACTAACCGTTTATTGTCTTCAATGCAAAAATTATCAAAGATCTCTACAATTAAGGTTTTGCAGCCGAGATGTTAAAAAAGATGGATGACTATGAAAATATTCTGGAACGCGTAATGTTTTCGGATTAACCCGTTAGTAGTCGCTATAGACAGCGCCACCTATTACAGATTGCGTACTTTTTATTTAACTCTCACCAATAATTTTAAGAAGTAATGTGATCGACATTCCTTCGATTTTATTCACGTTTTATGTATATCAGATGCTACTTCTAAAAATTTTTGGTGGCTATTGAATAAAAAAATCTGGCAACACTGAAGGATGGGCGGTAAATCGACCAACTAGCGGCTATTAACGGGTTAAGCGACTTTTCCCGTATCGCGACTTGTTAATAGACACAAAACCCGAATTTGGGAATTTGAAAATCTTCATGTAACAGTGAAGCATGCAATAGGCAGTCCAAAAGTAAATGTATGGTGCGGGTTGCATTGTAATGAGGTTATAGGACTTTTTTCCTTTCCGAGACAACAGGTCGCTCTGACAATTATCTGGATATGTTAGAGAATTTTCAATTCCCTGAAGTAGAGCATTTGCAGCCGAATATCCTTTCCAGCAAGATGGGACACCACCACGTTGGAGTTTGGAAGTGCGTAGTGCTCCTCATGCAAAAATTCCCGAACGATGGATTGGAAGAGAAGGTCCCATACCTTGGCCACCTCAATCCCCCGATATAACGACATTTTTTTTTTTTTTTTTTTTTTTTTAAGCTATTGCATAGCTTCTATCACGGGCTTTGAGCGCGGCGACCGAATCAAGAAATTCCGTAACGAAAAAAAACCTAACACAGTTCGGCAGACTTCGGCAGACTTCGGCACTTCAGAACGTAATTTCACAAAATCCTTCATTTCTCAAACACAAAAAAACAGATATCCGTAAAATTTTTGCTTTAAAATATAGCTAATAGAAATGTCTAAAAATCGATTTCTGAAATTTTTGAAATTCGGTCCCCAAGGAGGGCGGGGGGGCAAAACGTAATTTCGCATAATTCTATATATCTCAAACAAAAAAAATAGAAAATCGTGAAATTTTTGCTCTAAAATATAGCTAATACAACTATCTAAAAACCAGTTTCGTGAATTTTAGAAATTCAGCCCCCAGGTGGGGCAGCAAGTGGGGGGGGGAGGGCTATGGAGCAAAAACAAATAGAAAAAAAATTTGTGTCAGATCATTCAAAATTGGTACATAGAGGTTTTCGATACTTACAAATCGATTGCGGATATTTTTGAATTTGTGAAATTATTAGGAGGGGCGGGTAGGGGGGTGGGGCGGTAAGGAGGGCTATGGGGCAAAAACAAATAGAAATACAGTTAGGCCGTTCAAAACTGGTACAGATAGGTTTAAGAGGCCTGCAAGTCGAATGGGGATATTTTCGATTGTGTAAAGTTATTACGAGGGGCGAGAAGGGGGAGGGGAGGGGGGGGGGGCAAAAAAATAAAAATAGTGTCAGATCGTTCAAAATTGGTACATAGAGGTTTTCGATACTTACAAATCGATTGCGGATGATTTTGAATTTGTAAAATTATTAGGAGGGGCGGGTAGGGGGTGAGGCGGTAAAGGGGGGCTATGGGGCAAAAACAAATAGATATACAGTTAGGCCGTTCAAAATTGGTACAGATAGGTTTAAGAGGCCTGCAAGTCGAATGGGGATATTTTCGAAAATGTAAAGTGATTAGGAGGGGCAAGAAGGGGGAGGGGAGGGGGGCAAAAAAATAAAAGTAGTGTCAGATCGTTCAAAATTGGTACATAGAGGTTTTCGATACTTACAAATCGATTGCGTATGATTTTGAATTTGTAAAATTATTAGGAGGGGCGGGTAGGGGGTGGGGCGGTAAGGGGGGCTATGGGGCAAAAACAAATAGAAATACAATTAGGCCGTTCAAAATTGGTACAGATAGGTTTAAGAGGCCTGCAAGTCGAATGGGGATATTTTCGATTGTGTAAAGTTATTAGGAGGGGCGAGAAGGGGGGAGGGGAGGGGGGCAAAAAATAAAAATAGTGTCAGATCGTTCAAAATTGGTACATAGAGGTTTTCGATACTTAGAAATCGATTGCGGATGATTTTGAATTTGTAAAATTATTAGGAAGGGCGGGTAAGGAGTGGGGCGGTAAGGGAGGCTATGGGGCAAAAACAAATAGAAATACAGTTAGGCCGTTCAAAATTGGTACAAATGGGTTTAAGAGGCCTGCAAGTCGAATGGGGATATTTTCGAAAGTGTAAAGTTATTAGGAGGGGCGAGAAGGGGGGAGGGGAGAGGGGAGCAAAAAAATAAAAATACAGTTAGATCGTTCAGAATTGGTATATAGAGGTTTTCGATACTTACAAATCGATTGCGGATATTTTCGAATTTGTAAAATTATTAGGAGGGGCGGTAAGGGGGGGGCTATGGGCAAAAAAAAATAGAAATACAGTTAGGCCATTGAAAATTGGTACAGATAGGTTTTAGAGGCCTGCAAATCGAATGGGGATATTTTTGAAAGTGTAAAGTTATTAGAAGGGCCGGGGAGGGGGGGGGCAGAGGAAATAGAGTTAGATCATTCAAATTTGGTACATCGAGATTTTCGATACATACAAATCGATTGCGGATATTTTTGAATTTTTAAAATTATTGGGAGGGGCGGGAAAGGGGGAGGGAGCGGAAGGGTAAAAAATAAAATAAATAAATAATTATAATTGCAAAAGTTGATAAAAAATGCTATGCAATAGCTTTACCCCGAGTGCCACACGTTTTTTTTTTTTTTTTTTTTTTTTTTTTTTTTTATGAGGGTACATGATAAAACATTGTGTAACAATGTCCAATTGCTGACACTACTGAACTGAAAGCTCGAACTACTGCAGCTTTAGAGACTGTCGATTCTGCAATGATGCAGAGACTATGGTTAAAAATCTCTTATCGGCTGTATGTTTTGCGTGCCACTAATGGCGCGCACATTGAATTGTTCTGAATATTTTCTGTGTAAAACTGTGATAATATATGCATGTAAAACTGTGATAATATATGCATTGAATACAAAAAACGGTTTACAATCTTTGTTACTTTATTTTTTATGTTTTTTTGAAAGTGTAAAGTTACTTCTCGGACACCCAGTATTAAGCAAAAAATTAATCCAGATAAAATAAAAGTTAGTTTATATATATATACACTCTATAACAAAAAAAAAATCGACGCACCAAGTAGGTGTAATGCAAAGTGGACACAAGTTGAGATGCACACAGGTTTCGATGGGAAATGCAAAATTTTTAAATTTGGATGCCATTGAATAAACGTGTGACTCTGCAGCGCATCTTACTGCGCAACTGGCAAAATATTAAAAAGGAGAGATTTCTATTCCAGGTCATAAATTCTTTGAGAATTTTATTCCATCTACTCAGACAGACAGTAACTTCTGTCGGTTGAGGCTCATTGCCTGGCGAATTTTGTAAACGCTTGTTGAATTCTCAATAAACGTTCGGAGCAGTTCCCTCTGTCTCGGACACTTGTTGCCCGAGACACTGAAGCGCTCAACATCGCTCCAAGAGCGATGAGCGGGGACTGTCCCCTGTCCCCTGTTCAGTAACTATGAGTCACATACAGGTGCGCCAACAATATGCGCAGATGTCACCAGTTAATAGAGGAGATTAGTTGGGCTCAAAGAAGCCGGTTGGTCGAACCGGCGAATTGTTCAAAATTTGGACAAGAGCGATGCCAACACTAGATGATGTTAGCAGGAATGGGTGATTCATGGCCAAACGTCAAGAAGTAAACGGTCGGCCTAAATAGAGGACAGACCGTGAGACCCGATCAATCGTCAGAGCGTTTCTCTACATGTACATCACATCTACGAATTTTCGTTCCATTCAGATAACTCCTTCTTGGTGCGTAACTTTTTTTGTTATAGAGTATATATATATATATATATATTATTTTAACGTCAGGCGAAAAAGTTTTTGCAAAGAACATCATGATTATGTTAAACAACTATTGTGCTATAGCGTTTTAAATTAAGGCCAGAAACTTTTAAAATTAAATTTAAGAGACAACAATTTAGATAATTTTATACAAACATTTAACTTTTTTTTAAACTCAAAATATAATTAAACAGTTGGCTAAATGGGAACAACTTTAGTGGGATAAATTTACGAATTTAAAAATTTAGGTCTGAGTTAGCTCGTACTTTTGCCAAGAACTTTATTTCCGCGACCACGATAGCCATTTTAACGATATCCATTTCAATGATAGCCATGCGTTAAATATAAAGTTAAGTTGTAAAAAGGGTGAAAAAATAATAATGGTAATAATAATAATAATGAAATGTTTACAATATTTGCAAAATTGACATTAGTTATTTATTTTCATTATGTCTGACTAGATCATATTGTAGAAAAAATGCACTTTAAGATTTGCATTTTCACTGCTGCAAGCGCTATTTAAACATAGCTGTATATTAGAAATATATAGAGAGTATTACATATTGTCCTAAATTACTTAAAACATTTCATAGTAAAAAATATAGGCATTAGAAAAAATACGTTCTAAAGTTTTTTAAACAGGCAGTTATACCCAAAAATTCATTGCCAACAGTGACAAAAATTTAAAAGTCCCCAAGGGCTCATATACTAAAGCTGTAAAGTTTAAAAATGGTTTAGATATTACGAATTTCTCTCTATTTTAAATAAAAGTTACTGCGGTAGTTATTCATTTTCTGAGTCTAACATATACTTTCGTCCAAAATGATAGAAAATTGTTATTAAATTATCAAACATTAAAACATATATTTCACATATTATTTCATAAAAAAAAACTACATTAAACTTTTTGTATTCAATGTATCAAATATAAAAGATTTCTGTAATAATGTTCTGCTTTTTATTTACATATTTATTTATTATTATTATTATTATTATTATTGTGTGTGTGTGTTATGCGCTATTAAAATTTCTAGTCTGTTAAAAAACAGCTACGAATATGTAGAATAAAATTGTAATTTTTAATTCAACAATTTTTCAAGCCTTTATCTATTCATGGTAAAATTCATACCAAACAACAATTGTCTTATAAGTTTACTTTAACATTAATAAATAAATAAAAATAAATAGGATAAAGCATATAACGTAGTTCTTAAAAGCTTGTGGAGATTTCTTCCCAATGCTGTACAGTATTTTAATTTGCGTTAATTAAATGAGATAGCTTGAGAATGTTTTATGAAAAGAGGTTCTATTTTAAAGAGCAAAATTGTATATTTGACAACATTATTGAATACTCAATAATTTTATTTGAAAAATATTTTCATAAATATGGAAAAACGATGCAAAATACCTTTTTAAAGCTATTATTCAGCATATTATACTTCTTAAAATAAAAATTTAAATATAATCTGAAATCTATTTCGCTTTATATAAAATATGATTGGGACATCATGACATAACTCCAAGTGCATTTGACATGTTCGGTGAGTTGTTCACCTTCTGTTTATAATAGAAGAAATGGTGAAGCGGACTCCTTCAATTACTGTGATTGTGTGTTCTTCAGAGCACTTCAATTTCCTAGATATCCGGTGCAGAGACAGCACTGAAGATGTCTTAGCCAGCCAGTCAGCCGAAGAAAATTTATCCCCGGTATGATCAGGAAACGAAGTGGTCGGGGGAAAGAAAAAAGATGGAATCGGAAAATTATACTAAAATGAATTAAGGGAAAATTCCTAGAAAAAGGTAAATGGAAGTTAAATAGTTTTATAATGTGCATCAAATTCCTTTTTATAAGTTTTGTTTAACATTGTCATATAATATATATACATATATATATATATATATATAAATGTGTGTGTGTGTGAAAACTTTTTCAAACACACTACAGGAAGAATACATGGTTAAATTTAAAAAGCAAAAAAAAAAAAAAAAGTTAACCAAAATCGAAAAAACAATAGCATAAAATATTCAACACTTCTTGGGGACAGTAATTGAATAATTATATGCAAAATGAAAATATAGGTAAAGTTCTGCATATCTGTATATATAAAACTAAAAAATTACAGATATTAATGCTCGATTTACCCATATGAAAACGAAATTAATTGAACAATAAATATATAATGTATGTATGTATATATATATATATATATATATATAATAGAAATGAGTAATTTAAATAATAAATTAAGAAATATATAGATTTACTTTAGTATTTGTTTTCTTCAAACAATTCCACGCTAATCACTCGAAAATTTCTATTTAGATATTTATTTGTTTAAGTACGTTTGCATAGAACATGGAACATATTACTTATCTCTTCCTGAAGATTTATCGTGATATGTTTAGACAAACGTACTTTTTATTTTATATTTTTTTCTGCGTGTTAATTACATTCCGTAGAATGTCAAGCAATTCCTTGGTGTTTTAAAACGTTATAAAGGAATCAAATTAAAAAGAATATATTGAGACAAAAGTAATTTTGATTTTTAAAGCTGTTTTTTATAAATCGAAAGGACTCTTTCGTCAGTTTTTTTCTCCATTTAAAAGTATCCGACTTTAAACTGTATATTTGTAATTATTATAATTTGATAAAAACATCACTCAAATAAATAAATCAAATGAATAAAAATTTGAATCTTGACAAATAAAAGCATACTATCTGTACTGATAAGTATAAAGGATTTAAATCCATATTCTTGATTTTTCAGCAGACGAAAAATAAAGTTAAACTAACTAAAAACCAATCAGAAGAATCGATTAGGAAAAAGGGATTATGTTGATTTATGCCCTTTATACCATTCAGTGATTGCCAACCTTCATTTAATAAAGGGAAAAAATTGAATTAAATATTATATACCAAAGATTAAAGCTAAATTTCTGACTTGAGGATTACCAATGGATTTTATCAATTGAGGATTTTACCAATGGATTTTATCAAAGACTAAATGACATGGATTTAAATCCTTTATACCAATCGATAGAGAATTTTTTTTTTTGAGTCTGACTGTGTACGACTCAGAATCGTACGACTCAGAACTCAAAATCGGCATTTTTGGACTTAAATCCTTTATACTTATTAGTACAGATATATCCCTCTACATCATTAGCATAGAAATATTGAATTAGTTTTGTATATAAAGGGAAATAGGAAACTTACAAAGTTTAAGTAGAAAATTATGATAAGTAGAAAGTTATGATAAAACAAAATGCATGTTTATTTTTATATATATATCTTTTTTATTTTTTATGAAAATTTAAAAATAATATTGCTTTGTTTCTTTTTATATGCAATATGAGTCTATTAGAATCATATATTTTACGGACAAATCACTGTAATTATTTAATGAAAACAAAAAATAAATGAGTTATCTTAGGAAAAAAAAAATACATATTTAAAATTCTAGATAAATATTTCGGTCCTTATTTAATTCCATGAAAAGTAATAATAGTTAATAAATCTGGATAAACAAATTTATGCATCTTAAAAGCTTCCGTAATAAAATCCCATATATTTCTGTTTTAATCAAATTAGAGGAACACGCAACCATGGAACCACTAACATAATGCACATTGTTATGGCTTGCCAGAGAAAGAGGTTAATTACTGTCATGGTAAATGCATTTACTTGAATATTTATGTATAAGTTTATTAGCAGGTATACCATAGATTCACTGCTGAAAATCGAAATTCTTAGAATTTTCTAGAGTATTAAGCATTTTAGCTCTGAATAGTTATATTATTTTATATTTTAAAGTAATTAATTAAAAGAAAACAAAACCTCATAGCATAAGCAGAAAGGCATTATTATTTGATTTTTTTTTTTTCTAATGAAGATAAATTTGTACGATAAGAAACAACCAAATAACCATTAATAATTGTATGCACACAGTTTTAACTAGTAATCGACATACTAGATAATAAACATTAAGCTATAAAAAGTCCTATATTTATTAAATTTTCTATTTAATTTTAAAGAAATCTCATCTTCCTGTTTGATATTAATAACGCACGTATTATATTTAAAGCACATTTTCTGAAATAACTTTTTTAGAAGTAAAAATTCAAATTCTTATTATCGGAAACTATTAAGTTATATTATACATTAAAAGCAAAAAGTTAAATTGTTTTCTTTTTCTCATAAAATCCGTAAATTTTAGTTATTGTTTCTGCATTAAGGTTATTCTGAATATTCTGGCCATTAAGAATATTAAACCAGGAAAGATTGCAAATAGCGGAATTTTATTTATTGTATATATGCAGAATAATAAGAAAAAGCCAGATTAAAATTTCAGGAACTTGGAGTTCAAATCTTGTCGAATTCAATATACAGAGCCTTCAACTCAGGTAACTTCAAATCACTGTAATCCGGGAAGACATTAGATGAAATGAACCTGCATGACATATACGATTACATCGATCTAGAACTCTATGACAAAGTTTTATTAATCATATTGAATGACGCACAGTAATTATTTTGTCTCTCGCTAATTGACAAATGATGTTTACTAGAAAACAGATCTTAAAAATTTGCTAAATAGAAAAACATCCAAAGACTCTCTGTATCTATATTGATTAAAGCAATATTCAGCCTTGCATTATCTTGTTACAAATTTGCATCACATTGGCTTTCTGTATAGTGCACTTATGCTACCATTAACACTTCAAAAATGTAATGATGATTGTCCAAATTACCGACTGTAAACAGGATGTGATCGGATGCGTGCCCAAGAGTACCTACGTTGTAAAGCAAATTCTTGTTGCCATGCAGAAAATATCACGCAGCAATGTTGCCAGAAAATATCCACATGCCATAGAAAGAACAGTTGACGGACATTTTTCGTAACAAAACAATACAGAAAATATTTTTATGCAACAGACTAGTTCCGTAGGGCACATTGTAAAGAAAAAATTCTTGCATTAAATAAATTTCTCCAGTCTGATCATCCAAGATTGAACCAGGGTACACCGTATAATAGACGACGATGTTATTATCACAGCTACGGAGCCACATTTTATGCTGTTACTTAGCACTTTCCAATCGTTCTTGAACAACTTTAATTATATTACTTTTCAAAAAAATTTTCATTCGGTGATAAAATAAATGTTTGAAACTCCAATGAACTATAAAATATAATTTTAAAATAAAGAAAGATGCTTAAAAATAAATCATTTAGGAAATTTTTTTAATTTTTCAAATGATTTCTACACGTTTAAAATGATCAAAAATAGTTGAATTCTACAGAGAGTGTTCACACATTTTTTTTAACTATTTTGACTTTCTCACTGAATTTAAATTTAAAATTTAATATAAAATCCTGACTGGCGTCAAATTGGAATAGGGTTTAATAAAATATTATTCATTACTTTAAATAAATAACTATATATTACTTTAAAATGTTGCTGGAAAATAAACATTAGATTGAAGGCTTTTTTTTAAAGCTTTCCGAATAGAAATACTCTAATTAGATCATTAAAAAAAGTGTGTAAAGCATGGTTTTTATAATTCCATACATAAAATAAGTGACATGATTAGTAATAAAAAGTGAAAGAAACGCCAAAGTTTACATTTGATTGGGGAAAAGGCAAAAAATGCTTACTTAACAAAGGTACACCTCTTTAAATCTAAAGTTGCATTTCATGTTTTAAAGGAACATTCACCCCCTGAAACAGATTATTTCCACAAAATCTTTAAATATAGGAACTGTGAAAAAAATTATAAAATTAATCAATTTAAAATTAATCAAAACAACAACAACAACAACAACAACAACAACAACAGAAAAAAAAAATTTCATCGAATAACACCAAAACATATTTCTCAGCATAAGACTATGTGCAGATTGTTGTATGAAAATTATTTGGCAGACGAAAATTGGAAGTATATAGTTACAATTGATGAGACTTGGATTTACCTATCGGATTGAAATAGAAAAAGATTTATTTATTTAGATAGATTGGAGTGTACGGTTGGTTTCTTATAACAACTATGTGAAAAATTACAGAGCCAGGAATCGAACCCGGGCCCTCGGCTTAACGTGCGGATGCTCTTTCACTGAGTCACCCTGGCTGATAACCAACTTCGCATTTCTCACATAATAGTCACTGGCAAGGTAACCAGTCACATTGCCAACGTTTATTATGCGAGAAATGCCAAGCTGGTTATCAGCCAGGGTGGCTCAGAGGAAGAGCATCCGACCGTTAAGCGGAGGTCTCGAGTTCGATTCCTGGCTCTGACATTTTCCCCATAGTTGGTATAAAAAAGTAAACCTTACACTCCAAACTATCTAAAATGAATTTTCATGGTTGATGAATTTTTAAATAATATTTCTAAAAAGATTGATTTACTATGAAAAATTTGTTTTAAAACTTATTTTCAAAGAGGAAATTCCATTATTTTACCAAAACAATCTTCACTCTGTTAAATTCCAACAGTATAAGGCTGTAAACATTTGTAAAAGGATTGATGTAAATATTTTTTAAATGTAAGTGTAAGGATGTAAACAATTTTCAAATGCAAATTGTAGCACAGGTCTGAAAAATTAATTTTTTTGAAATGTGTTTGGTAAACTTTATGTTTCCGAGGATACTGAATCCAATATTGACATTCATTTCTGCCCCATCACATACTTTTTATTTTTATTTTATTTATTTATTTATTTATTTTTCAAAATAATAGGGGCATATAATAAAAATTCAATAATTTTATTACGTGAAGCTGAATATATTTTCTCTCATCATTAAACAAATAATTCCTTCATACTATATTTAACAATCTATATTATCTCTTTTGCCTGTGAAAATTTTCCTTCTTTTCGAACGAGCCCTATCGAACAAGTTTACGTTTTCAAAGTTTCTCATGCCTCTCCCTCATACCTCCAATTTTGCTTTTTGTATTATTTATGTTATTTTTTAGCTTTACTACTTCAAATATTGTTTTATTATTGAATATGGTTTTTAAAATTGAACTAAAGATATAAATTTTACAAATAAACAAGACGTTATGAAACTGTTACTATTGCTTTAGGTTTTGTGGATGAAAGTCTGTAAGAAACAGTAAACAAACCCTAAACCAAACTTGGGTTTCTTACCTGTGTAATTAATCACCTATAATAAGTGACGGGCTATCGCGAAAATTAATAAAGCTCAATTTAAAATTGTAGTATTTTTTTAAATAATAAAACTTGTATTGCTAAATTATTTCTGCTAAACTGAACTTTTTTTTTTCTTCTAAGAACTAGCTATAAGCGAATATTATACTTTTATTTGTGCTATGGCTCATAGGATGCATCGAGTTATAGGAAATGTTGAACCATTTTATGGTTGTGTCTACTGATACTGAAATTAGATTCAATCCTGCAATTAATATTTAACGGTGTGTTATCTTTATTTTTAAACCAGTTCGAACGCTGTCATTTATTGTGTATTTTCAGTTGGTAATGAAATTATTAGATTTTTTAAAATTATTTCTATTTTCTAAGAAAAAAAATTGTCGAAATGGCTTTTAACCCTTTGTATCCCACCGTCCCATCAATTGTCCCATCAATTTTTTTTTTCAATATAGCCTAAATTTACTACAGGATTTCATTGGGACTATAGTTTAAGCTTTAGTCTTTATAGTTTGATCTTTCCCTATAGTTAAGCTATAGTTTAAGCTAAATTTAGTACTTTCGCGACCGCTGACGTAGTTTCACGTCATTTGAAAATCTGTAACTCCACCAGTGGGCGTTTCTTTCGCAATTTGTATTCACTTTATTTCTTAAATATATAACCAATATTCACATTTTTTACAATGAAATATACTATGGATACAAATACTTTGATTAGAAAGAATATAATTATAATATATATCCAGTTCTAATATAAATGTGAATACAGAAAATTTTGTTCTAAAATATTGTAACATGGGAGAATAACGCCCACAGGCGGACCTTACTGTCAAAAATTCAAAATCATGAGGTCACGAAATTGTTAATATGAGATTATTCTCATGTATAAAGAAATATACTAAAAAAGTTTCAAACTATTTCTCCAACAATAAAATAATCTGGGATGCACAGGGTTAACTTCAGACATGCATAGAAACTTCATAAACTCACACTTTCCAGTTACGACTTAGTAATGAATGCAGTTAAGGAAACAACCGCAAATTGAAGCAAATGAAAAATATTTTGGATTACCCAGATCATGAACCGCTGCAAATGACTTGAAACTTCAATGCATAATTTTAAGTACAATAAAAGATAATAGTATTCTTTTTTATGAGACTATAAGGAATAATTGGGCATTTATAATTTGTTTCTTTATAATAAAGAGAATTTATTTCATCAAAATTTTTCGGAACTTTCAGAAAAATTGACAAAACTTTAGAAAAGTATATTTTTCAAACATACACTGTATAAAAAAAAATTGTGTAACTGTACACTATAAATGGTGTAATGCAATTTCTGGTGTAATGAAACACCTTTAGTTTCGGTGAAGAAAATCACCAAAAATTACTGGTGTTTCATTACATCAAAACTTTTTCATTACTCCATTTTTGGTGTTAGTAGTTGCCACCATTTTTGGAGTACAGCAACACAAAATATATTTTATAGTGATATTAAATTTTAATTACATTAAAAGTCGAGACAATATACATTAAAACATACAATTAAAATATTAAAATACACTAAGTGACAAAAAAAAAAAAAAAAAAAAAAAAAAAAGCCGCACTTCAGAAAAAGTGACTTATACCTGTTTTATTTGTAATAACTTTAAAATTAATGTTTGAAACAAAAAAAAAAAAAAAAAATTGCCTTGTTTGCATAATACCAAAAGGGTGAAATGATACCTACGTATGTATATTTTCGATTTAATAATTCGCTTTATTGCATTCTACGAAGTACTTTTTTAAAATCTGCATAAAAGTTTCTTTTTTGAACATAATGCAATAACAATAGCATAATTGCCAACCATCTCATTATGAACCGTACAGTTTTTAGTACCCGCCTTTTTTTACACCAATAATTTTTTAGAGTAAATTTAGTCTTATTTAATTGTAACAACATTGAGAGAATAACTCTAAAAATATAGTGGTCTGAGAAAAGGGGCGTTTTTTCAGGGGGCGTTAACAATTGCACGGTTATTAGTGAGATGGTTGGCAAGTATGCCATAGACTTTGTATTCTATTATGATTTATTATATGAAATAAATAAGTTATATTGTAATATATGAAATAAAACTATTTATTTGTTAGATCTAAGCAATTTTTTTTTTTAAATATGTATTCTGCATTGGGTTAATTCCACCTTTATATGGAATTACTGCTTTAATGTGCAATGGCATAGTTTTATACAGTGTTTTAACATAAATCTCAGAAATTTCAATGTGCCAAATATCACAAATAATTTCTTCTAGTTCTGGCAGAGTTATAGGCTGTAAATTTCGAATCCTCTCCCCTCTCCCCCGCCTTTTTATAGACGAAAAATTTTCGAGCGGAGTTAACATTTAATTATTTTGCCATCTGACGTATTAAAATACTTATTGATTTTCATTCAAAAATTAATACTTTTTGTGGCATCATGAACTGTCTTAATCTTACCATTTTTGAAATAATTTCTAAAATTACAAATTTCCTGACAATTGCATTTCGTTTTTAACACTGGACTCGAAGCTAAAGTGCATGTGGAGGACAACATAATAAAATCTGTTCGAAAATTTTCTAAAATTGGCGGTTGTAGAAGGCGAAAAGGAAAATATCCAAGTGCGGCTTTTTTTTTTTTTTTGTCGCTTAGTGTACACCTAACATAAATTTAAACATTTCGAGCCTTATTAGACTCCTCATCCGTAAAAAAACATCAAAATTAAACGCTCAAAAAGTTAAGCGTTTATTTTTGCTGTTTTTTACTGATGAGGAGCCTAATAAGGATTGAAACGTTTAAATTTATGTTAAGTATATTTGAATATTTTAGATTGTATATTTTAATGTATATTGTCTGGATAGTTAATGTAATTAAATTTAATATAATTGTACGAGACGTAATAATATTTTAAATTTTACAATGATGTTTACAAAATAACTTTCGCTGTACCATTAAAACATAAATAAATTAGAAACAAAAATAATTTACTAAATGCTATTTAATGTGTAATATCACTGTTTTAACTATTACTAAATGTAAAGCAAAAGAATGTTACTCTTTACGTATTTAATGATAGAAAATTTTAGATTTACAAAAATATCTTTTACCTATATTTTTTAAGATCCAAAAGTTAGTCTGACAAACTTTTTAAAGGATTCTATTAGGTTGATTTCTTTAGAAATCGACCTATTGCAATCACTTCGTTTATCTCTCTCTCTCTCTCTCTCTCTCTCTATATATATATATATATATATATATATATATATAATGAAACTTTTGTCATCACGATAATTCCCGAAATAATACTCGAAATGGAACCAAATTTGGACAGTGAACTGATCTTATAAATATCTTGGATGAGTTCGTAAACCAAGTTGCTCCCACTTTTTGTTTTCAAGTGGCAGCCACTTGAAAATTTCAAACCGACATTGTAAAAAGCATATTTAAAGCAAGATTTGCTTGAATTTTGTTGTAAATACAGGCCACATAAGGGTCTCAATTAAGTTTATTAATGAAGTTTATCCGCCATTTTTAATAAAGTGGCAGATATTTTAAGTTGAGCGGGACCACTTGAAATCAGGCTACCACTTGAACATTTGAAACCATGATAACTTCCGAAATAATACTCCAAATGGATCCAAATTTGAACAATGTCTTAACTTATCTTATAAATAACTTAGATAAATTTGTTAAACAAGTTGCTCCTCCATTTTGTTTTCAAGTGGAGACCACTTGAAAATTTCAAATTCAAATTGTAAAAAGCGTATTCCGAATTTGTTTGAAATTTGATGTAAATATAGACCACTTCAGGGTCTCAATGAAGTTTATTAATGTAATTTATCCGTCATTTTTAATAAAGTGGCGGATATCTTAAGTTAAGCGGAACCTCTTGAAATCAGGTTACCACTTGAACATTTGAAATCATGATAACTTCCGAAATAATACTCCAAATGGATCCAAATTTGAACAGTGTCTTAACTTATCTTATAAATATCTTAGATGAGTTTGTTAACCAAGTTGTTTCGCCATTTTGTTTTCAAGTGGCAACCACTTGAAAATTTCAAATTCAAATTGTAAAAAACGTATTCCGAAATTGTTTGAATTTTGATGTAAATACAGACCATATAAGGATCTCAGTGAAGTTTATTAGTATATATACGCCATTTTTAATAAAGTGGCAGATATCTTAAGTTAAGCTGGACCACTTGAAATCAGGATCCCACTTGAAAATTTAAAATCACGATAACTTCTGAAATAATACTCCAAATCGAACCAAATTTGGACAGTGATATTATCATATAATTATCTAGAATGTTTTCACTGGGCAACTTGTCCCGACATCTTGTTTCTAAGTTCCAACCACTTGAAATCACACTGGCACTTGAAAATATGCCATCACGATACTTTTTAAAATACTAAACTGATTCAAATAAAAGTTGGATAGTGAACTTATGGTTCAAATATCTAGAATAAGTTGACTTGGTGACTTCATCCGCAATTTTATTTCCAAGTGGCGGCCACTTGAAAATTTGTCATTATGGTAACTATAGTAATACAGAATCAATTTGTATCAAATTTGGGTAGTGGATTTATCCTTCAAATATCTCAGAGAAGTTCGCTGGGCATCTCACTCCGCTTTTTTTTCCAAGTGGTGCCACCTGAAAATTTCTTATGACGATAATTTTAGAAACACTGATTTAATTTGAACTAGATCTGGATAAGGAACTTATACAAGTATACTGGATGATTTCGCTGGGCAAGTTGTTTTGCCATTTTGTTTCCAAGTTGAAACCACTTTGACTGCCACTTGAAAATTTGCCATAAAAATAATTTTTGAAACACGGCACTGATTTAAACCACAATTGGACAGTGAATCTATTGCTTCAAATATCTTGGATATGTTTGCTGGGCAACTTGTTCCACTGTATTGTTTCCAACTGCGGCCACTTGAAAATTTGTTATCACGGTAACTTTAGAAATACTTTATCAATACAAATCAAAGTTGAAAAATGGATTTATCATTCAAACAACAAAAATCTAGAAATATCACGTAACTCGTGAACCAATCACGTTATTGCGTCCAACTTTGGTATATCGATAATAAGTATTTTCTCGCCAAAAGTCGCCAAAAACTCGCCATAGGGAAAAAGTCGCCAAATCCATTACCTGCGTTACTGGATCTTTTTAATGCATTTTTAAGGAAAAATTAGGCTATTTTAATGCTAAAATAAACTAGAAATGCAGAAAACTAATATTTTATCAACTTACTAAGCCTCTTTGAAAGACTTTCTTAAAAAAAAAATATTTTGAAATTTGCAACGATATCTTAGATGAGCAACTTTCTCTGCTATTTTGATCGAAGTGCCAGCCACTTAATTTTTCAACAGGATGACTTTTGAGATTTTGAATTAATTCGAACTATATGTGTACAGTAGACGATTAGACTTATCTCACAAATACATTTCATATATTTGTCAACTTAACTCACCATTTTGTTTCCAAGCGCCGGTCACTTGAAAATTTTAAATTCACATAAAAAGGTATTTATGAACCGATTTGCTTAAAACTCCATATGGGCATAGCCTACATCAATATTTCTATCAAGTGCATTAATAATTTGTAGCCGCCATTTTGAAACAAAATGACGGCTACTTGATAAGGAAAAAGAAATCAACCTACCCTTCCGAATAAGCCGGAAGGACTTGTTTTTATATTCTTTTCGTTAAAATTTGTGGAGCATCAATTAGCATTTTAGTATAAATCCTAACATACACAAATTTCGCTAACCTTTTCGATTCCAAGGGCCTAAATTCATTATTAAAATCCTGTAGAGCACTAATATGATTTATAAATAAACAGAACTATATCTGTAGAATATTAAATACTTCCGGGAAAGAAAATGGACATAACTCAAAAATGCAGTATTTGAGAAAAATCAATTTAAAATAATGATAAAGCTTTGACTAGCCTGCAATAAAACTTGCACTCTATTTCTTAATGTATCCAAATTTCGAAATAGAGGTACGATGTTTTTGGTGCACGTTGTGGTCCTTCATAAACCTTTTTTAAGGATATAAACTCAAATTTGCCAGTCTTTCACGTATGTCTTGTTAGGGTACATTTTTTTTTTTTTTTTTTAATATGAAATAAACCTATTTAATATAGAAATATATATATATTAGAGGAAAATCGTAAATGCTTTTTTAATTACAAGAAAGATGCATAAAGTTTTTTAATTACAATAAAATAGTTATCTAGAGCAAAAATTTAGGCAAGGTTTACTAATTATATGTTATAAAAAATGAGAAGAACGATTAAACTGCTGTGATAAATTTCTATTACCATACATAAAACTATATTTACAAATCTATTAGTATGTATGCTGTTACATTACGAAACTCTTCAAAAGGATTATTATTTTTATGTACATTTAAAACTTTTAAATAGTTTTAAATGTAGAATAATATGATAAATAGAAATAGAGAGATAATAATAAGAGAGATAATAATAGAGAATAATATGATAATAGAATAATATGATAAATTTTACATTTATCTATGGATATGAAACAATTGCATATAAGAAATGCATATTTAATATTTGTTGACAGATGTTTCAAAAACATTTCGTTTATTTCCTTCACGCTCGTCTAGAATCTGAAGTTTAGTTTCAATTCACTAACCACATATACCCATATATATATATATATAAAAAAAAAAAAAAAAAAAAATACCATTAAAAGAAAAAAAAAAAAAAAAAAAAAAAAAAACAGAGAATGAAGATACACTTTTTAACACCATTCTGTCTTCGAAACGCGGCTCAAACACAAACAAAATAAATGTAAAATCGAACATCTGCTATTATGTAAATATTCAGCCATATTCAGGGTAAAAAAAGAAAATAATAATAATAATAATTCTTTACTATACAATGATTCGTAATTGGATCTTTGCCAATGTCAATAATAATATTTAAAACAAATAAATTTTATCATGCTTTAATATAGTTTAATTTATGAAAACAATTGTAAAAGTATGAACTGCATTTTTAAACGATTGCAAATATTTGGATGCAAAAATTATTTCAAAAGGAAAGTTTAATGCTACAATTGAAGATCACAGTAAATCAATAATACATGCTGATTAAAAAATATTATTAAACAACTGCTTTAGTAACTTAAATATAAATGCAAACACGTAGACTATCATTAAGAAATGATTTCGAATGAAATAATATCAGGCTTAGTAAAGCGTGCATAACTTATAATAGATATAAATCTTATATTAAAATTCATTTGTATAAACAACAGAGTCATATCTAACTTTATTTAACATTTTAACATTTATTTTAACAGAGTAATACCTATATATACATACTTGGGATAAGCAAAGTTAAAAAAGGCATTTGTGAGTTTTTCATGGCGGCGTGTAAATGACATTCCAAAACAAAACAACAACTGACGAAGCCACCAGACATTTTTCAAACGAACTCCAAAACTGGTGTTCACACAAGCGTGCCTGTAAGCACAGAATTTCTGGTGTATGGATACACCGATAATGGGGTTTGACGCAAAATAGTTTTCATTTACACCATTTTAATTGTATCTGAACGCTTGATTTGGTGTCAATACGAATTTCAGTGTTTGTTTACTCAATTTTTAGGTATTTGAATACCAATTTTGGGGTGACATTGCTCCATATTTTTTACAGTGTGCTTTTCTAAAGTGCATATGTTTAATTTTCGATGAAATATGAGTAACTGAAGTAAATAATTTTTACTGCGTATGCACGAGCGATAGCACCTTTTTTTTTATTCCGTAGGTTGAAATCTAAATCTAGCAGGCTTTGCCCGCTTAGCTGGTCACTATATTTAAGTGAATTCTCAAAATTCTATATCATGTTATTATTAAAATCTCAAAAATTAAAATTAAAATCACTGAAATCAGTGGAAACATAAGTTAAATTTCCAGGGCGTTCGGTAGTAGTTTTCAGGCTTGCAACATACAGAGTCCGGATTCACACTTCCTTCGGCACTACTTAACCGGTTTTTACTCCCCCCTTCCCTGCGGATAAATTATAAAGTTCGCAAAATCTCACTAAAGTGCATACTGCGTACACTCAATTAACACCCACACAAAAAAATTCGCAATTCTAAGATAATTTAAAGCGTATTTAAAATTGAAAACGTATTTTCTGAGCCGACCGCCTTAACGGGGGAGGGGGACGACAATTTTACAAAACCCCTTTATAGTGCATGTTACATACACATAACCAACCGATACATCAAAAAATCGCCTTTCTGGGATAATTTGGAGCAGAATTATGTTTCGAAACGTGTTTTTGCTCCCCGCTCTTAAATGGTGGGAAGGGGGAGATTTTCCCAAAACCTGTTTATACGACGTGTTGGATACGTATAACCGACTCAAATATCAAAAATCGCTTTTCTAAGATAGCTTGGAACAGATTTAAACTTGAAAACGTGTTTACCCCTACCCCTTTGTGTTGTGTGTATTGGGTACGCATATCCAATCGACACATCAAAAATCGCTTTCTTGAGATAATTTGGACCAGAGTTACATTTGAAACGTGTTTGCCCCCAGCCTTTAAAAGGGAAAGGGGAAACTTTCACAAAATACCTTTGTAGTACGTGTTGGGTACGCATAACCAAACCCTACAAAAACATTAATTTTACTGAGATAATTTGGAGCAATGTTACGCTTGGAAACTTAGTTATTGCCCGCCTAAGCTTTATTATTGTAAGAGGGAAATATTGTAAAATCCCCTTACAATAAGTGTCGAATGCTATGAACAATTGATACACCAAAATTTGCGACCACAGCTCCCATAGATTTCTCTCGAAACTTTCAGAAAATACCTTTGTAGTATGTGTTGGGTACGCATAACCAAACCCTACATAAAAATTAATTTTACTAGATAATTTGGAGCAATGTTACGCTTAGAAACTTGGTTATTGCCCGCCTGCACTTAGGGAGTAAGAGGGAAATATTCTAAAATCCCCTTACAATAAGTGTCGAATGCTATGAAAAATTGATACACCAAAATTTGCGACCACAGCTCCCATAGATTTCTCTCGACCTTTTTGTACAATTTTAGTGCTAAAAGCGGGGGGCGAATTTTCCCAATCCTAACGCCCCTCCCCAAAAATGGAGAATCACACAAAAAACAAAAAATGGGTTTTAGGTAATATTCTAAAGAAGACACATGTTTTCAACATCTTTGTAAATTTTCGGTAGAGTTCTATTAAAAAAATCGGAATTTGAGAAATGCTCCCCCCCCCCCCCCTTAATCCAATTTTCACCATCCTCTCCCCCTTAAAAATCGGGAATTCCAAAATTGGATTTTTTTTTTTTTTTTTTTTTTTTTTTTTGTAGTCAAGTGTAGGTTCCCATGCACAATTTTTTCACGATGAAGTAATTTGGGGTCAAGTTATGCTTACAAACGTGTACCTCCCCCCCACACACACACCAGGAGAAACGGGAGAATTTCACAAAAGTTGATACATATAATTTTATGTTGGGTTCAGACCTAAATTCCTGCCAAGTGTCGTCGAATTCCGGTCAGCCATTCTCAAGTGATACCCGAACAAAAATAGCGTCACAGACATACAAACAACACGACTCCACACACAGAAAATTTTCTGAAGTAATTTTTGGCCTTCACGATGTGTGAAGCGTGAAGATATCGCAAAATTTTTTGATTCTGAGAAATTTATTGACAAAAGTACGATTTTCTTAATATAGATTTATTTTGAACTGACAAGCTGAATTTGATGTTTTTCTAAGAATTGCAAGTTCATATAGGTTTTTTCATAAAAAATATTTTTTAAAGTATGAAGTAATTGTACACCACATGAGCTAAAAATTCTAACATAATTTTATTTATTCATTAAAAATATGTGAGTTCATAAGGATTTTTCATAAAAATGATTTTTTCGAAATGTGGCTCAAATTATTGCATTCCCAAATTACGTATATGGCATGTGGAATACAATTATAATTCTATAAAATATCTAAAATTTAGCGCATTTTACGATAGCTGCTTTAATATTTATTCGATTCAAAAGAAATTTTGACATATGTTGCCGTATAGCTTTCTAATATTTCCTTTTTGTTATGTAATACTTTCGCTCATAAGCAGTAAAACATTATTTGCTACAAATAATCAAATACTCATAGAAAATTAAATGTAAGCCTTTTCTGTTTTAGAATAAACTTTCTCTAACATTTTGTTAATTTTTTTGCAAGTTTTGTAGTACATTGTTCATATCCATTCTTGTTATAAGCAAATACTCCTCGCAAAAAATATGTGTTATAACATTAAAAATAATAACTTTAGAAAAAGAATGTATCTGTTTAAATATTCCTTGTATTCCTACAAAAAGCATAAAAATATAGTTAATAGTAAGTGAAATCCCGTGTTAACATTACAAATCCTTTGTAGTTTTTTATGAAGTAGGATAATCGAAAGCATTTTTGATTTTCTTTAATTTGTGGTTCGTTTCATGTTCCCTAATTATACTCGTGACTAAATTGTTACTGGAAAGTGTGAGTTAATGAATGTTCTTTGCATATCTGTGAAGTTCGAAATAATTTCACTTAGTATTTCTATAAAAATTAGAAAAATGTCAAATTAAAAAATAATTTCTAATAATTCGATTATCCACTGTAAATGAAAAGTTATATTGATAAACAAATATACAAATTTGAAGATTTAAATAACGTAAATTTCTAAAAAAAAAAAAAAAATAGAGGCATCTGGTTCAAATCACATTATACAACTAAGTCATTATCATTATTTTCTTTTACTTTCTTGAAAATTTTGTAAATAACAAGAAATTATCCAGATATTTCCATCTAAATTTTATTATAGACGTTTAATATTTCAGTAAAAAGACTTTCTAAATTGGAGTAGCCTATCTAGGTTTTCATACAGTTTTTATGGCACATAATATAAATTCCGTTTTAATAATCAGGTGGCTATAAATATTTCTACCGCAGTAACCGTGTTCAAAAATTTTTACTAGCATTCCAGGAGTGCCGAGAGATTAATTACATGAAGCAACGGTCTCATTTTCTGCTCTCAATTATTTAAAATTTGTATAGCATTAAAAGCTGTGAAGACGGTTGCACTGTTTTAGATTGTTGTATTTAATTGTGCTATCAATGAATTCCGCTGCTCCCTTTCTGTCACGTGTCCTATTCTGTAGTGTCGTTAATTTCTTAGTTCAGCGAGAAGGGAATTAGAGATTTTAATTATAAGTTCATGAGAGATGGCAGTTGCTGAATGTACTGAACGAATATGATGCTCAACAATTCTTTAAACAATTTTCACTTTACATTAAGAAAAAAAAAAAAAGCAAAAATATGACAAAGCTTAATTACAGTTTCAGTTTCAAGTGAGGAATATCGCGTTGAATATTATGTTTTAAAAAATTGCGGCTCTTGTTTTTTAAGAGAGTATATTTCATTTTACTTGAGCTTGATTAAAGGTTAAACGAAACTCAAGTAGATAGGAATGATTTATTTATAATCTAAGTGCATAATTGCATAATATACGTATCATAATATTTTGAATTTCAGGTACACTTTAAAAGTACGAATCATATAAAATAACTTTATAATTCTTATTATATAATCGTATTAAGTTTTCAATTAAAAAAACGTGTTTTATCATAAAAAAGTTTAGTAATTGAACTTTTTTAATGTACGAAATATTATCAAATGTATTTTATCCATTTAACGAATATATATATTTTTTTTTAAGTGCAGAGTTATTTCAAATTAATGTTACTGTAAACTACTGAAAAAATGTAGTATTTATTCGACATACAGCAGCAATGTTTAAGATGTATAAAAATATTTTTAGTCAATTTATTAATAATTTTATTGAATTTCAATTTATGCGCTTAACACTTTATCTCCGAAATTTCTGTGCATTCCCAAATTTAATGAATTATTTATGATTTTATATTTTTCACACTAGGCTTCACATCTTTAGCATTAAGACGTTATGTTTTTCGATATTTCTTCGCAAATTTAAACCAGTAAAATTGTCATCCTTATACTTAAATGTGATTCGTTTGTCCGTCGTAGCATTTTTTGTACGTTATTTCCTACACTGTGAACTGACGAAACGATCTTAGAAAGTAAAAAGCAACAAGATTCACAAGATACCTTTATTTTTGAAGTTCAAACTTCTTTCCGTCAGCTGAAATGCACATCAAGTCACTTATTTAACTTCACGTAGCACACATGTCACAACTCACGCTACAATGTGAATTTTAACCTACTTCCAAGTGTGCATTGCAGCTGATGGAGATTATTTTGAACATAGAAAATAAAGGTATCTTGTAAGGACTACTAGTTCAGCTAAAAAGTGTCTGCAGAAAATCTTACCAAAAAAAAAAAAAAAAAAAAAATATGCAGACCATTTGAAGGTATTTGAAACATAGTTATCTGCAGAAAATCTACAAAATAAATCTGAAGAAAGACTGAAAAAAAAAAAAAAAAAAAAAAAGTACAGAGGATTTGAAGGTATTTGGAAAAACGTTTTTGCAGAAAATCTGCAAAAGAATAATTTTACACAATTTAAAGGTATTTAGAACCTTATTACCTGTAGAAAATCTGTAAAACAAATTGCAGAAAATTTGAGGGTTTTTGGAACAGTTGTCTGCAGAAAATCTGCAGATAAAAAGGTGCAGACAACTTGAAGGTACTAAAACCTTTTAAACAACCTTACTTTTAAATCCTTAGAGTCTTTCGCCCAGGAGCCTCCGGCATCCTCGCAAAGAAGACCTACATAGTCGTCACTGATTCTTGGTTTATTGTTTCTCTCAGCTCTTGTCGCTTCCTCGATGAGGGACGCCACATTCTGTCTCTGTTGTCTTGGGTTTGTTTGTCATTCATAGAATTACTACATTTTTAATGATTTCAAGAGTTTTGCGAGGAAAAGAATAAGTAGGGTTTTTGTAGTCGGCAAGTTTTTTTACGTCATTGAATATGATGTTAATATTTTCGGTCTGGGCGGTTTTAGCTAATGCTGTGTTATTTTTTGTTAAACTTAATGTCTGAGAAGTGTGATGTTCTATTCTACTATTGAGTTTCCACTTTGTTACACCTATGTAGTAGCTGTCATCGGATTTTTGCGTATAAACGGGATTTTATAAACTATGGTGGTATCTAAGGGCAATCTAAAGTATTTAAAGAAATAACCCAAATACTGCCAAAGTTTATAAAATTCCTTTCATACGGGAAAATTCCAATAACTGCTGCAAGTGTAACAAAGTGAAAAATTAACAGTAGAATAAAAGAACACTTCTCAGACATTAACAAAATACCACAGTGTTAGCTAAAACCACCCAGTCTGAAAAGGGTAACATCAAATTCAATGACGTAAAAAAATTCGCCAACTATGGAAACCTCACTTATGCTTTTAACCGCAAAATTCTTGAAAATATTAAAAATACTAATTCCGTGAATGGCATCGAGCACAAGGCCAACATAGATAGAATGTGGCGCCCCACCTCATCGAGGAAGCGACAAGAACTGAGAGAAACAACATACCAAGAATCAGCGTCGACCATGTAGGTGTTCCTTCCAAGGATGCCGAAGGCTCCTGTGCGAAAGTATCTAATGATCTAAAAATAAGATTTTTAACAGGTTTTTGTACCTTCAAGTTGTCCGCACCTTTTTATTTGCAGATTTTTTGCAGACAACTGTTCCAAATACCTTCACATTTCCAGCAATTTGGATGCCGAGGGTCCCTGAGAGGAAGATTTTCAGGATTAAAGCCTAAATGTAAAGTTTTCTAAACGTTTTAGTAATTTAAAGTCTTGATTTTATTAGTTTATATAAATCTGAAGGTACTTTTAAAAACTTCAGCCCCCACATGTCCTCGTACTTAATCTTACAGTTTCGAAAGTTGTTTTAATTCTCCTGTGAATAACAGGATCAGTTTACAAAAAACCTTGCATAAACTGACCCAGCAGAGGAGGACACATGTACTTGAACATTTTGTTTTTTATATACACAGTCGAACCTCCTTAACGTGAACACGCTTAACGTGAATTACTTTTAACATGAACTATTTCCACAAGCCCTGTCAAATTAAACATTAGTTTAGTTATATGAAGGCTAGTTACTGTCAACATGAATAATCCCACCCCCCCGCCCTTCTTTTAAAATTCACGTTACCGAGGTTCGATTGTATAATATCTATATTATTATTATTATTATTATTATTTTTTTTTTTTTTTTTTTTTTTTTTTTGAAAACTTTATAATAAATATTAAAGTATGTCATAAAAGGTACAGTGAAATCTCTCTAAAATCACTTTGTGGAATTTTAAATAATTATTAAATTTTTGTTATTGTAGCATCTGAACACAAACAGTGTAATGAAAACATTTTTATACATGAGGATAGTTCTAGTTCTAGTTTGAAAGATTGTTACTATCATAAACTGATATTATACACTATGAACATAAATAAAATCATATACTACTCCGATTCAAAAAATTAGAATAATGAAAAGAAATATGGTCAAGGAAAATGAAAATCGAATTTATCAAATAAATAATCAACAATATCAAATATAAAGTACTATAATATGAATCTGCATATTTTGCAGATTATAAAAATGTAAACACATTACAATGAAATAGAAAATATATTTAAATCAGCTAACAACAAAAAATTCAAAATATTAGAATACTTTCTAACATGGTTCAAAAAATTAGAATAATGAAAATATATTGAACATAATTTAAACTCTAAGTATTTTTACTTGCTAATCAGTACTTTGTTGCATCACCCTTAGCTTTAATGACAGCTCTTAAATGTTTTGGCATGTTTTTAACTAAAGGTTCACAATCTTTTTTATCCAAATTCGCCCATATGCTCTTTATACTAGAAATAAGTTCTTTTTTGTCTCTAGGCGCAACTTCTTGAATCCATTCTTCATAATTCCCCACAAATTCTCGATAGGATTTAGATCGGGTGAGTTTGCAGGCCAAGGGAGTACAGGTATGTCCTTCTCTTTGAGCCATTTAGTTGTTGATTTGGAAGTGTGGGGAGAAGCTGAATCTTGCTGAAACAAGAAATCGTCATCACATAAATCCTCAGCTGAAGGAATCATGAAATGTTCAAGAATTTCTTGATAGACTTCTGAATTGACTGTTGTGGAAACAATACACAACCTGCCTGGGCCTTCAGCAGTCATGCAGCCCCATACCATAACAGAGGTCGCAAATTTAAACGAACGTTTTAAACATTCTTTCTTATAAGCTTCATGTTTGAGTCTCCAGACACGTATACCTTGATTTCCGTGAGACACACAAAACACACTTTCATCGCTGAAAAGTATCTTTTTCCAATCGTCGTGATCCCAAAATAGCCTTTGTTTACACCATTTAACTCTAGCAGCCCTTTGCTTAGATGATAAGAATGGCTTTATCTTAGGCACACGTGATCTAAAACCTAATTTGCGAAGTCGTCGTAGTGTTGTAGATTTGGAGACATTTATACCCATTTCTTTCCATTTTCTATGCACATATCTCACACTCCGAAAACGATGTTTCTTCACAATCTTTTTCAATTGCCTTTCATCTCTTCTTGAAGTTACTGGCTTTCGACCACTTTTAAAGTGTTTATTTTGAAAACACTTATTATTAGAATATTCTCTCAAAACTCTACTCACACTTGCTTGAGAGCATTTCACTTCTTTTGCTATAAAAAGTTGTGTTTTTCCTATTTCGTGCAAGTACACAATACGATATTTCACAGCCTCAGATAAATCGCTCTTTCGTCCCATATTAAGCAAATACTACGCTACAATCAAATGCCAAACGACTTTTCATTTTCAACGGAGCACATTTTATAGTCCCACAGATGTTAATCCCGCAGCCGTTCTCTCAACTTATAAGAAAAATTTGAATATTCTAATTTTTTGAACCATGCTATCGAGGTATTCTATTTCTTTGAATTATTCTAATATTTTTTAAATAGTTAATTATTAATATATCAGATAAAAATAAATATTTATGTTATATTTATAAATGCTCTGAAGATAATTAGATACTTTTAATATATTTTTTCCTGGACGCAGTATGCAAATTGACGCGTTAGCAACATCAAACTCATTCTTTTTTACATTATTCTAATTTTTTGAATCGGAGTAGTATTAGTGGGAGGTGGGGAGGGAGTCATAAAAGTTATTGTTAACTTGTGTAGTTTTCATTTTTATATTTAGAGCTTCGAGTATTTTCCTTTAATTAAATATTCCAATAATCATAATATACTAAGTAAATACTGATATGGGTCATTGCCAACACAAGGGGTAGAAACCATGTCCCTTAGCCCTCAAAAATATAAAATATTTTCAATCAGAATAAAATTTACAGCTAGGCTATTTCTTACGATTTTCTCTAATTCAATATTATTCTAAAAAATTTTAATATTATTTATTTTTCTTAGAACTATATCCATAAAACCTGGAATATCCTCTCCGTGGACTGTCCCCAAGGGCGGTCTGCAGAATATAGCATTATTTTCAAGCTTAGTATTAATGTTTTTTAATTACATTTTGATTTAAGCAGGACATAATTATCCATAAAAAATATATTTATTAAATTTTAGAGTTATAAAATGAATCTTGATTTTTTAGTTAATTTATGTCAAATGTCCCTAATGAAATGCATCCACTCCGTGGACAACTATATAATTTCCCATAAAGTTCAGTAGATGGCACTGCCTGTCACCAGTGTGTAACTGAGAAGGAAGAGGGGGAAGCCATCTTTGTTTTCATCTACATGTGTTGAACTCAATGCTTTATTTCGTTCTGTTGAAATAGATTTCATCTATGATACCTCTATTTGGCTATCTCATCAGTCCATTCTGCGGTGAGAGGTATACAGGTAATTATAAGGATTATTTATTATATAATTATTATTACAATTAATGATTATGAGGCTTAATTCGACACTAAAGTTAAATTGTTCCTGACATTAATACTTTGTTCCTTAAAATTCAAAATCAGACATTCTGTCAACTCCGTGGAGGTGGACTTCCACTCCGAAGACATCATTTGATCCCGGAGTGGAAACTTCTTTCCACGGAGTAGATACATTCAAATTTAATCTTAAAAATATATACACTTGAAAAATAATTTAAATATATTTGAAAAATAAATTTTATCTTTTTTTTTTTTTTCATTAGCCAACTTATTGCTTAAGGTACAATAAAAATATATCCCCCCTCCCCCCCCCCCCCAACTTTTATATTTTTATTCGTGATTTTCTAAAAATTTCATTTCAACTTCTTTAAAAGAGTATTTTCTATTTTATACTGAAGTGTTAAGCATTTCTCTTCATGGTTTAAATGTAACAACAAAATTCGTATAATATAAATTTAAGAACAGTTTTATGAGTGTTGTTTACAGAGTAATGCAAAAGGCATGATGTATGCTATATGACTTTAAAAAAAAAGTTTTAAACGTGAAATGTAGAAAAGGTAACATAACACTTTAGAAAACTAATTTCAAAAATTTAATTAAATTTAGTTTCAGAAGAAAAAAAAATTAAAAAAATTTTTGTTTTACAACAAAACTAAAATTGTTTTGTATTTTTATTAATTGAATAAGTTTTTTTATAAAAACAATACTTAAAATATATATTTATTTTCTTTACAGAAATTTATTATGCCGTTCAAGAAATATGGAAATTCACATGTAATCCAATGCAGGACAAACAAATGTGCACAAACCTTAGCTCAAACTCAGTCAAAAAGAAAATTAGGCACAGTTGAAAATCAAAATGATAAGAAAAATAACAAGAAAAAGAAACTTTACAGCCAAACTACAGAAAAACGCAAAGAACGAAAAAGAAAAAGTATGCAGAGAGCAAGAGAAAGACTAATGCTCCTATTACACACAACGAATTTTCACACAACTTTTGAGACAATTGTTAATTTGGCTCAAATCACGTCAATGCCCAGTGTAACAGGAATTGGGAATATGAACATTTTTTTCTGGCTAGTCAGAAAAAGTTGTTCGTATGAACAACTTTTCCTACTGTGATAAACCAGTGAGAAGAAAGCTTCTTAGTGCCGAGAAAAGACAGCGCCGGCAGGAATTCATTCACCGTTGTTCTCTTCGCTCTCCCATGTCGTCCCCGTTAAAACAGCGATAAATAGTTGTGCCTTCAGATGTACTGTACACCATGCAAGCCAATTTTTCGAACAATTTTTGATTCAAATATTGTAACCTTCTTTCGGATTACGGTTTCCAAAAATTGAAGCAAAAATTAGCTCAAATGAAAGGCGTGTGAAACATCTTTGTGTGTAATAGGAGCACAAGAAATGATCCCGCAAGACATGAGGAAGAAAAAGATAAAGAAAGATAAATATATCACAGAAGGACGAAAACTATAGTTGAAATGTCTGAACAAATGAAAAGAAAGAACCAAACATGAAAGAAAAATGATGCAGTACGCACTGATTGGTAAAACTTTCAAACTGTACGCAATTGTTGTATCGAATAACTTTTAATATTCTTTGCCTACGTTATCACACAACAGACAGAAGGGCTGAAAAACATACAGATAGACTAATTGATTTTAAAATTACTCTTAGGCATTTTGGAAAGTGTTAACGCAAAAGAAAATGAAGCCGTTAGATTATAATTACAGCTTTTAATCTCTCTGAATATTTTACTGTAGCCCTGTAAATCTGAAAGTTAATCGTATCATATTCTATACAAAACAATACTTTAGAATATTAATAATACATGTCAATGTTTATTTTTTATTGTTATAGTAGAAATTTTTTTAAATGTAACTTTTAAAAATTTCTATCCTGTAACGTAATACATTGGCTTTTTTTTTATTGTTGTTGTTGTTGTCCCTATAAAAAAACTAGTTGTACAAGACCTATTAATGACATTTTAAATAGAGAATATTCCATAGGGAACTTAAGTGTATCATTTTTAAAAAAATTCTCAAAATATTCACGGATGATAGGAGCCGGAGACAAACAGATAGAATGGTATTTAATAAAAAAGCACCACAAAACTGGCGTTGTAAAAAATATTACTTACAAACTTTGAATAAACACCATAAAATGCAATAAACTCGCAACTGACTGCAGCACTCGTGCTTACTTTATTCGCCTGATGAGGGGTCGTGTGTTTTTTCGACCCGAAACAAATGTTGCGAGTTTATTGCATTTTATGGTGTTTATTCAAAGTTTGTAAGTAATAAGATAGAATGGTAGACAATCGTACAGACGGATGCAGAAATTGAAATCATATTCCCACTAAAATTATAAGAAAGAGTTAAAACGCACATGTAAATAAAAGTGCAATTCCATTAAATTTTGATTAATAGCTTATAATGTAACTGATTATTTTTGTGTGGCCCTGTAAATCTAATGCAAACCATACTATATTACATAGAAGGCACTCTTTTGTGCATACGAATAATATATTTCAATTGCATTAAGTTTTGGGGGAAATAAAATTATTAAAATTTGATTTATAAAAACAACTTGTGAGGTTGAGACGTCAGAACAACACCACACTTGTTTTAATTAAGCTGGATCCAGCAAAGTAGAAAGTGGAGACGGTTAAAATCACTCCGTCGCCAGTGACTCGGTGAAGGTTGAGGTCGAGCTAGTTTTGTGTCGGCAGGGTGCTGCATTAAAAGACTTAGAATTTGAATATTAGTTAAATTAGAAGTGATTTTTAAAAGTACGGATTGAAATGTAGTGAAAGGAGGGTGTAGGAAGAAGTACAAAAATAGAGATGGTTTTAGTAGATGGTGTGGATGTTGGAGGATCGTATAGTGGATGTTATGAATCTTAGTTTGACGGATATTAAGAAGTAGAGTAGTGGAGATTTAGTGGCGTGAAGTTAAGTAGTGTTGAGTGTTGGTGAGTGTCTACTAGTTTTCGGAAAGTTCAAGCTGGGTCAGAAGGGAATCCTCTGTCCCATAGTGAAGCCGTAGTATTGGAGTACGAGTGCGACCGTCTCTACACCTTCGACTATCTGCTGTGGTGAGATATTTAAGATAATTAAATTGTTGATTTATATATTTTTGATTTAATAATACGCTGACTGAGCTAAGAGCTATTTCCAGGCCGCCCTCCCATTAATCTGGTTCAAATAAACTCTTATTGTTTGTTCAATTAAAGTCTCTGGTTTTCTTAGTAACTTAATTAAGTATTTAAGTTAAGATGGAGTTTGCAGGAACGCAAACGCCACAAACTCTCATACAACACAATGCTTTGGAATACATTCAAGTGCCCCTGTACAGAAACCAGTTAGAAATGTCTCTATTTTACATAGGAAATATCAGATAGGGGATTGAATAACATATTAAAATTTCATTAAAGTTTCTATACATTAAAGGTATTAAAATATGGTTTATAGAAACTCCTCTCATAGAACACAATGCTTTCAAATAATTTTTGTTGTCCCTGTACACAAGCCAGAAGAGGTATTCACTCCATTTTCAATAGGGGACATCCAATAGTGAATTTGAATATAATATATCGGTTTAAAGAAATTTCTTGAATATTTACGGGAATTAGAGCGCAGAAAAACAGACAGAGAGACAGACAGACGGACAGAAGAACAGTCAGACAGATACACAAATTGAAATTATAGTCACACTAAAAAAATGATAGAAAGTGTCAAAAACGCTTAATGTAAACGAAAAAACAATTCTAGCAATTTTTTATTAATTGCTCTTGATATAACTGAATATTTTTGTGTCACCCTGTAAATCTAATGATAACCATGCTATATTCTATGCAAAGCATTCTTTTGTGCGTATAAATAACATATTTCAATTTCCTAAAACTTCGTGGAAAGTAAAGTTATTAAAATTTTATTTATAGAAATATCTCACAAAGAACGCAATGCTTTGGAGTACTTTTGAGTGTCCCTGTGCATAACTAGGGGTGGTATGTAATCAATCTATTATTTATAGGAAACATCCAATAGTAAACTTGAATAACATATTTCAATTTCATGAAGATATTGTACAGTTAAGGTATGAAAACATGGTTTATAGAAATACCTCTCATAGAACACAATTCTTTCAAATACTTTCGGGTGTCACTGTAAACAAACTAGTACAGGTATAAACTCCATTTTCAATAGGGAATATCCGATAGTGAACTTGAATAACATATATCTGTTTCAAAAAATTCCATAAATACTTATGGGAGTTAGAGCGTGGGCAGACAGACAGACGGACAGCTACACAAATTGATATCATATTCACACTTAACAAAAGTTAGAAAGTGTTAAAAACGCTTAATGTAAACGAAAGCAGAATTCTAGAAAATTTTTATTAATAGCTCTTAATATAACAGAGTACTTCTGCGTCACCCTGTAAATCTAATGCTAATCATGCTATATTATATGCAAAGCATTCTTTTGTGCATATAAATAACATATTTCAATTTCCTAAAACTTCGTGGAAAGTAAAATTATTAAAATTTGATTTATAGAAATATCTCTCATTGAACGCAAAACTTTAGAATACTTTTGAATGTCCTTGTATATAAAACAGTGATAGTATTTAATCCATTTTATACAGAAAACATTCAATGGTGAACTTGATTAACATATTTCAATTTCATTAAGATATGTGTATAGTAAGGGTATGAGAATATGGTTTATAGAAATGTCCCTCATAGAACACAATGCTTTAACAATTTTTCGGTGGTCCCTGTACACAAACCAGTAGAGGTATAAACTCCATTTTCAATAGGGAACATCCGATAGTGAACTTCAATAACGTATATTAATTTCAAGAAATTCCACAAATATTTACGTGAGTTAGTGCTCGAACAGACAGACGTTACAGACAGACAGACAAACCGAAGTCATTATCACTTTTTAACCTTATTGGGAAGTATTAAAAATGTTAGAAAGTGTTAAAATCACTTAATGTAAACGAAAGTACAATTTTAGCAAATATTTATTAATAGCTCTTTATATAAATGAATATTTTAGTGTCACCCTGTAAATCTAATGCAAATCATGGTATATTCTATGTAAAGCATTTTTTTGTGAATACAAATAACATATTTCATTTTCCAAAAACTTCGTGGAAAATAAAGTTATTAAAATTTAATTTATAGAAATATCTTTCATAAAACGCAATGCTTTGGAATACTTTTGTGTGTCACTGTACACAAATCAGAGGTGGTATTTACTCCATTTTATACCGGAAACATCCGATAGTGAACTTGAATAACATATTTCAATTTCATTAAGATTTGTGTACAGTAAAGGTATAAAAATATGGTTTATAGAATTGTCTCTCACAGAACACAATGTTTTGAAATATTTTCGGGTGACCCTGTATACAAACCAGTAGAGGTATAAACTCCATTTTCAAAAGAGAACATCCGATAGTGAACTTGTATAACATATTTAAATTTCATTAAGATTTTTCTACAGTAAAGATATGAAAATGTGGTTTATAGAATTGCCTCACAGAACACAATGCTTTGAAATATTTTCGGGTGTCCCTGTATACAAACCAGTATAGGTATAAACTCCATTTTCAAAAGAGAACATCCGATAGTGAACTTCAATAACATATATCAGTTTCAAGAAATTCCATAAATATTTACGGGCGTTAGAGCACGGACAGACAGACAGATAGACAGACAAACCAAAGTCATAAACACTTTTCAACCTTGTTGGAAAGTGTTAAAAAGAAATCAAACGGAGAGATTGAAGAAACAGCATAATCTTTGAAGAACATCTCAGAGATGTGACACCTCATTCATCAGCCATAAACATCACACCACCACAAATTAATCCATCTCTGACAACAAGACCATCTCAATCATCATCTAACAGTTTAGAAAGTGGAAGAAAAAGGTCGAAAAAGAACAGCGAAAGGCTTCGTGAAGAAAACAAATAATCTGGTGTGTCACTCACACGACTTTCTCTTACCCTGAAATTTAACACTATAAATACAGGTTGCAGATTAAAAGGTAAGATAACGAGTACTGTTGTGTAAACCTGTGTTAAACAATTCATATTAGGCTTCTGAAGAGTTTTACGTGATAATTACTTCTGTGTGAAGGGGGGCTACCGCCCCCCTCAACCCCCCGTTTCATTAATGCACCTACATTTACATAGAATTTAATTCGGTTATTAAAAAATAATTCTGTTTTTAAAAAATAATTTATTAAAATTATTATTTAAAAAAATTATCTCTTATGATAATGCAGACGATTTCCATATTAGAGAAGTGGTATAACACCAAATATCCAAAAAAAAGTCCATTTTATTTTCATCATTAAAAAGAAGGGGGAAAAAAAAAACGATTTTTTTTCTAATTTTTTTTTTTTTTTTTTCGTTAAAAGTAAAAAAAAAAAATCGATAACTTTGTTTTAAATTATCGCAGATCGATGGTTCAACCATTCGTTTTAAAGGTATTGGCGAGCTCTTTTGAAAGATACCCATCATGAAAATTTACTCCCCTCGAGGGGGGACTTCCCCCCAGGGGGGGAGGCTAGGCTCCTACATACACAAAATTTTTTTCCCAGTTAACTATCTCTATTACAAAAAATATATATTCGTTTCATTTGGTTTAGTGCAGTCTATAGACGTTAAACTCTACTTTCCTGCAATTTCCCACATAGACGTAATGTATTAGAATTCTCTTGATTGTCCCTGTACACGAACCATTTGCTTGATCTTAACGAAAAGCTTACTGTAGCATCCCTATATGATACACATTTAGAATACCAAGTTTGAACTTTCTGCCATAATTTGTTTTTGAGATATGCTGATAGCAGACACACACACACAGACACACACACAGACACACACACACAGACACGCACACAGACACACACACACAGAGACACGCACACAGACACACAGACCATTTGCTAAAAACATGATTTTCGTATTCAGGGGACCTCAAAACGTGTAAATATAGCAAAATTTCGCGCTCGAAAATTTGACCCCAAAACAATACTTTCTCTTCCTTATGGGTAAGAGAAAGTAAAAATTGGTTAGAAAGCTTGAAAAATACAAAAAACATGTGCAAAGATCTAAGGATGTGAAATCAAAAAATAATACTACTGATTGTGAAGCATCCAAGAGAAAAGTGAAAAAACAATTATCACAGAAGGAAATTCAAAAGAAATTGAAAAATGTATTCTTTTTGGCGAGGTTATAAAAGAGCCAATAAAAGAAAGTTTTAAAGGCGTAGTTTAAACAGGAAAAATAACAAGGAAATGCAAATATCTTCAACATATTAGACCAATCACATTAAAAAAAAAAAAAAAAAAAAAAAGATATGTGGAACGAGCAATTATTTTCCTGATGTTTTCATTTTTCAAAATAATTAAAGTAAAAATATTTGTTGATTATTTTCTAAAACACAAGTAAAACAATATGGATAAAAAGATACAGCTATAACATAACTTTTAGGTTTGGATATTTATAAGGGTTCATTCTGTGGTCAGCGATGTCCGCTCCGTTGAAACATTAATTTTGAAATTAATTAATTACCAATAAAAAAATTGCTAACGAGATAACTCATCAAGTAAATTATATTCATAGTTGTCAAGAAGGAATTAACGAATTTTTTAAAATTTTTTTGGTAAAATTTTTATATTTTCAAATTAGTTTTCGTTTTCTACCTCTTAGATTGGCAATCACCCATATACATTTTTTTTTCCCACATTTATAGAGAGAAATGAAAATGAAAATTAATTCAGGCTTTCACATATTTCAAACTAATTAAATTGGACAGATCCAAATATCAACTGCTTTGTTTACTGATCTAGAAACTAATAAAATCATTCCACTTAACCCTTTCCGGCGCAAGACAATTCAGATCCTTTAAATTACACTGCCACCGGAATTCGTGGACTAAATTAAAGTAAAAGAAATTTTAAATTTTATGGTTTAAAAACCCGGCCTTTTCTGATATGTTACAAACGTAAGTTTTTTCTAAAAATTTCTGGGATGAATTCTTCCAGTTGGGAAGTGAAATTAGGTGGGATATATATATCCCACTGCGCTTGAAAGGGTTAAAAGAATGTGGAAGTTAGGGTTACAGACTAGAAAGTATGTGAGGTTTGCGTTGACGCAGACCCCATCTTACTCAATGATTAACTTAGTTAATTTAACTACTTAAGTATTATACAATGAAATTAGCACAGAGACTCATATATAAAAATAAAACCAAGAGTTTATTTAACCAGATTAATGGTAGGGCGATCTAGAGTTGCGATAGCTCAATCAGCGTATTCAAATTATTTATCAAATATATGTATAAGAATTAAATTAGATAATTTGAAATATCTCACCCCAGCAAACAGTAGAAGGTGTAGAGACGGGTGCATTCTTTTACTCCACTACTGTGACTTCACTGTGGATCAGCGGATTCCCGACTAATCCAATTTTACATTCACGAATGCTAGCAGATACGCACACCAACATTCATCAAACTACTTAATCTTAACACAACTAAATCTCCGCCAACGAAATATAACTTCATTCGAGCGCTGAGTCTAAAACTTTAGCGTAGACAGACCTCGGAGAAAACTCCACTACTCCACACTTTTACGAAAACCATCTCCATCTTATACTACTTTCTACCAACTTCCTTTCTCTTCATTTCAATCAAGCTTTCAAAATCGCTTCCGATTCATTTACCTCTCACAACCTAATTCCTTCGTTGCAGCACCATGCCGACACAAAACTAATCCGACCTAAACTTTCGCCGAGTCACTGGCATCGAAGCTATTTAACCATTCTAACTTAATACTTTGCTGGATCCAGCTTAATTTCAAACCAACTGTGGTGACCTTCTACAGTCTCAAACTCACAGTCCCCCTCCAAGAGAAGAAAATTTAGTCGGGAAAAACCCCAACGGGTTTTACCGAGTAATTTGAAATACCTTAATTTTACATATAACTACAATCTCATATCTCGTAAGTGTGAGTGTGACCGTCACGTAATTTTAAGCTGGGTGAGACTAACTTAAAAAAAAAACAAACAGTTAAATTCCTGAGCGAAAAACTGGGTAACTCAAAAAAAAAAAAAAAAAAAAAAAAAAATTAAACTTTAAAGAAGTAGAGCCCTTTTACACCCAGAAACTTCGGGACCCTGACTGAGCTAACACCAGAATTACAATAGGATTAACAATGCATCTTTCTGTCAATCCAGAAAGGCAAACTCTTGCATTGAAGGAGGTTTTAATTACAGGGGAGGTCGCTTTGACATAAATGCGGCATTTAATAGCAATTTGATAAATGTTCATGCATCACGAAAAATAATCTTTATTTAAAAAAATTCTGGCATTTATTGTAGTGTCCAACCAGCATCCTAGATGGCTAAGCAGGTAACAGGATCAATTGACGTCAGATATTAAAAGACGCCGACTAGGAGCAGGAAACATCAGCTTGTAAGTTACTACGTGGGTCATAAAAAAAATCGAGGCTTTCCATCTTTGGCTTACAGCAGACTGAGATCAGCCCTCAATCTGAGGTCAGGAAAGGGTGATTGAATCGCCCACAGAAACATCATCAGAATACTCCGGACATCTCACCAGAGAATATCTATAATAAAAGCTTTTTACAGTAACATATTCAAAAGAGAAGTTAAAGTGCCTCTTGCAGAAAGACAATCGAGAAAATGTGTCTCTGAATACATCAAATAGTTTATATATACAGAAAAGTATTCCCTTCCTGTGCTATAGCATGAACGAAAACCTAAGTTGTTAGTGTTTTTATAGTTGAAAGTTAAACACGATTGATGCATATAGACAAAATAAATAAATAAATAAATAAAAAAAAAACATTTCCCCACTCTAAAACATATATACAGAGAAACTTTTAGTACATATACAAAAGTTTACAATTACAAATATTCATTTTATATATACAAATACATCATTTATAGAAATATGAAAGGGGAGGGGGATTTTTACAAAAGGCTAAAAAAACATTTTATATTACCAGCTCTGCAGGCAATGGCTAAAAAGTAATAGAACTTAACGTACATACATAAAATATATAGTAAGAGAGAACAAAAATGCTGACATCGAAACTTAAACATTAATTTCAATGTGAAAGTTCATGCACTAATTTAAATTTTGCATTTTTAGCTTGAGAAAGTCCATTGCTTTCATAAAAGTTCTTAAATTTAAAGTCCCAAAAAGGCTTCAAAGTATGTCGAACATTTTGTGCAGCTCCGACAGAAATACACTTGTCAATAGAAAAAAAAATAAAGAACGGTATCACCTGATTTAAGTTTGCAGGTGTAACATCAGTAGGGTTAGAGGACTTTGTAAAGTTGTTCATTGCACTCGTCGACTAGTCCACATGGCTGAAGACTTTCAGACCGGGGTCTATTGTTATTCCAAAATGCTCTGACAAATGCTTGCTCGGCAGGTGATTCATATGGAGGAGCCTGTTGCCGGAGTCTGGCTTGACGCTGGGTATTGAATCGGTGCTGCGGAAAGAACTCGTCCCTGCGGACCGAAACAAGAGCTGACAAGAATTTGTCCATGTGTTGTCCGCTAGCTGATGAAGAGGGTGGAGATCTTTTTGAAACCCTTGCCTTTCTTGCTGTTGAAAAGAATCGGTATGCACTGTATCAGGAACTGCAAGTAACTTATTTGGTGGATGTGCTCCAGAAGAATTTGAGGACTCGGATTGAGGGCGTTTTAGAGACTTATTCCAGCCTTTCTTCTTTTTAATCTGCGGTATAAAAGAACTATTAGAAAAGGAATAGTCGCGTTTGCGAGCAGTTTGCCCAGGAAATTTCACAGTTGAAAAGTTTGATGATCCAGTAAGAGCTCGCTTTTGTGCGACGGGTCTAATAACACTAGATAGGTCGAATAGCATGATTAGGGTTCTAACACGGCACTTTTAGTCAAACAAAATAATGAGAATGAGAATGAGAAAAAAAGAAAAGAAAAACTTTACAATTCTAAAATTTTCTTTTATTTATTTCATGGTCGAGTGCCAAAGGACCTGCCCCTTTAGCCCTGCCCATGCCCTCTTTTTGTCCCATAGGACTAGGCGAGGAGTTAGTTCCTAGTTACAATACTTCTATGTATATAAATAAATAGAAAACATATAATACAGCATACAGTACGATATATAATACAATCGAAAAAAAAAATAATACTTAAAAATAATATTAAATAATTGATGAATAGAATCAATGCTCTGCATAAGAATCCATGTATTAGTTAATACTGACAATTCCTTTTTGTACCACTAAAATTTTTACTGTCATTTTTTATTTTGGTATAGTTATTCAACAAAATATTTGCTATTCCATGTAAGCATTGCTTAATAATATAGTACAATTCATTTTCCCAAATGCATCTATTCGAAAAATGTATTCCTAATATTTCTGCGTTTTCAATGGTTAATTGCATAATTAGTTTTTTGGGCTTGGAAAACATTAAAAAATCATTTTCATGTTTGCTGCTTATTAACTTATTAAAAATTTGAAAACAATTTACAATCATGAAAATTAATATGTCTTGTGGCCATTTAAGCCTACCTCTATCACATAAAAATAAATATTCATAAACATCTGGAGAGCAATCTACGTCTAAGATTTTATCTTTCACTATTGTTGGAATACATTCTTTGCAATTCAATTTGTTTGATACTTTAAAGGCAATATACCCTGCAATAAATATTAAAACTGACATAACTTTATCTGTGATTTCAATATCATGTATATTGTTGAAAACATCCTAAACATTTTCTGGAACTTCTACATCATCTTTAACTTCATTAGACAGATTATATCTAAAATCTTTTAACGTAAAATCATCGTGTTTTCTAAGTGCAAACTTATTACACTTAAAATTTTCAGTTTTTTTTCAGATTCCATTTAAAAACAGTAATATACTCTTTTTCAGTATCATAATTTGATATGCACTGAGGAGCACAACACTTCTTTCCCATAATTCTCTCCCAATGAAAACTGTGTTAAAAATTCACAAAAAACTTTTATCAAAATAAGTATTAACGAAAAAGTATACATAACATGATCAAAAACAACATAAAATCGACAAAGTTATGTGCCTCTGGTCCCTCAATTATCTCAGCAGGGGGTTAGGACCAGGAACTTTTCCGGCCTTCCAACCACGTCCAACCGCTTGAACAGATCAAAAGATCCGCTTGACCACATCAATAGTGCCGTTCGAACCAACCTCAGTGGAAACTGCACTTAATAACGATGCTTCTTCTGTTTTGTCCGTTTACAAACAACTATCTATCTCGAAGTAAGGGTGGAGGCGTCGATAACCGGTTTTCAGTGGGGAAAGAGTGTGAAGTAAGGTCCCTTTAACTGAGGTGTCCCTTTAATTCACAAACCAAAACATTTGCATAAATTCTATTGCCGTTAGTTATAGATGTACAGGGGAAAAAAAAGTACAGTCGGCAGCAAAAGTATCTCAGCACTAGCAAAAATTCCTATATTAAAAAAGTACACTTGATACAGTTTTGTTAAATAAATCCTTATTGAATCCTGTCCTTATCCAGTCTAGGAATATGTTTCGACAAGGATTTATTTAACATAACAGTATTAAATGCACATTTTTTATGCAAGAATTTTTGCTAGTGCTCGGATATTTTTGCTGCTGACTGTATTTAGTAAAATAATTACCACAATCATGATTTTATCTTTGAAAAACGTTGAGATGTGTTTTTTGTTTAGTGTATTGATCTTAAGAAAAAAAAAATCTCTGCATGGAAATAAAATAAAGAAGAATTTTAGCGTTAAATAGTCCTACATTTTCCTTTTTCCATTCCGCAAAATTGCGTAACAGACAGGAATAATTTTCTTATTTAAAGTTGAAAAAGAAATAAAGTTTATAAGAAATATTTTTTAAGATTATAGCAAATATAAAATGAATTGGCAAGAGTTCAGTTTACTTTCTATAAATTCTGAAGTTGATAAAAACAATTATTGTTATTATTTTTTCTATTCGCAAGAAGAAAATATTACAATCGAGAAAATCGGAATCTTCTGGCTATCTTATGTCCGAAACTAATAATGACATAACTACGAAACTTCAGAATTGATACCAGTCTAGTGTATAGATGAATTTTCCAAATTTTTGTGAAAATTGGAAAAAAACCGGAAGTGGGTCATCAAAAACCGAAAGTGAGACCGCAAATCCATATCTCAAAAACGGCTCTAACGATTTTCTTCAAACTTTCTATATAAACTCTCTATTAGATTACCTTTCGAATGATACAGTTGGTTAGTTCAGGAAAATTCACAGGCGCCCTGTATAAATAGCTCAATTTCAGGTCTCGCAAGTGCGTTCCTTTAAAAACGGTTGTACGGATTTTTTTCAAACTAGCCATATTAACTTCTTTTTAAATATCCTTTTGTATGTAATTATTGTTTTTTGTTTAATAACTGAGTATGCCAAATTTTGGTAAAAGTTATTATCTCAAAAATGGCTCTAACGATTTTCTTAAAAATTGTTACATAAATCCATTTTAGATACCCTTTCTCATGTATTACGTGGTCATTACAGGAAAATGAACTGTCATACTGATTAGATAGTTCAGTTTTAGATCTCGAAAATTGGTGTTTAAAAAAAAAACTCTACCTTTTTTTTTTTTTTTTTTTTTTTTTTTTTTAACTCGCTAAGTTAATATATATAAGACAATAATATATAAAACATATAAAACTCTATTTTATGTGTCTTTACACGTGTACCAAGTTGCTCTTTCTAAAAAATTCCAAAAAATGCACATAATATCTCCAAAAATGCATATTACCAATACATGTAATAGTGGGTAATGGAAGTCTTGTGGTTGTTTCACACCAGATTTTTTTAATATATATAGAGATAATAACATTAGTTTATGAAAAAAAAAAAAAAAAAAAGAAATGAAATCTTTAGGATATTATTTGATGATGTTATAAATATTTTCCAAAAACTGTAAAACTTTTTTTTTTTTGTCTTTGAAATGTCTGCATTTTGTATTTTGTTGTTAAAAATTAAAGATTATATGAAAATATGAAAAAAATCTGTTTATTAAAGTGAAGATAGAATGCATATTTTCTTTTGCTTTCAAAATGTCTGCCTTTTGTTGGTGAAACTTAATGGTGTTTTGAAAATCTTAAAAAATCTGTAAATTAAATTGAAGATAGATTGCGCATTTGATGTTTTTGTCTTCAAAATATCTGCATTGTGTTGATGAACTTCGATGATGTTATGAAAATCTGCAAACCATCTACAGAATCAATTAAAGTTTCAATACAATTTTTTTTTTTTTTATGTCTTTAAAAATTTGCAGAATTTTTAAAAATATCTGCACGTTTTATTTATTTTTTGCAGACATGTTAGAAATTTTTTTTAGCTGGGTCTTTTCTTTTTAATTTCGTTTTGGCATGTCACACAGTAGGAAACAATGAACAAACGAATGCACGTTTTAAGCGTTCTTTTTTTTTTTTTTTTTTTTTTTTTTTTTTTTTTTTTAATCATTCATGACTACAGTCTGTCTTGTCGTATTAAATCGATGATTCTTTACAACTTATAATTCACTATTTTCTTCTGTCTCGTATCCATTTTGATTTTAGAATGCTACCTCAGCCATTTAATGCCAGGTGGCGTTGCAAGTAGTCTTATCTAGTTTCGCATAGCCACTTTACTATAAACAGACACCCTTTTAGTGACTATAGCTGCAGACATTGAGCTGTTAAAAAGGTGGGAATGGACTTCAGTGGACAACCCTGTATGTATACTGGAAACCCAAATATAACTATTACAACTGCCTAATATCGTTTCGAGCCTCAATGAGCATGCCGAAGATCCCAGAACGACGTAAAATGGATTTGAGTAACATCTAAAGATGTTATAAGAACACCATCTAAAGAACACCATGAACCCTACAGGGGAGACCACAAATCCATTGGATTGCGATGTAGTGGAAATCTCTCCTCAACAACACGTTGAAAGCCTTTCCATATATGTTCAATAATGCTCATGTCTGGATATTTAGGCAATCAATGAACATGTCCAAAGTCAGAAAAGTGCTTTTGGAGTCACTTTGTACCAACTCTCGTCGTGAGAGATATTCTGTTGTATTTGAGTGGGTATTAGACTTCGAAAGCCACTATAAATGATTGTCCGTTAAACAGTTTGTACGCTGACACACGTTGATGCCCCAGAATTTAAATCTAGGTAATTTGAAGAAGTTCTGCACGTTATTTTTTTTAAGGATTGTTGTCAGTAGTCAACGGTCTCCCTCTTTATTTTTTTTTTTTCCGATCACACTGATGTCAGCTCAACGGTCGTACGCGAAAATCAAAATTTCATCATTATCCCTGACATTTTGTGTCCCATCTCTCATACGCTATGTATAACACAATGTTTAAAGTAACTTAAATGTTGATAACTTGTCATTGAAGCATTAAGAACCTACCTAGGAGTTATTCTAGTGATCTTTTGTCTTATACAGTTTCTGTTTACCGCACTGCGTTGCATTACGCTTATTTTACCATGTTTTTATTAACTTCGATTCTTGTTTGTTTGTGGGTTTGTTTGTGTGTTTCTCAGGGACAAATCTTGCAATCGATTTTTAACTAACTTCCCGACTAGCTAGATATTTGAAATTTTCAGGACAGCTCAGAACACGGTGACAATACATTTTTCTAATAATTTTAGTCAACTATTTCAAGTCCCGCTGCCTTCGGCAGCGCTTATATGATTCGACAGAAAATTTATTTAACTAACTTCCCGACTCGCTAGACATTTGAAACTTTCAGAACAGTTCAGAACACGGTGAAAATGCATTTTCTTAATACCTTTAGCTAACAGTTTCGGGTTCCTGCTGCCTTCGGCAGCGTTATCAGTACAAAGCTTGGAATCGATTTTTCACTAACCTTCCCACTAGCTAGACATTTGAAACTTTCAGGACAGCTCACAACACGGTGACAATACATTTTTCTAATAATTTTAGTGAACTTTTTCAGGTCCCGCTGCCTTCGGCAGCGCATATATAATTCGACAGGACATTTATTTAACTAACTTCCCGACTAGCTAGACATTTGAAATTTTCAGAATAGTTCAGAACACGGTGAAAATGCATTCTTTTAATAACTTTAGCCAACTGGTTCGGGTTCCTGCTGCCTTCGGCAGTGTTATCAGTACTAAGCTTAACATCGATTTTTCAATAACTTTCCGACTATCTGGACATTTGAAACTTTCAGGACAGTTCATAACACGGTGACAATACATTTTTCTAATAATTTTAGTCAACTATTTCAGGTTCCACTGCCTTCGGCAGCGCTTATATTATTCGACAGAAAATTTATTTAACTAACTTCCCGACTAGCTAGACATTTGAAACTTTCAGAATAGTTCAGAACACGGTGAAAATGCATTTTTTTTTAATACCTTTAGCCAACTGTTTCGGTTTCTTGCTGCCTTGCAATCGATTTTTCACCAACTTCCCGACTAGCTAGATATTTGAAACTTTCAGGATAGCTCAGAACACGGTGGCAATACATTTTTTTTAATAATTTTAGTCAACTGTTTCAGGTCCCTACTGCCTTCGGCAGCGTTCATATGATTCATCAGAAAATTTATTTAACTAACTTCCCGAGTAGCTAGACATTTGAAACTTTCGGAATAGTTCAGAATACGGTGAAAATGCTTTTAAAAAATATTTTTATCCAATTGTTTCGGGACCCTGCTGCCTTCGGCAGCGTTTCCAGTACAAAGCTTGCAATCAACTTCTAACTAACTTCCCGGCTAGATACCCATTTGAAACTTTTATAATAGCTCAAAAGACGATAGCAATGAATTTTTTTTAAATACTTTTATCCAATTGCTGGGGTTCCGGCTGCCTTCAGTAGCGTTTATATGATTCAACAGAAAATTTAAAAACATGGTTTATAATTTTTTTTAATCTTATAATTATACTTGTTTTACATAGGAATTATTGCTAGCGCTCGAATAAATTTGCTTCCGACTGTACCATACTAGCAGGTTTACGCGTTGCTCAGGTTGAAGAAGTATTTACAGAATTTTGAAACCAGTGAAAGAACTGTACAAAGGTGTAAAAAGAGAAATGCATGAACCATTTTTTGATATCTTTAACAGAAAATATTATAAATAAATAAATACAAAAACAAAGCTTTAGTATGGGAACCCCTTAGCGACTTTAAATATTTTAAGCCATTTTTGCGATGCATTGAAATGGTTATCTCAGTTGTGTAACTAAAGATTTTGGCGAGAAACACTCGAGCTATTTTGGTGCCAAATTTCAAATTTTGCTAAAGGGGTCCGATACTAGAGCTATTCCATAAAAAAAAAAAAAAAAAAAAAAAAAAAAAAAAAAAGAACTTTTTTATGATATTTACAAAAAAAAAAAAAAAAAAAATCTTATTAAAATACAAGTTATAACTATTTAAATTTAAGGTGCGAACATAAAAGAACATCACGAGGTACACAATAAGAACGAAAAATTTTGTTTTACTGTAGGGAAGAAAAATACTAATAAAAATTTTAAGCTTATGCCAAATACACAATCTCTAAGAACATTTTTAACCACACGCGAATTCCTGATTAAAGGAAAAAAAAAAAAAAAAAAAAAAGCACCAACTTTCGTAGCACAACTATTTTTTTTTCTCTATTTTTATTACTGTTCACGCGAAATTATAAATATTTTATTTCCGGGGAAAATTAAATAAACGTGCATTTTGTTTCCTTATTTTGGCATCAAATGTTTCTTTTCTTCCTTTCTTTTTTTTAATGATTTTAAAGTTAACATGGGGTTTTTATTTAATATCTTTTGATCCAATTATCCGATTGAACTAAAAGGGGTCCAATACTAAAGCTATTCCATACAAAAAAAAAAAAAAAAAAAAAAAAAAACTGTTTTATAATATTTACAAAATAAAAACTAAAAAATCTTAACAAAATCCATATTATAAGTATGTACAATTAAGATGAGAACATAAAAGAACCTCATAAGTTACATAATAAAAACAAAAAATTTTGTTTTACTGTAGGAAAGAAAGTTATTACTTAATTAAATAAAATTCTAAGTTAATGCCAAACAATTCTATAAAAACATTTATCCACACGCGAATTCCCGATTTAAAAAAATAAATAAATAAATAAATCAACTTTCGTAGCGTAACTCCCCCCCCACCTCCTCTAATCTGTATATTAATTAACAACCATGGAATTTCTGGTACACTTTTAATATATTAATTATGGGAGTAAAGGATTGAAAGTGGTACCATTCAAAAGGTACGATTAGCCAGATTTGCAGAAAACAAAATTATTTTCTTACGATGCCAAGAAGGTATTAAAAAATACTTTTATTTTTTATGCGCTTTCCTTTTATACCCGCAGTCTTTTGTATTTAAAATTCCTTTCACTTCAATCATCTATGTTCCTACAGCAACGACTCGAAATTTTATACTATTGAAGACATACGCAAATTAAAAAAAGATTGATTTATGAAAGTTATATATATATATTTTTCTAATTTATTTATGATCTAATTTCTCTCTCTCTTTTCTTTTTTTTTTTCTTCTTCTTCTTCTTCTCCTCCTCCTCCTCCTCCTCCACGTATATGCAGGCCGCTAATAACATGGAAAAATTCTCAAAAATTAACCTTGAACCGAACAAACCTCTGACTCGTGTTACCGCTGCCCGTGGCAGCGGCACCGTATAGCAGGCATGCTACGCACATCCACTTTCCTCCACCAGGGAGCGCAGTACGTTGTACACGAACATCACCAATCGCCTTGAATTTCCAAGACCTTTCAAATAAGGTGTCACATGGTGGTGTCAACTGCAAAATCCTTTAGTTACACTTTCCACCGCCAGGGGGCGCAGCGTATTCTATACATAAACACCAACGGTCAGGAAATATCAAGACCTTTAAAATAAGTTGTAACATGATAGGGTCTACTGCAAAATCACTTAGTTCCATTTTTAACCACCAGGGGGCGCACTGTATTGTATACAAACATCCCCGATCAACATGAAATTTCAAGACCTCTATCAACAATCGCCTTGCATTTCCAAGACCTTTCAAATAAAGTGCCACATGGTGGTGTCAACTGCAAAATCCTTTAGTTGCACTTTCCACCACCAGGGGGCACAGTGTGTTCTGTACGAAGATCACCAACCGTCAGGAAATACCAAAACCTTTAAAATAAGGTGCAACATGATATGGTCTACAGCAAAATCACTTAGTTCCATTTTTCACCACCAGGGGTCGCAGTATGCTGTATACAAACATCCCCAATCGACATGAAATTTCAAGACCTTTAAAATGAGGTGCTACATGTGTGGGTCTAGAACGGATTTCCCTCTCAAACTAATTTCCCCCCTTTCCCCTCCCTTCCAAATCTACTTTCCCCCTTTTCCCCCCCTTTAAAATCGAAAATTCCAAATTCGCAGATATTGATTTTTTAGTATTCGACTCTAGTCCCCATATGTACAATTTCTTCACCGTGAAGTAATTCGAAGCTTAGTTAAGCTCGTAAACGTGTTTTTAACCCAAACGGGTGGGAAGAAACGTTTTCCCACCCGTTTCCGCCGGGGCAGAAACGGTTTCCCCCCGGGTGGGAAAGCGTTCGACTTTTTTTTATTTTTCTCTTCTCATGGCACATCTACAGACCAAGACCTTTCTTTAGACACCTCAACCAAATTTTTACACCGAGTAGTTCTCTCAATATAGTGGAGACAGGCAAAAACATGTTTCAAATTAATATATAGATTATTTTACCATGTTTTTTTTTATTATTAACTTCGATTCTTGTTTGTTTGTGGGTTTGTTTGTGTGTTTGTCAGGGACAAATCTTGCAATCGATTTTTAACTAACTTCCCGACTAGCTAGATATTTGAAATTTCCAGGACAGCTAACAACACGGTGACAATACATTTTTCTAATAATTTTAGTCAACTATTTCAAGTACCGCTGCCTTCGTCAGCGCTTATATGATTCGACAGAAAATTTATTTAACTAACTTCCCGACTAGCTAGACATTTGAAACTTTCAGAATAGTTCAGAACACGGTGAAAATGCATTTTCTTAATACCTTTAGCCAACTGTTTCGGGTTCCTGCTGCCTTCGGCAGCGTTATCAGTACAAAGTTTGCAATCAATTTTTCACTAACTTTCCGACTAGCTAGACATTTGAAACTTTCAGGACAGCTCCCAACACGGTGACAATAAATTTTTCTAATAATTTTAGTCAAGTATTTCAGATCCCGCTGCCTTCGGCAGCGCTTATATAATTCGACAGAACATTTATTTAACTAACTTCCCGACTAGCTAGACATTTGAAACTTTCACAATAGTTCAGAACACGGCGAAAATGCAATTTTTAAATATTCTTAACCAACTGCTTCGGGTTCCTGCTGCCTTCGACAGCGTTACTAGTACAAAGCTTGCAATCGATTTTTCACTAACTTCCCGACTAGCTAGACATTTGAAACTTTCAGGATAGTTCAGAACACGGTGAAAATACATTTTTTTAATACCTTTAGCCAACTGCTTCTGGTTGCTGCTCCCTTCGGCAGCGTTATCAGTACAAAGCATGCAATCGATTTTTCACTAACTTCCCGACTAGCTAGACATTTGAAACTTTCAGGATAGTTCAGAACACGGTGAAAATACATTTTTTTAAATACCTTTAGCCAACTGTTTCGGGTTCCTGCTGCCTTCGGCAGCGTTATCAGTACAAAGCTTGCAATCGATTTTTCACTAACTTTCCGACTAGCTAGACATTTGAAACTTTCAGGCTAGCTCATAACACGGTGACATTACTTTTTTAAAAACTTTTAGTCAACTGCTTGAGGTCCCTACTGCCTTCGACAGCGTTTATATGATTCAACAGAAATTTTATTTAACTAACTTCCTGACTAGCTAGACATTTGAAACTTTCACAATAGTTCAGAACACGGTGAAAATGTATTTTTTTAATACTTCTAGCCAACTGTCTCGGGTTTCTGCTGCCTTCGGCAGCGTTACCAGTACAAAGCTTGCAATTGATTTTTCACTAACTTCCCGACTAGCTAGATATTTGAAACTTTCAGGATAGCTCAGAACACGAGGGCAATACATTTTTTTAAATACTTTTAGTCAACTGTTTCAGGTCCCTACTGTATTCGGCAGCGTTCATATGATTCAACAGAAAATTTATTTAACTAACTTCCCGAGTAGCTAGAGATTTGAAACTTTCGGAATTGTCCAGAATACGGTAAAAATGCTTTTTAAAAATATTTTTATCCAATTGCTTTGGGATCTTGCTGCCTTCGGCAGCGTTTCTAGTACAAAGCTTGCAATCAACTTTTAACTAACTTCCCGGCTAGATAGCCATTTGAAACTTTTATAATAGCTCTAAAGACGGAAGCAAGGAATTTTTTTAATACTTTTATCCAATTGATGGGGTTCCGGCTGCCTTCAGTAGCGTTTATATGATTCAACAGAAAATTTAAAAACATGGTTTATAAAATTTTTTTTATCTTATAATTATTTTGCATATATCCGGGTTGGTTGCATATAATTGGCTTGCCACGTATGCGCCAATTTTTGTGGTACTCTAGTGTAAGATAATTTCTTTGAACCAACAATGAAAATTTACTTTTTGTTGCATTTGACATCATTCGCTCCAGGTTCTCTTGAACAATTGATTTGTTTTCAAATTTCATATGGATAAAACTTTTGTCTAATACTAATAACACTGAGGATAACGCAACTAGGCTATTCAAAAATTCTAATCACAGAGAGGAAATATTTATAGTTTGGTTGCCGTAGAATACTAGCTTTTACTTCTTTATCTCTTAGGTAAAAAAAAATAAGTATTTTTTGAGATTAGATACGAGGTGGTTATAAAATAACAAGACTGTCGCTTCCACAGAAGTATGCATGCATAAAACGCGAACTAACGACAGCTTTGCAGCATAAAGCCCACTCTTTCGAACGGGACACCTCCCGTGTCTGCAAACAAATTAAAATGGCCTTTAACTTCGTTTGTATAAGAGTTTTTGTTTTCTATTACTGGGAAAATGGTAAGTGTCATAATAAGAGCAATGGATTGTCGTGAAAATTCACATGAAACTTGGAAAAGGCGCTATCGAAACTTTATTTTGTATAAAAAATAAATAAATAAATAAATAAATAAAAAATAAAAGTGTATGGCAAGGAATGTTTATCATGTGCGCAAGTTTTAGAGTATTTTAAACGATTCCAAGATGGCCAAGAACACGTTGAAGATGATTCATGTTCAGGTCGCATTTTCATATTAAAAAAAATTATGAAAATATTAAAAATGTCGGTAATCTGATTTGATCTGATCGTCGGTTACTACATTGAAGTTTTTGCACAAATCCGTGAAAGAAAAAAAAAAAAAAAAAAAAAAAAAAAAAAAAGACTCTAATTGTGAAAGATCAAGTCAAGGGGTCTTCATCAAGATAATGCGCCTGCTCATTCTGCATTATCTGTGAAGAAGTTTCTAGCTGAAAACAACATCCCAGAGACCATTCATTTTATTCGCCTGAACTGGCACCATGCGACTTTTCTTTGTTTCTGAAGGTCAAATCTGCATTGGAAGGAACAAGATTTCAGTCCGTTGAAGCTGCGAAATAAAAAAAAAGGCACTTATCATGAAGGAGCTCACAGAAGAAGACTTCTAGCACTAATTTGATAAATGGAAATTCCGCATAGAGCGTTGTATGTATTGAAGACGGTATTGTACATTGAAGGTGACAATAACTAAAAATGTATAAATTCGAAATAAAATTTTTTGGAGCATAGTCTCGCTATTTTCTAGTCACATATCGAATACATATAGATTTAGCTAAAACATTGTATTTAATATTAGCTAAATTACAGTTTTCACAAGTTTTTTTTTTTTTTTTTTTTTTTTTTTTTGTTGTTGTTGTTGTTGTTGTTTTAACATAGCAGAACATTTCTTTTTTTTTCTGTATTATATAACAGAATTACAAACGTGTCTATCCATAAATATGAAACTTAACTGAGATGTATACCTTTGTTGATGAAATCTTGTAATTAAATTTCAGATTGCAATGTTTTTAAAAGCATTTTTCACATTTGCATGCAAGTAGTGCAGATACATGCCTTTCTTCAACTCTTTGAATTCAAAATACAAGTACTTTAAAACAACTTGTAAAACAATGATTTTTTTTTTTTTTTTTTTTTTTTTTTTTTTACAGCTATTACTAATAATATCCTGAAATATGATTTTATGTTATATAGAATTTGCTGACTAAATTCTACGAGTGAAATAAATAGTTTTTGTTTTCAGGTTCAAAAAAGCTTTCTTCTTTCAAAAAATCTTTTTTATTCAAGCAAACACAATAAATTATAAGAAAAAAAAATAACTTATGTAATTTTATGAAAACATACTAAGTAGATTAACGAGATATTTCTCGAGATTTAGCAGAGCCAACAAGGAATAAAAGATACACATACTCCTTAAAGTGCATAATATTTTTAATACGAAATCTTACTTGACAGAAATCTGATCAAACAAATTTCGGCTCAAGTGCATTTGACAGCTAAGTAGAACAGATATACTACACAGATATTGAAGATGAAGACAGTCTTGTATAAAACCTCCATTACACTGATTGTACATTTTCCTGCTTTACTAAGAGTACTAGGTTTCACCATGACTTCTTCAGACATATCAGAGAATAAGGATTATGCAGTGAAGCAGAGAAAATTGGTTCCGTTTCTGATCAACGGAAGAAGAAAGGGGAAAAGGTAAAGGAAAGGAAAAGTCAAAGGAAAATTTTCTGAATCGAATAATAGGGAGTAGAATTGCATTAGATAATTCATTTCTCTTCATTCTAGATACGCTTTTCATTTGGAAAGGATTTAGCATTGTTTGACAAATTAATAAAAACCTTTTAATGCATTAGTCCCTCTTATGTTAAAGCAGCGAACTAAAATCGAGGAAATTTTGTCTCTAATTTCAGTCTATTCCTCCCTTTTAATGCTCGATTTAAAATTGTCTAGCCGTAAAATAAATTGTATGATTTTCTTAAAGTGGGTTTAAATGTATAAATGATACTATCTCATTTTATGCGAGAATTTAAATATTCCCTAATTAATATATATAGGCACATTAAGCTATCTGTAAGGCATTATATTTGGAAAATATTCAAAATGTTGGAGGGATGTTTAAATACATCAGAATTGAACTAGTGAAATATAAAATACTAAAGCAACAGAAGTTTAAACAATCCCTCAGATAGGATAAGGTGGGGTAAGTGGGACCCCTTTTCGGCATAATTCGACTTTAGCTCAACATAGCACCGGATGTAATAGGCCTAACAACTTAATTTTTTTTGTGGTTCATTCTGTCATATGTTGTTACTCTACCCATGGCAACCTCTAACCAAATTGGCAAATGATGAATTTAAAAAAAAATTATTTTGGGTAGTCATCGGGGTGGCCCACTTGCCCCGCAAGGTGGGGTAAGTGGGACCCCACCTGAATATATTTTTACACATAACTGGTAGAGATTTGGTGGGGCAAGTGGGACAATCTACATGGTTTTCTGAATCTTTGAAAAAAAAAATCACTGAAGTATCTCCATTAGTTCACCCATAGCAACTTTTTCTGCACACAAGCCTGCTAAAAGAAAAAAATGTCAAATTTTCAACTTTTTACTTTACAAAGTTTAAACTAGCCTATGGCAGTATTACATGCTAGTGAACATTATATCTTGATAAATCGTTGGTAAACATGTATTTTGAAAGTCTCTTGGAAAGTGTTGGTTCATTTAGTTTCAGCACAACATCTTCTAGGAATACATCATGAATATCATTAGCTTCAGGGGGGGAAAAAAGTTATTACACATAGTTGTGTCTTTGTGCATGTATTACATGACAACTGTATCTTCATCGTTTTGACTGCCATTTAATACCAAGCAAACATACTATTTCTTTTTTTTTTTTTTTTTTTGCCTTCAAACTGGACAAAGGCATAATCCCCATTTTTAAGTACTGTTGTACTGGATAATAAATGATAGTTCATCTTCGGAACTTTAATCACTACTGGTGGTGTCATCCAGAGGTAAACCCTATAAATCAGTGCATATGACTATTTTTTAACTATATTAAAGAGTTAGGGTGGGGGGCCCACTTACCCCGCCATTGTGGTGGCCCACTTACCCCAAACACGGGGCAAGTGGGCCCCCCAATTTTTTTTCAACCTTATTAACATCATGAATACACGATACTACAAAAAGATTCTGTGTTTTATACACTTTCAAAATATATAAAGTTTTGGTTTGTATCATGAACGGTTTGGAAGAAAGAAAATAATTAGTACGTTGGCGCGAATTACGATAGGACTGCAAATTTAAAAATCGTCACAAAAAAGCTTGTAACTTATCACACACATAAATGAAAACGGTGCCATAATGTTTTCTACATCTATTGGGGTAGGTACATAAAATTATTATAACAGATATTTTTTGAGTCAATAACTGGGGAAATGCCAGGGGGGGTGGCCCACTTACCCCAATGGCCCACTTACCCCACCTTACCCTACTAAAAAGTTCTAAGATTTGGAAGGATGTTATGTCCAATGCCTTATAATATTTTTAAATAGAAATTATTTTTAAATATTTAGAATATCCCCCATTAATAAATATCTCAAGTCCTAAATGGAACTTCTAGGCAGTAAATGTTGCTTTCATATTGTTATGGATGACGGGCAAATTTAATTGTAAAGATAATGATTGTATGAATTTGAAAAATGTTTCGAATTTCCATTCAAATTTTGGAATAAATAAAATTATACATAAAAGCAAACGAAAACAAAGAATAAAAATATTTTTGTAAAGAGAAATTTATAAAATTCACTGAGTAAATTTTATAGTTCATATGAAAAACTGGCATACAGAGAGAGATTAAAATGTTTTTACTCTCAAAAATCAGAATTAAAATACTCTTCTAAAATTAATGAAAATATTATCTGTATTTTCTTGGGTACTTTTTTAAGTACGAATTTAGTCACAATTTCTATTTATTTCTCTATCAGATTCGTATTTAGTGTTAGCAGTATTTTTCCTTGAAATAATATATATATATATATATATACACATTTTTTTTATTTTACAAATCTAAGTTGTGTGTATTGGAAATTTAATAGATGTTCAACTTTTTAATAACACTGAATTTAATCCTTTTTTTACTTTCTCTTACCCATAAGGTAGAGAAAGTATTGTTTTTGGCTCAAATTTTCGAACGCGAGATTTTGTTATATTTACACGTTTTGAGGTCCCCTGAATACGAAAATCATGTTTTTAGCAAATGGTTTGTGTGTCTGTGTGTGCGTGTGTCTGTGCGTGTGTCTCTGTGTGTGTTGTCTGTGTGTGTGTGTGTGTGTCTGTCTGTTATCAGCATATCTCCAAAACAAATTATGGCAGAAAGTTCAAACTTGGTATTCTAAATGTGTAACATATAGGGATGCTACAGTAAGCTTTTCGTTAAGATCAAGCAAATGGTTCGTGTACAGGGACAATCAAGAGAATTCTAATACATTACGTCTATGGGGGAAATTGCAGGTAAGTAGAGTTTAACGTCTTTAGACTGCACTAAACCAAATGAAACAAATATATATTTTTTGTAATAGAGACAGTTAACTGGGAAATTTTTTTTGTGTATGTAGGAGACTCGCCTCCCCCCTGGGGGGGGGGAAGTCCCCCCCCCCCGAGGGGAGTAAATTTTCATGATGGGTATCTTTCAAAAGAGCTCGAAAATACCTTTAAAACGAATGGTTGAACCATCGATCTGCGATAATTTAAAACAAAGTTATCGATTTTTTTTACTTTTAACGAAAAAAACTTTTTTTTTTTTTTTATTGAGAATAAAATGGACTTTTTTTTGGATATTTGGTGTTAAAGTACTTCTCTAATATGGAAATCGTCTGCCTTATCATAAAAAATAATTTTTTTAAATAATAATTTTAATACATTATTTCTTTAAAAGAGAAATATTTTTTAATAACCGAATTAAATTCTATATAAATGTAGGTGCATTAATGAAACGGGGGGGGGGGGGGTTGAAGGGGCGGTAGCCCCCCTCACACAGAACTAATTATCATATAAAACTTTTCAGAAGCCTAATATGAATTGTTTAACATAGGTTTGCATAACAATACTCGTTATCTTACCTCTTAATCTTCAACCTGTATTTATAGTATTAAATTTCAGGGTAAGAGAAAGTCGTGTGAGTGACACACCAGATTATTTTTCTTTCTTTCAATTTTAGAATTTTGCTTTATATTTACACGTATATATTTACTAACTTATTGTTCTAAACCTTTTTTATACATTTACTGTCGTTATATTTTAACAAATACGCAAAGTTTAGGCTCATATTATTTTATTTTATATTTGTTCACTGCAACTGCCCATCTTTGCGCCACATTGTCAAACGTTTACACGTGAAGTTTGCCCTTGAGCGACAACTACAACTGTTTCGATTTTTGCAATCCAATTTGTAAAAGAAGTGAAGAGGCTAAAGTAAAATCATCAAATCAGTTTATTTGAAATATTTAAATGAGAGGAGGGGGAATGGGACAAAACTCTCTCTGCGTGTAAGTGTAGTAAAAGTAGTGATCTTTTTGTGCACTTAAATGTGGGATACTAAATGGTTTAATTTTAACTATAAATTGAAGGCAACGTAAATGTAGTTAAACTGTCATAAACCATGTAACGTAGTTGAACAGGAATGTAGAGTTGCACTCAAACTAAGCTACACACGAGATGAAAATGAAACGGACCTCGAGTATGCTAAACATAGCTTTTACATATAACCAAATTTGACGGTGAACAGAAGTACAGTCGAACCTCGTTAACGTGAACACCATTTACGTGAATTACTTTTAACATGAACTGTTTCCACAATCCCCGTGAAAAGGAAGAATAGTTCAGTTATATGAAGATTAGTTACTGATAGCATGAACTACTGATAACATGAACAACTTTTTTATCCCCCTTGAGATTCACGTTAACGAGGTTCGACTATATAAATAGTTACACAACGTTGAAAACGCAAATGTAAAAAAATATTAAAAGCAAACTGCAGTTTCGGTAGCACAAACCGTACCGTTATCAATGCAGAATCACAAAGGGGGATTAGAGTTCTTATATATAAATAGGGAAGCAAATTTCAGAGTCAAAATAGCAGCCAATAGGAATTTAAGAAACTAGAGGTATTGACCAATAGGAAATTGGAATATGTAAATGGAGGTGAAGATCAAGAATATGTGGATTTTATGTAATATTTCCAATAATCAGAGACAGAGGGTACAGAAAATCGCAATTAATGACATTACTATAATTTTTATAGACATAGAAGGCTTCTAGGAAATACAGTTCACGTATGTGTTTAGGTCGACAGATTATCCTAGCTGAATTAAAGTTAAAAGTATGGTTAATCCCTCAACAATGCTTAGCAATGATCAGTTTGTTTATTTTTATGTTTATGAATATAACTCATGTGTTCTTTAAGACGAATCTTTATTTTACGTTTTGTTTGAAAAATGTATATGATAATCCCCATTGACAATGAATAGTGTAAATACCCGAAAAGTTGTATATATCAATAGGGTCTTTTAACAGAGAATGGGCTTATTTGTTTGTAGGTTAGAAAATTATTTTAAGGCCCTATTGTTTAAGAACTTAAGCTATGGCTAAACTAGATGAGAAAAAAAAGCAAAATAATACTGATATTGGAAGGGGACTTAAACGTAGAAGGACATGATGTATGGGGATGTTGTAATTTAAAGAGAGTTTTATAAATAATTGAAGGATTGTAACCTCTATCAACAGCAAACGCTTTTAGATATTTGATTTCACAGTGGATGGATTTAGGATCCGAACAAATGTTAAAGGCACGATTGATAAAAGTATAAAAAGTGACCATTTTCTGGGTAGATGGATGACGTGAACGAGAGTTGGAGGTAATGAAACTTTTTACGATACACTGTAGTGCAGAAGAGTTTTACAATGCGAGAGACAGGGGTATCAAGAAAGGGGATTGAACCATTGTTTTCAATTTCGTATATAAATTGGATGTTATTATCAAGAGAATTTAGGATATGTAATCCATCATCAATATTGTTCCGAGAAGTGTCTATCAAAGTGAATGTAGTACCATATACCGAGTTTAAAATTTACAAGATATTTCTTCAAAGCGAGAATTTTCGAAATAATGCACGTAACTATCAGAAAAAATTGGTAAGAAAGGAGAGCCCTCGTCTTTCTCGCGACCCATCCACACAAGAATTAACTAAAATTAAATCATGTGTTAAGTTTTGCTCTTTGCTGTTTGCGGACGCAGTCTTAAATTTCGTCTAAAAGAACATATGAATTACGTCCGCAAACAAGAAACCAATAAATCGGCTATTTCTAAACATTGCTGGGAGAAAAATCATAATTTTAAATTTAATTCAGCTAAAATAATTTGCAGACCTAAATCCATTCATGAACTCGATTTCTTTGAAGCTTTTCATATTTATAAAAATTTTAAAAACCTTGTAAATTGTGATTTCGCTGTTCCCTATTTGTCTGATTGTTGGAAATTTTACATTCAGTCCACATTTCCTTAATTTTTCTACTGTTTACACAGCTACACATTCCTTAATTCCTATTGGCCACACTCCCCACCTCTTCCGTAATCCTATTGGTTGAACTAAATCCGGTCCCTCTCCTATATATACGAGTACTTCTCCAGATTCAGAATTATTTTTTTGCACTGATGACGGTACGCTTTAGGCTACCGAAACAGCTGTATGCACCTCAATAATTTTTCTTTGGCGTTTCTGACGTAGTAGTTTATTCCTGTTTTAATATATCCAATTGTATTAGATTTTATGCCCTCCCTAACGTACATAAACTAAATAGCCATTTCCGTGTTATTGTTTCCGATATTGGTATACTGCTTCTTACTGTTTAGCTAAATTTCTCACTACAATTTTTTCCCCGCTACTTTCTGCAACACCCATACTGTTCAAACCTTCATGAGCTTTGCCGAAATTATTCGACATGTCTATGACACAAACGTCGTTATGGTTTATTTCGATCTTAAATCACTGGAAATTTTACCAACAATCAGAAAGTTTATCCCATGGGCATTTCTCTATCACCAATTCTCTCTGATATTTACATGCATTATTCCGAAAATTCTCTCTCTGAAAAAATATCTTTTCCATTTTAGACCCGCTGTGTGGATGATACTTTCACTTTGATAGACTCTTCTCCGCACAATATTAATGATGTACTACAGATCATACACTGAGAAAAAAATATATACCGCTTTCATCTAGAACGAATAAGTGGTCAGTTTTTAAAGCCTTAAACTACAAATATAGATTTCTGAGCTATGCGTATAAGGCATGCGAATAAGGTGAATAGACGAAGTGATCGGGAATTTCTAGTCTATAAATTTCTAGATGGTGAAACAATATTCTGAATATTTTGGATATTCTGAATACTTTGTATTGCGAGAAATTCTGGCTTGATTTTCTTGAATTGTGTCATAAGCCAAGATTATAGTTGCTAAAACTCGCCTCTTGGGCTCACATTTATTTTCAGAGATTTTCAAATACGTTTTACCGCGATAATATAAGCAAATGCTCTAAAATTCTAATAGAGGTTTCTAGAACTCGCATTCGAAGGGAACTAGAATTTATAAGGATGACATGGAACTATTTTTACTAGAGCCACATTCTAGATTCTAGATGTCAGTTACAGAATTTTTTCTCAGTGTAAATTCTTTTGATAATAATATCTAAATTATGTACACAATTCAAAATAATGGTTCAATCCCCTTTCTTGATACCCTTGTCTCTTGCCCTGTAAAAGGCTTCTGCTTTACTGTTTGCCGTAAAAATTTTGCAGTTTCATTACCTCCCCATGCTCGTTCATATCATCCACCTATCCAGAAAATGGCCTTTTTTATATACTTTTTTTAATTAGGCCCTTAATATTTGTTCTGATTCTAAATTCCTCCACTCCGAAATGAAATATCTAAAAGACTATCTAAAAGACTAGTTGCTACTGACAGAGGTAACAACTCTTCAATTATTGATAAAGCTCTCTTTAAATTACAACATCTCCATACATCACGTACTTCTACGTTTATATCCCCTTCCAATATCAGTATTGTTCTGTTTTTTTTTTTTTTTTTTTTTTTTTTTTTTGCCTAAATCTGCCATTGCTAAAGATCTCAAACAATATGACTTTAAAATAATTTTCTCACCTACAAATAAATTACCCCTTTCTATGTTAAAAGACTCTATTCATATACGCAAGTCTTGGAGAATTTACAGTATTCCTTTCCAATGAGGACAATCATGTATTGGTCAAACAAAACGTTAACACAAGCTTCGTCTTAAAGAGCACATGAGTTATATTCAGAAACAAGAAGTAAAGAAATCGGCCATTGCTAAGCATTCTTGGGAGAATAACCATAATTTTAACTTTAATTCAGCTAAAATAGTCAATTGGATTAAACACTTACATAAACTCGATTTTGTAGAAGCTTTCTATAATTATAAAAATCATAAAAATGTGACTAATTGCGTTTCCCTTTCTCTGATGGTTGGAAATACCATATTACGTAAAATCCACATATTCTTGATCTTACCTCCTTTCTGTATTCCAATTTCCTATTGGTCAACACTTCCAGATTCCTAAATTCCTGTTGGCTGCTGTTCTGCGTTAAAAATGCGCTTCCCTTTGAGCACACTAATCCACCATTGTCATTCTACATTGCTGATGGTACACTTTACGCTACCGAAACTGCAGTTTGCTTTTAATATTTTTTACATTGGCGTTTTGATCGTTGTGTAAATATCTATATGGGTTTTATACACCAGAGAATCGATTTTCATCCCTACACTACTTACTTTCTAACAAACTTAATGAGATCTAATCATGTTTTTCTTCCCAACTTGCAACGACTAACTATCATTTCGCAAAGTACCCTTATAAATCAAAGTTAAAACTTCAAGCTAACTCCACTTCTTCGCTGCATTTAAATTACGAATGTCTTACGAATGTTGTGTGAGGACTCATAATTTCCTCCTTCGTTAATATAGTTTCGTTAGAAGACTTTAAAGCGAGTCTTTAAAAAATGTATCTAACCTAATACGACATTACTGTCCTTTCTTCCTATTTCAAAATTTCTAATACTTTCCTATTCTTAAAAAAAATACGTAATTTTAAGACTTCCTGCTACACAGACTTATCAAATCCACTCCTAAAACAACTCTCAACTGTCAAATTATCCTTAAACTTAACGAAACATTGCTAACGCTAAAATAATAAACTTCCAAACACGAAAAGCTTCTCTAAACCACTCGATTAATGTCGCATCTAAAATAAATAACAAACACAAAAAGCTTGCTCTAAACCACTTAACTGGTTTCTTCAAATCCACTTTTTGCAATAAATTTCAATACAAAACCATATTTCCAGTGATTTCTTTTTTATCCATGTCATCCTCATAAATTCTAGTTTCTTTTGCTGCCAAATTCTAAAATCCACTATTAGAATTCTTGAACGTTTTTCCTAAATTATCGTGGTCAAACATATTTCAAAATCTCTACAAATAAATGAGAATATAAGAGGTGAGTTTTAGTAACTATAATTTTGGTTTATGACCCAATTCTAGGAAATCAACAGGGATTTCCTAGCAATACAAAGGATTCAAAATATTCATAATATTGTTTCACCATATAGAAAAGTATGGACTAGAAATTCTCGATCATTTTGTCTATCCAGGTCATTTGTTTCCTTATACGCATAACTATGAAATCTATATTTCTAATTTAGGAAAAGAGAAAATGATTACTGATTTGTTCTAGAGGAAGGCAGTATACTTTTTCCTGTGTGTACAAAGGCAGAATCTTCTTACTGTTGCTACAAAATCCTCTGCAATGGGTTGAAGTGGAGTAACGATTTGTTTTTTCGCCCAGAAAAAGCTAGAATATAATTATCAAAAGTTAATGTATTACGTGGGCTACATGAAACAAATATTTATTAAACGGAATTTTGAAATTCGATTTAAATCTAAAGTTATACCACACATTAAGAGACATTAGCCATTCAAGCATACTCAGATTGTACAGTAGACTCCCGTACAATGTGGTGGCTGCATGATTGCCAGATGAATGCTACAATTTTATTTTTAACACCACTAATTTTATCTCAAAGCAACCGCTTTATACAAAAACTAAATCGGGTGTAATTCAATCAATTGATTGATAAAACCAAGGAAATATTCTACGTCTAGAATGTCAGACATAAACAATTGCAAAGCAGATAGCTGTTTAAATAGCATTTAGCATGATACCGATACGATTTACTGGTACGCTAAATGCTACCGAAACAGCTGTCTGCTTTTTAATTTTTCTCTTTGGCGTTCTAGACGTTGCATATTTCTTTGGTTTTATTTACCCGTACCAAGTCTCCTTTTAATATTCAATAGATTGATACAGTTGGCAGCAAAATTATTGAAGAACTAGCAAAAATTCCTACATAAAGAATGATCACCTAATGCTGTTTTGTTAAGTAAATATTTGTCGGGTCATGATCATAGTCTTATACTGTTTATAAAAAAATAAGTTCATGATAAAAATTAGCGACCAAACTAATATATATATATATATATGAAAAGTGTGGATGTGTGCCTCAATAATTTTGCTGCCGACTGTAATTTAAAAGTTTAGTGGTGTTAAAAAATAAAATTGCAGTATTCATCTGACAACCCTGCTTCGCGTTGTACGGGAATCTACTGTAATTCCATCCATTTGATGACCTTTTATCACGATAATTCTGGTAAACGTATTCTACTTGACATACTAACATTATATTAAAGCTAAAAATTTATGATAAATAATACAATTTTTAAAAATCTTCAAAATTTCAAATATTTATTTTTTGGAAATTTATCCTTTTCATTACTTAAACATCTTTCTTAGAGACAGTGTAGTAATTCCAAATATTTCAATTATGACATTATATTGAAATATCATATGTATATATGGGTTGTAGGAGAATCCGGGGCACACAACAGGGTTTTGGGGTGAAATAAAGTTCGACGTTTTTCCGTGGCAAGGGAATGCTAGCTGCGATCGGCAATAAGTAGAACTTGACAAAAATATTACTGCACAACTACGGCAGTCATATTTGTCTGGAATTTTAAATGGTGGTACTCTCTCCCAGTACCTCCTTGCTAGCGAACTTCATCGAACTTCAACTATAAAACTTCATTTTCTCCCCTCCCCCACCCAGAACCCCGTTCTTTCCCGATTTCCCCTATAGATATTGTTGCGTACTTGGGGGTTCGTGAGTTGTCCGAGAATGAAAGGCCAAACGTACAAAAATGCAGTAATTTATTCACAGAAAGTTCCAGAAAAATACAGGTCTATAAACCAAGTATCAGCTTCAATTCAACTAGTAAACAAAGCTTAAACAACAGCTGTCAATAGCAAATCCACAGTACAAACTGTACAGCAATAACACATAAAGCAAGTCTCTTCCAAAGAGGCTCAAGCGATGCAACATTGACAGAAGCTGATCTTAGACTGAACTGACTCACTACCTTGGCGAGAAGCGCTCCTTATATACTGTTCCATGGAACCCAGATTTTTCGAGAAAACTCTAGAAATTGGTCAACCAATCAACTTACAGCTTCCATATTTGGTATATCCCATATAAGGACTCGCCAAGGTCGCCAAAAAAACCGCCAAGGTGGGAAAAAGTCGCCAAATTTGCCGCCAAATCCATTACCTGCCTTATTGGGGCTTTTTAGTGCGTTTTTAAGGGAAAATAAGGCTATTTCAACGCTAAAACGACTAGAAATGCACAAAATTATCACTTTATCAACTTACTGAGCCTCTTTGAGAGAATTTATACAAAAATAAACACAATTATTTACAATTTTGTAACACTGCCCCCCTCCCAAGGACTGCACGTCCCGGGCAGTGCAACCGTTGGTCAAGAAGCGAAACTAACCAAATTTACACAATCGAAAATACAAAAACTAAGTTCACATAAAGATAACATAGAAATATAAATTAAGTGAGAAATATTTACAAAATTCACAAATATGTACAAATATTTATATACAAGCATTTACAATGCGCATGCGCAAATTTTACCAGTATGTACATTTTAAATTTTAATATTACCTTTAATTGTGGTACTTGGCTAGCCTGTTATAGTGCACCACCTTCGGTTTTGATGAAGGTGTTTTAGTGATCCGCACCACTACATCATTCAGCCTTTTTAAGACTGTGTATGGTCCGTCCCAGTTGCACTGTAACTTGGGAGAGAGTCCTTTGCGTCGAACAGGATTCCACAACCAGACCTTCTCTCCTTCTTGGAACTCATGTTGCGTAGCCTTTAGATCGTACCTTGTCTTCATTTTCTCCGTTGCAATGTGAATCCGCTCCCGAGCAAAGTTGTGTACGTCCTCAAATCGCGCCCGGAGATCTTGGATGTACTCCTCGGGCGATGAAGGCGCATCGGGTGGACAACCAAACAGGAGATCACAAGGGAGACGAAGTTCACGTCCAAACACCATCTGGGCTGGAGTATAGCTGGTGGTTTCATGGACAGCAGTTCGATAAGCCAGCAGGAACAGTGGCAACTTCAAGTCCCAATCTTGCTGGTTCCTTGATACTAGAAGAGAGAGGTTATTCAGGATGGTACGATTGAACCTCTCGACCATGCCGTCCGACTGGGGATGTAAGGGTGTTGTCTGGGTTTTGTCTATGCCGAGTAGTTGACACAGTCCTTTGAAAACATCAGAGGTAAAGTTCCTACCTTGGTCGGTATGAAGTTGTAGGGGAGTGCCGTACCTTGACACCCATTGCTGCACTAGGACCTCTGCGACTGTGCATGCCTCTTGATTGGGAATGGGATATGCCTCAGGCCACTTGGTGAAATAGTCCATCACGACGAGGATGTATTTATTTCCACTGGAGGTCCGTGGGAAAGGACCCAAGATGTCGATTGCAATCCGTTCAAATGGTGCTCCCACGTTATACCGTTGCAGTCTTCCTCGACTTCGTTTCTGCGGGCCTTTACGTGCCGCACAAGCATCACAGGATTTACACCATTTCTCCACATCCTCCTTTGCCTTGCACCAGTAGAAGCGTTCCCGAACTTTCTGCAGTGTCTTCATTACCCCAAAGTGGCCTCCGGTAGAGCTACTATGCAGTTGTTCTAAAACAGCTGGAATTTTTTATCTTGGTAATAAAATCTGCCATCTGAAGCTTTTCCCATCATCAGATTCCCACTTTCTGTATAATACGCCGTTTCTGATATGAAGAGAGTCTCAAAGTGCCCAATAACTTTTCGTAAAGGGACTAAATTTGGAAATGTCGTGCCAGGTAGGTCTGTTGCTGGTCGTCTCTTTCAGCTGTAATATTGGCTTTATGTCAGGATCTTCAAAGTGGGTTTGTCAAAGTTCTTCGTCACTCCATGGATAGGGATCTTGTTCTGATGGTGTTGAGACAGTAACTTGGCGAGCAACTAGCTTTATTCTTTGGTGTCTATCCTCGGCTTTAGAGTTGTATTTATAATCTTCAGATGGAGGCTTCCGCAAGAAGGCACCTGGATTTTCCCGAAGAGCTACTTCTGGGTGACATACTTCAGAGACATTCTTGGTTGCTTCTCTAGGTGTTTTTACTGGGCAGCTTCGTTTGATATGCCCGTCTTTTCCACATTTAGTTGTTGGAGTCTTCCCTTCTTTCTTACTCACAAGAATGCGCAGTCTTCTATTAATATCTGCAATCATTTTCTGAATCTCTTTAAGATCGTCTTGAGAACCGTTCGCTTTGTCTACTGTGCTGTTCTAGCGATGTTTATGGGAGGCTTGTTGGGCTGCCTCGATCTAAAGGGCATACACCAAGGCTGATTCCACATCCTTCACGCCGGAGAGTCTGAGGGCTTTTTGAATTTCTGGATCTCCGACAGCATCAATGAATTATTCTAGGGCCAGATCATTGCGTGTTTCAGGATGACAGTCTGAGAAAGCCAAATGTGAAAGCCTCTGGATGTTTGATGCCAGTTCTTGCAAGCTTTCCCCTGGTCTCTGCCGACGGGACTTTAGCTGGAGTCGACTGTATTCTTTGGACCATTTCGCTCCAAAACGTAGCTCCAGTGCTCTGGTTAAAGCTTCGAAGTCATATCGCTGTTCCTTCGAAAGTGTCTCCAGAATATCTGCGGCGTCGCCCCGCAACGACCCTACCAGATGAGCCGTCTTTGCAACAGAGTCCCAGCCATTAGCTTCAGCCACGATGGAGAACTGCATCTTATATACATGCCAGGAGGAACTGCCGTCGTAGGTAGATAGCTTAATAAATTCCTGATTCTGGATTCTTCTCTCTTTCTTTTCAGTTTCCTGGGGCATGGATTCTAACTTTTCTTCCACTTTTCTCTCCAGATCTTCTTCTATTCTCTTCAGTTTACCTTCTATCTCTCAAAACCTTCCTTTCAGTTCCTGATCAAAATTTTCTTTAACTTTCTCCTCGAAACTCCGTTCTATTTTCGTAACACTCTCTTCAACCTTCATAAAAAAATTTTCTATCTTCATAGCTTTCTCTTCAACCTTCATAACATTTTCTTCTATCTTCATGGCTTTCTCTTCAAAACTTTCTTCTATTTTCAAATATTTCTCTTCTATTCCATCCATTCTATTTTCCATCACCGTTAATTTACCCTCGATTGATTCTTTCACCGTTGAAAGCTCTCTCTTCATCTCATCTTGATTAGATTTAATTTCTTCCTGAACTTCACCCATAGTGTCTTTCAACTCTCTTTGCGATGTTTCCATTTTCTCTTGTGCTACCTTCATTTCTTTCATCTCTTGACTCAGGCTATCTTTCATCTCTCTTTGCGATGCTTCCATCTTTTCCTGTCCTGTTTCCATTTTCTCTATCAATCCAGATCTTAACTCATTCATCTGAGCAGTGAGACCTTCTAGAAATTTCTTCATTTCTTGCTCCATAGCTCTCGTTATCACCATTCACAGACAATCCCGCTTCTGACACCAGAAATGTTGCGTACTTGGGGGTTCGTGAGTTGTCCGAGAATGAAAGGCCAAACGTACAAAAATGCAGTAATTTATTCACAGAAAGTTCCAGAAAAATACAGGTCTATAAACCAAGTATCAGCTTCAATTCAACTAGTAAACACAGCTTAAACAACAGCTGTCAATAGCAAATCCACAGTACAAACTGTATAGCAATAACACATAAAGCAAGTCTCTTCCAAAGAGGCTCAAGCGATGCAACATTGACAGAAGCTGATCTTAGACTGAACTGACTCACTACCTTGGCGAGAAGCGCTCCTTATATACTGTTCCATGGAACCCAGATTTTTCGAGAAAACTCTAGAAATTGGTCAACCAATCAACTTACAGCTTCCATATTTGGTATATCCCATATAAGGACTCGCCAAGGTCGCCAAAAAAACCGCCAAGGTGGGAAAAAGTCGCCAAATTTGGCGCCAAATCCATTACCTGCCTTATTGGGGCTTTTTAATGCGTTTTTAAGGGAAAATAAGGCTATTTCAACGCTAAAACGACTAGAAATGCACAAAATTATCACTTTATCAACTTACTGAGCCTCTTTGAGAGAATTTATACAAAAATAAACACAATTATTTACAATTTTGTAACAATATTATTACTTTAATATATTTTCTTTACATTTACAAAAGATTTCATGAAAGTACTACATAAAATACATGTTTTATCTTAAATTTTGTAAGTCTGTGCAGGATATGCAAAAAAGCAAATTAAGTTGGTTTTTTGCATATCCTGCACAAAAGTTGCGCAGGATAGTTTGTGCAGGATATGCTTTTTTGCATATCCTGCACAAACAATTTCTATTATGCAAGAAACTAAATAAGTTAAATAATGAGCGAATAAACTAAAAGGATATATAATATCACATCACGAAATGTAATTTGTCTTGAAAATCGATGTACTCCTTCCTTATAGGAGGATGTTATGAAGTATGGAAACTATCGTAAAAACTGGACATATTTAACATTTCTATATAGTTCTACGTCAGAAATGGATTCAAATTTTTTAAATTAAACCTAGCCTCCTTAAATCCGAAATTATAGATTATAATAAAAAAATATTTTCATAGATTTTCAAAGTTACAGTATCATAATATAAAATACAGTTTCATGAAATTTTAAGTGGCTAGTGAGCAATTTAATGTAGGCATACTTCTGTTACATGGTATATACAAGGATCGCACTCTCCACCTATTATTTAGAGCACATTCAGAGATGAGAAATTTTCATCTTTTTTACTACCACTATTTTTTTTAAACCTTTATTCTGTTAAATAACTACACATTATTATGAAAATATCATAAAAATTTCTCTATAAAAATAGCGGTATCAAATAAGTCCAAAAATTTTCATACCTGAATAAGCCCTAAAAAAAGCGAAGAACCCCTGTATATAGCAATTATTCTTACTCAAAATTAGTCCAATAAAAGTTTTGAAAATGAGTAATAAATTCCATAAAAAGTACGAATTCAGTTTCCTTACAAAAATATAATGGCTATCTCTATATAAACAGAAGAATAAAATAAGACATATAGTGATAAATCAATGAGAATCTATTTATATCTTAAGAAAATTACAACAGCTAATTATTAAAAAATAATTAGCGAATTTCTTAAAAATTAATTTTTTATTTCTAATCATTCTCTTAAATCAAGATATTTTCAATGTGATGAATGGAAAAACGAAGAAGCAGCAAAAAATTATAAATCAATGATAACATTTCAATGTTTGCATAAGAATATTATTTTCTACAGATTTATAGTTTCCACAGCATTGCATAGGCTAAGTCAAATCTTTTTTTGAATTTATTGAAAAAAAAAAAAAGGTAATCTAGAAAAGTCTTTTATAATAAAATATTAAATCATTCTGGATAAGAAGAGATAACTTTAAGATAATTTTAAATTTTTTCGTTCCTTTCTACAATCCTTTGTGGTTTATTATAGGTCATTTGCCCAGATTCTTTTTTGAAGGTTAATCATTCAGACTGATTTATATTCCTGTCAAAGACTAACACGAAAGCCAGTAACACGTATGAAACTTGATATCATTAATTCACACCAGAAGAAGAAATGCCACAATTTCAAATATACCTACAATCTATTAAAGTGGGTACTTTGGAAAATTCCGTGAAGAGGTTTAGTATCTATACATGATATTGCGTGCTGGTTATGCAATTATGATCAAATGTGATAGTTTACAGAGTCTAACATGCTTCATCAAAATGACTTCTTTTATGATGTATCCATTCGATTTACGCTAATGTTATGCATAGTAATTTTTCTTACTTTCACTAAGTTTTGGCATGTTTAGAAGTTTTAGTTCACTAATATAGTCAAAAGTTAATTAGCTGTACTGTTTTGTAAAGTATATGAAAATATTTACAATTTATCATAAACTTGGGTAAAAATTATTGGAAATTAATTACGAATTTAAATTTTGTAAGATTGGGAAATGTTAAAATAAAGAATTGTTTTTTTAAGTGTCAGTACGTGTAAACATTTAATGCTTTGACTGGTTGATTAATTAACTTAAAAGTCTGGTGTATTAAAGTCTGGAGAATAAAAATCTTGTGTTATAGCTATGCATTATAATTTTTTCTAAATTTCTAGTAATTTCTTCATCTTTTATTTTAAACAGGGTGATCTAGAATTTATTTATCTCCATTATAGCTGAATGAAGTTTTATTTGAAATCTATTGAAATTTATATGTTAAATATTTTACTTCCAATTGTCCAAATCCCAAAATTGAAATTTATATGTTAAATATTTTACTTCCAATTGTCCAAATCCCAAAATTGAAATTTATATCTTAAATATTTTACTTCCAATTGTCCAAATCCCAAAATTGAAATTTATATGTTAAATATTTTACTTCCAATTGTCCAAATCCCAAAATAAAATTTCCATTCTTTAATCTGATTTTTTAAAGAATAATATACAGGGTGTTCGGAACGATTGAAACGTGGTACAATTCTTTATCTAGTAGTTATAAGTGAACAAGGCAAATTGAATATATTATTTACGGTTTATTGTTATTGTTTATGTAGTCTGGAAATAATGCAAATTTAAGCAAAATGCCAGCTTGTTATACTTCTTTTTATATTACAAATTTTAAATTTTTATACGACCCTATTATGCAAATTTCATCAATTAGGGGTTTTTATTTTCCACCCATCAAAAACATTCAAAAATAAAAATGCATTTTTGTATCATTAAAAGCAGCTGAATTATGATACAGAAAAGAGAAAGACCTATTTTTCGGTCCTACTTAAATGGCTGATTCTACGAGTAAAATTTGAAAACAGGGGTATATACGAGTATAAATTGATAGCGAGTATAAATAGACATGCTTCAGCTCAGAAGAGTAAAAATATGTCTTACATATGTTACTGACACAAGAAAGACAATTTTTTGAAAACTGTGGGCAACAGTTTGAAAAATCAGACTATGCACTCTAAGTAGTTTCAAAAAAGGAATAATATGTACCAGTATTATAAACAGAAAAGTACATTTTAATTGCTACATCCTAATAACATTTTATTGGTTAACCAATTAATTGATTTTAAAAATCCAATATCTGCTAAGTTCCAAAATAACAGCCCTAATAGACGAGTTAGTGATAATGTTCATGAAAGTAATCGTGAACAGAGAAATTTTCTAAGTCTTTTACAAGGACAAAAACATTTAGAAGCTTATGACATACGTCACGAACAATTTTTAATCACAACTTCTAAGATTATTTCTCGCAGCATTTAGATGACGGTTTTTTTAGACAATGTAGCTCTTCTTATTTTTTTATACATTTACTCACTACTGTTGCGAAAATTCCTATAAGATACTACAGCGAAACATTAACTTAACTCTTATATATTCTCGTAGTATTTACAATAATTAAGTGGTAATTGTTTGATAGTTTTATGTTTGTTTATTTTCTTCAACGATGTTTATCCTTTATTGTATTTTTCTATAGGTATTTATGCCTCCAATAATTATCTTTCCTTATAATATTATTTTCTACAGACATTCTCTACAGCTTCATTAAAAAAACAAAACAAATGTTTTTGATTAAAAAGAAGTCATAATTAAATTAATCATTATATGCTTATAAGTGCTGTTAAAAAAATTTTTTTTTTCAATATTTTAAAAATAAAAACTGTTTCTTTATAATAATACACAACAAATAAGCCCAATTTGTGTAGTTCGGTTTTTTAAAAGAAAAGGTACATTAGTTTGTACATTATATATGGAAATATTGTAATTTTTTTGTAAGTACAGAACTGCCAACCCTCCGGATTAATTCATACCATAATTACTTTAAAATTATCTTTGACTTATTTAACCATAGAATTTTCGCTAAAATTTAAGGTGGATTTTATTATAAATGCATTGTTGGTATTAAAATCTCCAGTGAGTTGGCAAGTTTGTAAGTATCAGAAAAGCAAATATACAACATATTTTTTAAGTAAATAATTACTTGAAATTAATAGTTAATATGAAAATTATTCGATATTTTTCCTCAACAAAAGAGAACACATAATCTCATCAAAAATGTAATTTACATTTATATGTAATAATAAAAAAAAAAAAGTAAAAATTTTGTATTATTCCAAACTTAATTTTAGATTCTTTGTATTAAATTATAAAACGAGTAAATTTTTTTTTAAATGTACAAAGTAATATGAGAAATTTGTGATTTTATATTTTTATTTTTGTTTTATTTCTTGCAAATATTAACAGCAATATTTCCTATTGTGTTTAGCACACTTTTTTTCTACTCTTTTGTACAGACAAAAAAAAAAAAAAAGAAATAAATAAAAGAAATAAATAAAAAATAAATATAAATAAAAATAACGACCATCAACTAAATTCTTCACAAAATATACTTATAAAAATCTGACTGGTGCTGATTAATTAGCTATAACATCTAGGTTTTAATGGATTGGAATTAGGCGGTCGTCTACATATTAAAATTTGAATCAATTTCATTTTTACAAAAAGCAACACCCATTTTTTTTTTAGTTATTCTGATCAAATTAACCAGGAAAAAGCTATAATTCATATTTTTCTCAAAATTTTCACCGAGTAGTCAACTGTCAAAATCTGAGGATTCTAATATAAAGTGGATATGACAAATTTCAATTAGTATGTTCCCAAAAGATTATTGCATTAAAAATTTTCTTTTCTAAGAATGAGATGTTTAATAGGTTAAAATATGATGTTTAATAGTTTTAGATATGAAATAACCTAAACATATTCCATGCAAATTTCTGATTAAAAATCACATTTTTTAATCAAATTCTATGATAATTTCATGAATAGAAAGAACATCATTAAAATTAAGGCTTTTCAAATTTACAGCCGATTTCTATCATTAGTTTGCGAGTTACAATGATATTTTGCGTCAAATGTGTGTTAGGGAGCCGTGTCGTGTTATCATTTCTACCGTCTATAGCAGAAAGTCAAAAAGTCAACTGGAAATATTTTACAGTGTCCTTTATACTTCCTTATACAAAGTATGAGGAAGTATAGTAATCCCGATTTGCGAAATGGATTTTTTATTTCGCATAACTCAAAAATGAATGATCGTAAAATATTGCAAATTTATATGTGTAACTGTTATAATGTCTAGTTGTACACTTGAAACTTTGGTTTTAATACAAGTTCCCGTTTCAGAGATATCAACAATTTTACACGAATTTTCGTGACGTCTGTATGTAAGTATATGTGTATGTCTGTGTGTGTGTATCTCACATAACTCAAAAACGGTTGGACGTAGAATATTGCAAATTGGTATAAATGTTTGTTATAACATCTAATTGAGCACCTCATTTTTGAACTTTATATGATTTTCCGTTTTGGAGATATTTAGGAAAATTAGATTCATAATGACCAAAAATACAAAGGTTTTGGCCATTACCCAAGTAGCACCGGAACGTTCTTTGTACGTCAAATAACCGTTACAATAGTTCAAACACCGTGTTTCGTGTCAAAAGAACGTTCCATTAGACGTTCAAAAATTGTATTATTTAGAACGTTCAAAAAAAGTGTGCATTGTACCTTCCATAAAACGTACAATTTCAGTTCTATACAAAACGTTTAAATGTAACACCGTCATAAAACGTTCTGTCTCAGTGAGATTATTACGAATAGGACAAAATGCCCAGATTCAGTTTTGATTCGTAATATTCATTGAATGTTGGTGTTAGGATTAAAACAAACTAACTACACGAGGGTCCTAGGTCTGGATGGTGTGTCCTCCGTGGAAATCATTCTAAGAATGCCTAACCCTTATTTATGCGAGTTTCAAAGAAAATCACGGAAAACTCTGAAAACCTAAGTCGACGAGCGCGACCAGGAATCGAAACCAACACTTCCCGTCTGTAAGGTTCGAGAGTAGAACCTCGCGGTCACTAATACTCATCGGGAAGTTACAGAAATGAGTTTTTTTTTTCTTTCTTCAAGCATAATTTTAAACTTTTATTATATTTTATTTATGATTCTATTTAAGTTTGAATGTTACTGGTAAATTATCAATATTGATAATGTTTTTAAATCATTACTCTCTTTGATTGTTCTTATTTTATTATTATTTTTTTAATCCAAATTTTATTTAATAAATTTTAATAAAAGAAAATTATTTAATATATAATTCAAAAATTATTTTCTTAATAGATGAACATTTTACGTACCCATTCTCTTTTAATTAAACTGTTTAAAAGAAATCTTCTACCCATCGCACTACTTTATTCTGTAACATTCTATGTAACAGCGACACTTAACCAGTTAACATGAACAAAAATTTAATAAACACTGTATCTCAAAATTAAAATTTTACATATTAAATTGGTTGCAGATTTCACTAACACATGCTGAGGTATAGCTATCTGGAAAAATTGCATAATAAAGAGTACTATATCGGCCGATATATACCCAAACTGAATTATCATAGTTTTTCATAATATATATTTCGCATACTCATGTTAGTGAACTTTTAATAATAATAATAATAATAATAATAATAATAATAATAATAATAATAATCTGAGATATTGCTTTCCTTTAAACGGGATTGAGTTACAGCACATTAGTGCCACCTCTCAATCAATATATGCTCAAATTAGATTACCATAATTTAACATAATATCTATCTCACATATCAAGTTTGATGCAGTTTTACTCAATAGAAACTGAGATACTGCCCTCCGTTACATGGAGGGGGGCATTACATAATAGCTGAGCACCTATTAGGTCATATATTTCAAAAATTAATCAGGGCTAATTTAAATAAAAGTTCGACTAAATATCAAGTTAGGTTAAATTCTGTCCACTGATTCTTCAGATGCAATTTCCACAAAATTTTATTAAGATGCGCAAACAAGTTCTAAAAATTGTCCAATCCTATCGAGGACTCGAGGACGTCTCAAGGAGTGCTAAAATCCCGAAAATTTCCATGCATCCATTGCGTTCTTTTTATGTATACAGAAAAAATAAAGTGTATGCCATTTCTGATCTTTTCACTGAATATTTTGTTCAATACTGAAATATACATTAAAACAAAATATGCTTTTTCGTTTAATTCGGGATTTTAAAATGGAAAAATAAAGTGATCTTATAAGTTTTTCAAATGATTTATAAAAATTTAAATAATTGTTTAACTCAGCTCCATTTTTCCTTAAAAAAAAAAAAAAAAAAACTATATGTTTTCTACAGTTATTTCTGTTTCAAATGTTGAACTTTGAAACATGATTATTCCGGATGTAAGAAGTTAAGAGCAGATGAAATTGACATCTGTGGCTCTGTGGATTGCATTTATTTAATTCTCGCTGACCGTGCAAATGCAAAGTCAAACAAACGCCAGCGCCAGGTCTTGGGAATGTCGCGTCGTTATGTGAAGCGGTAATTTTAAAACATGTAATCTGTTTTGTTCGGTTTTTGCGTTATAATGACTTGGATAAGCTTTAGAAAAGGTAAAAATGTAATATTTTTAACCTGTAATATTCTCTATGTTCTATTTATTAAAGTCTTATTTTAATATCAATTAATCAATCATTTTCATATCTGCGTAAGTTCTTAAGACTAACTTTTGATACATGCAAGCAGAGTTTTATCACAGAAAAAACTGCTCCAGTTACAGAAAACCGCTTATAAATTATGGATTCATTTTATTAATTTAGTCTTCTGGGATGGAAATTGTTAAAATGACTACTTTTGGTTATTATGTTTCTGAATGAAGTAACATAAAGAGTTTAAAAGATGAGAGTAAATTTTAAGTGAATGCCCTTGCAGACTGGTCATTGTGTATTTTAAAATGCTAGTTGCAAGGGTGTTTTCTTGAAAGAAAATTAAGAAAGTTTGAAGAAAGGTTTGTAAGGTTTATGAAGAAAATCAAGAAGGTTTGTAATTCTTTTTTTTTCTTTTTAAATTCTGAAGTATTTATTTAATGTTTATATGATCGTATATATAATCTAGGTTATGCAAATTGCATATTTTTAAAATAATATCCTAAGTTTCACCGACTTATAATTTTAAGTATCTCTTTACTGTAATTTATTAAATAAAATATATCAACTTGTTTAACTGCATAATAAAACAAAGATTCAATTCAATTTTATTCCACATCTTTATAAAAAAAACATATTCTGCTTAAAAAAAAAAAAAAAAAAAGACGATATTAATAAGTAAATAAATGATATACTAAGAAATAATATATTAATTATAAATAATATACTTACTATATTATTTATTATTAATAATAATATTTACATTTATTAATTATTTAATATGCCATGATAGCATAATTACATCAAATGAGTAAAAATTGCGTTGACTCAATTTAAAGAAATTTGAACATTTAAAGAATACCAATTACATTGCCATGTGGAATAAATTTAAATACCTGCAAACATCATTTTTGTAAACTGCTGCTGTAAACTGAAAATATGTATACACACTTCAGGGATGGAACACGGGCGCAAAATTCATACCACTATGAATGTAAAAAAATTTTCTACTTCTTAAATCAACGATATTATAAGTAGAGAAATTGCTTAGACGGATTCCGGTATGAATTCTGCGCCCGCCCAAGTAACACGGAATGGTTGGGAAACGGTTGGCCCTACGATTCCTTCTTCGTTGGCCAACGGTTGTTTTTGGCCGTCGGCCCTCGGTTGAGCCAACCGTTGGGTGACAGTTGGCCCAACAATGGAATGGTTGGTTCCTGGTTGGCAAACTGTTGGGCCATTGTTGGTGAACACATTGTAGGCTAACTGTTATGTTTTGCAGTTGAAAAAAGAGCATTTTAGGACTGTTGGGCCAACAATACTATTTGCTGTTGGCCCACTGTTATTTTGAGCCCTTTCCCCAACGATAACCATTCCCCAACGAACTAACAATAAATCGCAGTTGGGCCAACAGTCTGTGTTACTTGGGCGTGTTCCATCCCTGACACTTGCACAGAAATTTAAAAATATGAAGTATGTTAACTATTTTAGAAAAATATTTTGATTAAAAAAATATTTATATATTTAAGTATTTGGAAATTTTTTAAATTTTTTCCTTCTAACTAATTTTTAATTTTTCGTTTCAATTTCTTATTATTATAAATTAACAATATATTCTAAACTCAATTATATATTATTTTAGCGGTGTATTGGTACATTCATTTTCGAAATTATTTTTTATGTTGGAATATTAAAACTTTCTATGAACTTCAGCATTCAAATATATTTATAAACTATCCATGGACTTACAAAGTAGTACCCAGAAATGTTTAGAATATACAGGGTGCAAAGTCGAGAGCAGGCCTTTATTTGCGCAACAATTGGTCTCAGATGTCCTCCAATAAGAAAATGTATTTACAAAAAAAAAAAAAAAAAAAAAAAAAAAAAAAAAAAGTAAGCAAAAAGTAAGTGCTCATATTTTTTAAAACATTTTGTAACTGAAACTATATATTTGCGACCAATAGATAAAGGTATACTCGTGACTATGCTTTGCACCTTGTATTTAAAAAAAAAAAATAGTATAAATGAATTTTTAATCTTAGTTAAAGCCAAGCAGGAGATATAAGATCACTGAAACCACATAGAACAATGAGAAGGAAATTACAAGAAATTTAAATAACCTGGGGAGACTGATTGTGATTTATTGAAGCATTTATTTTTTATTTATTTATTTTTATTTTATTTAACTTCAGTCTAATCATAAATTTATTCCTATATTGTAAGTTGCAATTTTAATAATTTTGCCGGTGCGTAAAAACCTCATGAAACTCAAATCAAAAGATACAAACAAGCAACGAGGAAATAAAAAATTAAGACATCATTTTGAATTTTTTTTTTTAAGAAAAAGCTTAGAACGGTAGAAAAAAAAAAGAAAAAAAAAAACTCGTCAGGGGTGACCTTTTTTGTCGTTGAGCACCAATGTTCGATTTCGTTCGTTAGCAGCTATAATAACAAATTGCTAGCGGGCACCCTATCGTACAAGAAATTAATTGAAGTTAAAAATGAAGAATAAATTAGAATAAATTATTTAGTTCAAGAAATCAGAGAATCAAACAGAAAACAACCATGAAAAACAAACATTAATCATAGGATGACGCATTCGGAATCACAAGGATTAAAACAAGCAAAATAATTCAAGAGTTTAGTTGTACATAGCAGATGAAGAATAATGATACAACACAGCAACGGAGATATAAATTACTTTTTTTTTTTAATTCAAATAATGTTTGAGAAAATTTAACATATTTACTATTCCTTTAATTTCAACGTATATGTATGAAAAATTCCATATTTTATGACAGTAATTCCCGAAAATTGTCATAACATCTCTATATCCCTTAAAAAATTCCTTAAATTTTTGCATTTTTAAAAAATTTCTTTTTTCCCCTAATCTGAAGATAATGACGTTATAGTATTAATTACGAAACTTTGAATAAACACCATAAAATGCAAGAACTCGCGACTGCTACAAACAAAGCACGGCTGTTATAAACAAAGCGGCAACGCATTCAACACACTCAACGTGCTTGTTTGCAGTTCTCGCGCCTACATTGTTCGCCTGATGAAGGGTTGTGTCTTCTTTTGAAGCGAAACAGTTGGTGGGAGTTTTTGCATTTCATTGTGTTTATTCAAAGTTTTTTAATTAATACTATAACTTCATTATCTTCAGATTAGCGGGAAAAAAGAAATTTTTAAAAAATGCAAAGATTTAAGAAAATTTTTAAGGGATAAAAAGACGTTATGACACTTTTTGGGGAAAACTGTCATAGAATATAGAATTTTTCATGCATATACGTTAAAATTATAGGAATAGCAAGTATGTTAAAATTTCTCAAACATTATTTGAATTGAAAAAAAAAAGTAATTCATATCCCTGTTCATGTGTTGTATCATTATTCGTCATCAGCTATGTACATTTTACCTCTAAACGCCCGTACTGAGGTGATTTTTTATAATGACGTCACATTTTTTTTTTTTTTTTTTTTTTTTTGACTACACTATTTTAGAACGTTTACAGTAAGTTTTCTAGAACGTTCTGAAAATGTGTATAACGTTTTGAAAACGTTCTAAAAACGTTTAGAACGTTCTGATACCGTATACGTAGAACGTTCTCAGAACGTTTCTATAACACCGATGGTGATTGCTACACGTTCATTGAACGTTCACTGAACCGTACTATTGTACGTCTTCAAGATGGACAAATAGACGTCTATAACACGTTCAAAGTGAACGTTCTTAGAACGTGTTTGCAGAACAATTTTTGAACGTTCAGAGAACGTTTCTGTGCTGCTTGGGTATATATGACCTACCATCATAGGGATTTCAAAAAAAGCTAATGATAGAGCCAGTAATGATACTGTTATGAAAGTTCAAGACGTTTTTGCGTGTTGAAAGTTATGCTTAAAGTCATAAGCAGGTTATTGTCAATGAATGCATTTTATTTAATGAATATTCATCCCGTAGATAGAGCCTGTAATGTATCTCGCATAACTAAAAAACGGTTGGACGTAGTACGCTGCGAATTGGTGCATAGGTTTCTTATAATATCTAGTTGTGCACCAACCTTTTTGGACTTTATATGATTTTCCGTTTCGGAGATATTTAGGAAAATTAGGTTCATAATGATCAAGGTACAAAGGTTTTGACCATTAAATATGACCTACCATCATAGAGATTTCAAAAGAAGCTAATGATAGAACCCGTAATGATATTGTTATGAAAGTTGAACACATTTTTGCGTGTAGAAAATAATTTGTAAAGACGTAAGCCGGTTCTTCTCGAAGAATGCATTTTATTTAATGACTATTCAACCCGTAGATAGAGCCCGTAATTTTATTTTTGTGAAAGTTGTCGACATTTTAGCGTGTCGAAATTGATTCTTTAAGACAGAAATAGGTTCCAGTCGACAAATGTATTTCATTTAATGAATATTCAGCCCGTATATAGAGCCTGTAATGATATTGATATAAAACGTTGTCCACCTTTTAGTGTGTAGAAAGTAATTCTTCCAGAAATAAGCAAGTTTAATTCGACGAATGCCCTTTATTTAATTAATATTCAGTAAGCAGATGAATAGGTCTCTTTTTGTGCTGCAAAAATTAATAATTATGAAACAATCCAATGAAAAGGTAATTTTTATTACAGAAATCAAATAATCATTGTTAAATACACTGCAGAGCATAAATTTCGCTAAATCAGGAACAACCGAATATTTCGAAGTTTGAATGGAATTTGAATTTATCGAAAGTATTGCCAGTTGTTTATGAAAATTTCAAGGTAGTTCTGCGCGAGAAATCAGTGCGTCATTACAAAATTTCCAGAACTAGACTTCAATTGAGGTAAAGTTTCCAAATTTTGTAAATCCCTTACTACCATTTTTCGCCACATTTGAATGCCTAATTTGACGCTAAGTCAAAGTCAACCTTCGTGGAAATAAAAAAACCTTTTATCTGTTTCCTTTTTTACTTTAATACCGTGTAGAAAGTAACACATAAAGATATAGGCAAGTTCTAGTCTACAATCATCAACAATCAATCTTTATTATATATATATATATATATATATATATATATATATAGTTTTGTGAGTCATTTGTAGAACTTTCGAAGAATTTAGTTCTGCGCAATAAACCAATAATTTTTTCCAGAATATTCCAGATCTCTCTTATTATTGAAGTTAGAGCTTCCAAACTTCGGCAACCCTAAGCTACAAATTTTCGCCAAATTCGTTCGCCAAGTCGCCAAATTCTGTGGCAAGACCAAAATTCTACGCTGGCTATTAATTTGCAGTAAGGCGAGGTTAGCCATAAAAGTTTGCGGCAAATGTTGTTTTAGGATAGCCAGAAACCCATTCTCAATTTTAACGGAGTTAATTATTTTGATAAAATTTATCTTTTCCTGATACTAATTTTTGCCAAAGAGAAAAATCTCGGCCGTCTATACTCGAATGATTTTCATTGTACTCTAAGCTGTGCATTTGTCAATGAGATAGTCAGTAGAAATTCGTTCAGTACTATTCCTGAAAAAACGCGGCATATATAATCGTATTATCGTGATTTTTTTTTATTTTTTTTAAAGATATGTTCGTATACTGGAACTTGCCTGTTTATTTATCAATCAGTTACCTCACACAAAACTGTCAATGTTTTCATAAAAATTGTTTTTATGTTCCAAATTCGATTGTGACTTTTATTGTTTCTTTTTTTCCGGTGTTTGTTACACAAAATATCCTTTTTTTTTTTTTTTTTTTTTTTTTTTTTTTTAAGATAAACGCAAAGATTGTGATCGCAGTTGAATAAATATAATAATAATAATAATAGTAGTAGTAATAATAATAATAATAATAATAATAATAAAGCCCCACAAAGCAGACAGCTGTTTTGGTAACATTTAGCGTACCGTCTTCAGTGCAACACTGCCCTGCACTGAAGACGGTACGCTGAATGCTACCGAAATAGCTGTCTGTTTTCCTATTATTTCTACTTGGCATTTTAGACGTTGTTGTTTGCCTTTTTTTTATAATCATGCACTGAAGACGGTACGCCAAATGCTACCGAAACAGCTGTCTGCTTTCCTATTATTTCTATTTCGCATTTTAGACGTTGTCGTTTGCCTTGTTTTTATAATCCCACGCCAAGTCTTCCAATAATATTCAACTTTAGACATTCTTTCGAAACAATACTTCACTTTAAAAAATGATTTTGCATATTTGTGTTTAAATTTTTATTTCACGCTAACCAATTGCATTTATCGTATCGATAGCTACATTGTAAAAAAATAACTATTACCAGCTGCAAGAAACTGTCTGTGATTGGAGAAAATAATTATTTTCTCCAATCACAGAGACTTTCTTGCAGCTGGTAATAGTTATTTTTTTTACAGTGTAAGGACAAAAATCAAATGCTTCAATCCCAAAAAAAGGGAAAATAGTTTGCTAAATAATGTTTTAGAGAAATGCGTAAATGTAGGGCTTACTTCTTAAATAGAAATATAACCGAGAATAGAAATATAATACGAGAGTAGTAGTCTCCGCCCTTTTTTCAGGACACTTTCAGTGATGAAAAATTTTCGCCTTTTCTTCTATCACTATTTTTATATAATAATATTTATTCGTTTTCATTACGAAACATTAATATAAAAATAAGATAAATATTCATGTGGGAAAATACTAGTGTTAAAAAAGACGGAAATTTTTCATCCTCGAAAGTTTCCTGAAAAAAGAGTGGAGAAGGAGGGGATGATCTCAATTTATGAACTGTATTAAAGATGATAAAACAAAAGGAAGTTCCAGGTTTGTGAAACATTATTAAACAGTCAGGGAAAAAAAAAACGGATGGAATTAAAATGAAAACACGAATATCTTTGAATGTCTATAAGGTATTTTCATATTAATTTCCATAAGATTTTATTTAAAAATAGCGTGATTGTAGCATTCAAAAAATTCTAAAATAAATAAAGGCTTCATCAGGGCCGAGAGGTTCTGCTCTCGTAGTTGGTACACCAAAAATACCAGGCTCAATCCCAGGCTGCGTTCGTCGACCTAGGCAATCGTGATTTTCCTTGGTTCTTTTTCCAAATACCGTGTAAATACGGGCTATGTCACACCCTCCCGAAAAAAAAAAGAATGATAGATAGAGACACGGAAGGCAATCCACCTATGTGTAGGAACCAAGCGCGATCAATCTGCCTTAAAAACCTACACTAATACCAAAATAATTAAAATTTTTATTTGTGCATGTTTAGTTCAATTAATTCTGAAGGAAAATTTAATATATTTATAGAGCTACCATCAAATCGACAAATTCATAGCACTATTCCTCTAAAGTTATTTTCGGTTTATTTAATCACAGAATTTTAGATAAATCATAAAGCGAATGTTTCTAAAAAAAAAAAAAAAAATTATTAAATAATTCGGTAAGTTCGCAAGTCTGTATTTATTATTGCTATATTTTAATGCACTTGTATGCAAATTTTCTTCATTTTAAGGCTATAATTTACAAGAATTTATAATGTTCACCGCCAAATCTTATTAACATGTAAATAATTTAGGATTCATATGGGGCAATTATTTTATCTTTTTATCTTTTTGTTATTTTTTCTAAACGTTCCATACATTAGGAGGATCGGAAAGTAATGTCGTTTTTTTCGCATGTTGATATTCGATTGTTATTTATTAGTTTATTGTGTACTTGAAATTGTGCCAAACACATTTCAATGTTAGAGTGATTTGTTTATTCGTAAATAATTAAAGCTTAAACTTCTTTTAGCAATTTATAGTGAAATGGCCAGCCAAATCACAGTAGATGTAGATATCCGGTATTTTATCCTTTTTGAGTTTCGAATGAATAGTAACGCAATAGTTGCTACCAAAAACATTTAAGATGTTTATTTATGTGCATTAAACGTTCATAAATGTTAAATGTGGTTTTCTAAGTAGAAATCCAGTAATTTTGATCTTTCCTGCTCGTATAGATCAGGAAGATCAATAACTTTGAGAATGACATGATAAGAGCGATTGGTAAAGTAAGCAGAACAGATGATTCTGTCCTATATGATCTGTTCGAAGAAAATTAAACTAACAGATTGACCTTATGTAACTTATTGCTTTAACAGCACAATACAGAAGCGTCTTTTGATCCTTTGATCATTGTAGATGAAAAAATGGGTCTTTTATGATGATCTAAAACGCAAAAGGCAATGGCTTTTCCCGAATGAACCGTAACAAAATACAGCTAAACCAAGTGTATGTCCCAAAAAGGCACTTTTGTGTGTTTGGTGGTGTATTCGAAGGGTAGATCATTTTGAAATTCTGAAACATAAACAAACTGTGAAAACACTGTGAACAACTGGATTCAGTTAATCAATCTTTAACTGAAAAATGCTCAATGATTCTGAAAATAAAAGGTGTTATTCTGCAACACAATAATTCAAGACTGCACTGCGCAACACGAAACTTGGAAAATTTTAGTGATTTGTGGTGGGAGGTATTGCTTCATCCATCATACTCATCTGACATTGCGCTATCAAATTTCCATTTATTATAATCGCTACAACTTTTTCTTAGTAGCAAAAATTTTTTTAATTTGGATAATGCCCAAAATGCTATCTCCAGATATTTTGTTCAAAAACCGATTAATTTTTATCGATCCGGTATTGAAAATATGCACGCTAGTTCGTAAACGATTGTTGATAATGCGGGTGATTACATCATTGACTAAAAATTAAAGTTCGTAAAAAATTTATCGATTCGAATTTATTGTAGAATAATATTATAGTTTTAAAAAATTAAAGAACACGCTTTTATAGAAATGTGAACTAAAAAGCACAAAATATCTATCTTAGTATTAAAATTCAGGGTAAGAGAAAATCGTGTGAGTGACACACCGTAATATTTACATACATTTAAATCTTTAATAAAAATAACTTAGAATTAACAAAAACCATTTTTAAAAAATCTCCCCTGACGGGAATCGAACGCTGGACCTTTAGGTTCGTAGCGCAGCGCCTTACCTCTACGCCACATCGTTCGCGTAGGGAAAGTATTTTTTTACAATAGAAATTTTTGTTTGCTCCAAGAGAAGTTACAAACAAACATACATACATACATACATACATACATGTGAAGCTAATAAAAGCGTGTTAAAAAAGCACAAAATATCTATCTCAGTATTAAAATGCAGGGTAAGAGAAAATCGTGTGAGTGACACACCATAATATTTACATACATTTAAATCATTAATTAAAATAACTTAGAATTAAACAAAAACCTTTTTTAAAAAATCTCTCCTTACTGGGAACGAACGCTGGACCTTTAGGTTCGTAGCGCGGAGCCTTACCTCAAAGCCACATCGTTCACGTAGGGAAAGTATTTTTTTACAAAATAAATTTTTTGTTTGCTCCCAGAGCAGTTACAAACAAATATACATACATACAGGTGAAGCTAATAAAAGCGTGTTAAAAACGACATTACTTTCCGGTCTCCATAATATTACTCATACAAAGTTTAAAGATAAAAATTAATTTATTTTCTCTGTTTAAAATTCTTTTACTTTAACGAGTATTTATTTATTTAAACATTTCTTTTTACTAAAATAGTTTTCAAATGTTTTTAAGAACATTTTATTTCTCCTTAAATAATCATAATAATAATAAAAATAATATTGATAATAATAATTTAGCTCTACGTAATTTACACGGAAAAGAAAATATATTAAAATATTCACCAAATGTACGAATTTCATTGTTTATAGGAATTTCTGATACATAATTTTTATCTTACTAATGCGATGGAAATAATAAATATTGTTTTGAATGTTTACTATTTTAAAAGCATATATCATCCCATTTTTCCAAGTAAACATAAAATATCAAATGATTTTATTTCCAAAAGTAAACAATTGAATATCGAAATTATTTTCACAAGCGAAAGGCTATTAGTCATTGAGTACTAGAAGTCAGGAATTTTGCACATCGAGGCGTAAATTTATTACTTAAATTCTGAACGAGGACCATACATTCGCATGCTCTTCGACAAGTATATAAATTTATTCGCAGCAAATTCCTTGAAAATTAGAAAGGTTAATGAACTTCGATCACTCTTTCCAGCCGTTAGGTATGAATTGACTGCGTATTTGGATATTTAAAGGAAATAAAGCATTTCATGTTTCAGTTAGTTGCCCGCTGGATATTTGATACGCTAAATTTGTTCCACGATGCCAAAAGCTCATCGTTACTCAGCAGGGATAAGTTGCTTCATGTTTTAATCGTAATTTTATACTAGTAGAGATGATAAATTGTATGTTCAGCAGGAAATGGGGTATGACAAATTAGTTGTGTATTTTAAATGCTTCTCTGAGATTCTTCATTATGGGACAGAAAAGTTACTATTGAGAAACGCAGTGACTGATGCACATATGTGTATGTAGAATAATTTAAAACGTTTGACGAGAGGATTTACTAACATGAATGGTAAATTAAAGCTATATTAAGCCTTTGTCTATCGCATTATGAAGCAGACGAAAATATATTTCAAACTTTTTTTTTTTTTTTTTTACTTAAGTGTATTTTTTTAAAGCTATAAACATTAAAACTAATACATATGACACATATAACCTCCTCATAAAAATTATTAAGGATTTTGGCAAGTGGTTTATTAGTGTACTACTAGTACATAGTGGTCGAAAAAGATTTTTGGACCTTAAAAAATGGTAAAAACATATTTATTTCTCGTGTTCCTTATATATTTTTTCTAAGATTGGTCGGAGATTCTTGAGGTAATATAGGAATTAGTTATAACACAAGTGAAGATTGTGGAAAATGCCAAGCAAAAACAGAAATAGAACTCTATAAATACCCTTTCTAGGATAAAAACGGCTACATGTAGCGTCTAGTGTCTTGTAGTGAGATTAAGGTATATACGTTCTATTCTTATAAATATTTTTTATATTTCTTCCATTAGATTTTATTTACTTTTTAAATAAATGATATTTTAAAGTACCGTCGGTAGATAAAGGGTTAAAAGAAAAAGAGAAAATTGTACAAAGTTTTATTTTAAAAATCCCGTTACAAATGGAATAATGATGCAAAGTACGTATTTAAATAAAAATCTAGCACGTTTTTCTCGCTCCGCTTGTCACTATATTTAAATGAATTTTCAAAACAGTGGAATTACATATTTTTTATATCACTTTATAAATAAAAATCACAAAAAATTCCATTGAAATCGCCCATATCCTCGTTTCTCAAGATTATATATAATTTTGGATCTTCAGATTTCTTCAAACTATGCCACTGCCGCTAATTGTATTTTGCCTCTCAATCGCTTCAGGCAGTTGGCGCTACTGTAGGCGGATAGATTTTATTAGTACGTTGTGCTACGTATCTTGTCCTTACTTTGTATTTTAAATTGATTTCTTTTTCACCAACTTGGATAAATTAAATTATATGATCAGATTGGGATCCTCGGTACTCATCTTTTGGTACTTTTAACGTCAGTCTGCGTTCAGCGGTTCGCGAATAGAGAGCCCGAATACGTACAATCAGATTTTAATAGTATGGTTTCAATTGATATAATTCATACCTAAATGGAAAAAAAAGATCGCTAGATGCAAAAGCTCCAGAGCCCCAAGAAATTGTTAGGCATGAAATAACTTATAAATTTTTACTAATCGTTGTTTGTATTTTATGTATATTATCAGGAAAATAATTTAAGCATTTCAGAGTCAAATAAAATAATAGCAGATTACTTTTTCTTTCATTTATTTTTCGTATTTAATAATTGTAAAACTTGTTAATATAAAAATAATTTTAACTTATAATAATTAACTTATAATTATAATAATAAATATTAACATGTAACAAGTTAAAATTTTATAGAGAAAATATGCTTTAAAAATTAAAAACAAATAAGTTGTTATTTGCTCAATATTTCAGTAAGGGGATGTCATCCGCTCGCATGTGATAGTTCGTTCAAGAAAAATGGATTTATATATTTTAAGATTTTATAGGAATTTATATATGGTAAAATAGCTTATAGAAGTTACTAATCTTATGAAATTTGATTTAGAAACAAACTTCAATTACTCCAGAGAAAGTTAAATATAGGTCATCTTTATTTATTTATTTATTCATTTTTGACTAAAAGAAATTGCGCATGTTTCATGATGAAAATGTTATTTTCTTTCACATATGTGCAAAGCAAAAAACCCTATTTTTCATTGTAAATATATTTTTTACTATTTTAATTTAATAGGGTGAAGATTAGAATTATAAAATATTCAATAACATGCATAGATTTCGTCTATATGTTTCGCTTAACAACAATCACCACGCACTAATCTTTAATATTCATTACTTTTGGACTGAAACCAAACATTTAATACTTTTTATGCTACTGTGTTTCAATATTTATCTCTTGTTCTAATCAATTTTTAACTTTTGTTCCTTCGCTGTTTGTTAAATAGCAGCACTAGTGATGTTTCAGAGAAAGCCACTTCCTGAAATCACGATAAATGTCTTTGTAAGAGTCGGTGCGCCTTGGTGCTTTCATGATGCACTTGTACCTTGTTTTCTGGTACGTACCCGTACGATTTTTTTTTTTTTTTTTACATGCCACCAAGACAGAGCTATTACTTTGACCTAAAATAACTATAGCAAGTTTTTTGAAATTTAAAATGTTTACTTACAAAGTTTATATTTTATAAGTTATTATTATTATTATTATTATTATTATAATTTAATCAATTATATGTTTATATAAATTTTTCAACCAATTATTTCTCAAAAGTAAAAAAAAAAAAAAGAAAAAAATAATAATAATATTTTTTTCTTTTTACATATATATGATCAGTTATGTGTCTAATAGCCATTTCTGAAATTAGTGTAGCAATTTCCAAAAGAAAATACGTAATAAACGTCAAAGAGTTAAGCAAAAGTGTCATAAAAGCTTATGGGTGTATTTAAACATTATTATTATTTTTTACTTTCTCTTACCCATAAGGTAGAGAAAGTATTGTTTTTGGCTCAAATTTTCGAACTCGAGATTTTGTTATATTTATACGTTTCGAGGTACCCTGAATACGAAAATCATGTTTTTAGCAAATGGTCTGTGTGTCTGTGTGTGTGTGTGTGTGTGTCTGTGTGTGTGTCTGTGTGTGTCTGTGTGTCTGTGTGTCTCTCTGTTATCAGCATATCTCAAAAACAAATTATGGCAGAAAGTTCAAACTTGGTATTCTAAATGTGCATCATATAGGGATGCTACAGTAAGCTTTTCGTTAAGATCAAGCAAATGGTTCGTGTACAGGGACAATCAAGAGAATTCTAATACATTACGTCTATGGGGGAAATTGCAGGCAAGTAGAGTTTAACGTCTATAGACTGCACTAAACCAAATGAAACGAATATATATTTTTTGTAGAAGAGATAGTTAACTGAGAAAAAAATTTTGTGTATGTAGGAGCCTTGCCTCTCCCCCTGGGGGGGGGGGAAGTCCACCCTCAAGGGGAGTAAATTTTCATGATGGGTATCATTCAAAAGAGCTCATCAATACCTTTAAAACGAATGGTTGAACTATAAATCTGTAATAATTTAAGACAAAGTTATAGATTTTTTCTACTTTTAACAGAAAAAAAAAATTTTATAAAAAAAATCGTAATTTTTTTTTTTTTTAAATATTGAGAGTAAAATGGACTTTTTTTGGATATTTAGTGTTACACTACTTCTCTAATATGGAAATCGTCTGCATTATCATAAAAGATATTTTTTTTAATAATAATTTTAATAAAATATTTAAAAATAAAATAATTATTTTTTAATAACCGAATTAAATTCTATATAAATGTAGGTGCATTAATGAAACGGAGGGGTTGAGGGGGCGGTAGGCCCCCTCACACAGAACTAATTATCGTATAGATATTACTCTTCTGAAGGCTAATTTGAATTATTTAGCATAGGTTTACATGACAGTTCTCGTTATCTTACCTCTTAATCTGCAACCTATATTTATAGTATTAAATTTCAGGGTAAGAGAAAGTCGTGTGAGTGACACACCAGATTATTTCTTTTGATGGAAGAATAGTAACATATATATATATATATATTGTTTTATTTGATTCTTTTAAATAAGATAAATAAATAAGCTATTTTGTACTCATATAACTCATATCATATTCGAAAATATTATTCTGGATTAAAAGCACAATAAAACATTTATAACAATGAGAAATTGAAAAAAAAAAAAAAAAATCTATACAAAAGAAATCACAGGTGAGTATTTTAGGCTTTATTTTCATTTTAAGGGAAATTATTAAGCGATTTCAGAAAAATATAATATATTCTTGAACTCGCAATCTCTAAAAAATATTCTGGAAGTTAAACTTTAAGAAAACTGAAAACGATTTAGAAGTGTATTTGTGATTACCCTGTTCATATTTAAACTTCGAATGAATTTCACTTTTATACATGATTCTATTAGCTTTGGGCAATACTTTATTTATTTTTATTTATTTATTTGTCGTAAGAATAACATGATTAATCAGAGAGTAATAGCTATTATTCTTTTTTCATTTTATTTATTTTTATATATTTATATTTTTTTATTTAATTATTAAAAAATAAAAATAAAAATATAAAAAAGATTTCAGCGTTATTTTATTAAAAAATAAATAAATAACTTAGTATAATTGCTTATATATAACTTAGTATAACTTAGTATAATTAGTATAATTTTCTAATAATTGCCATGAAACAATGGATAATCGAATGCGTTTGAACAGTCTATATATATTTTAGCATGTGAAAAATAAAAAAAACTGGCCAAATTCTGTAAAAAAAAACCACCTTCTGTTTTTTGGTGTTGGTTGGTTGGGATTTAAAGTCATACTAGTGCTGCACAATAGGCAATTAACGACAGACTGAGATGCACTCCTAAGGGTCATCCGGAGACATGCCATCAGCATTTTGATCTTCCACGGAGGGGATGGCTCTCCTGCTTCGGTGACCCCCCAGCCCCCTGCTTTTTTGGGGTAAATGTCGTTTAAATTCTGTCTAAACTTTCGTGTAATACTTACAAATCATTCAAATATTTTTCAACATAAATCAATAAATTTTCTTTAACTTGTTGTTTATAAATTATATACTGCATACGACGATTTGATATTAATCTTTAAGTACGCATCATATTTTAAAGTGAATAGATGAGATTATTTTTTAACGTAAGAGATATTGAAATGAAAATGAGCTTTGGTCGAAAAATGATTGTATCGAAAAAAGTTATTCTTCATTTTCTAAAGAATTTATTAAGCGTAATCTTAAAACGATTTCTTTTGAACAGCAAATGAAAAGTAATTTAAAAATAGCTTATCGGATGTAGCTTATCGTTACATTTTAATGGGGGAATGATCAATATAGAGATTTAATAAACTTTAGATATTTAAATGAAACATTTTGAATTTTATTCACGTTTCAATGAAAATATTTCAAGAAATATTTTTTTTCAATACAATTTTTAATTTAATTTAATACTTTTAAATGGTACCAATATGAATATTTTCTGAAATCCCTTCACTTTCTTCCTAAAAGTCATTAAATTTGATTTTTAATTTTCATTACTGAAATCTGATATCAGCAACTTTGAAAGGAGGAAATGCATAGGAATAAACACACATAAAAGGAATTAAAATTTATATATGAAGATTCTAAAATAAACCTGTGCTGTTAAAGTTGATTTTAAAACGCTACTTTGTTCGAATAAATATTTCAGTCACTAGTTTTAGAGGAAATATCTCGCATTACCGTCGATACATTACACAGTGTATCTGAAACTTCTTTAAACTCAAAGTTTTATGTAAATAAAAATATATCTGAGATTTATATATATATATATATATATATATGTATGTATGTAGGTATGTATGTATGTTGTTTAATGGCTTAATTAATTTAAACATAACTTTCTCTATATAACGTAATGGAATGTAGAATACAAGAGAAACATATTATCAATGCCCACTTTATCCAAAAGATTAAATATAAATTATATAACCATGAATAGTAAAAACTAGTGGATCTGCAGATCAGGAGCCACAGCGTCCTATTTGCATCAGACATTATTCAACAGGTCATTTTTATTTATTCCTTATTATATAATGGTATATATTGATTCGACCGACTTGTTACCATAATCAGATACATTCCTGAGGGGAGCTGCTGCCCCCCGTAACCCCTTTCTTTGTATACCTATCTGTATATCATATAAAGTTTTACAGAATTGTAAATAATTGTATTTACTTTTGTATAAGTTCTTTCAAAGAGGCTTAGTAAGTTGATAAAAGGCTAATTTTGTGCATTTCTATTCATTTTAGCGTTAAAATAGCCAAATTTTCCCTTAAAAATGCATTAAAAAGCTACAAAGTGGAAGAAATGCATTTGGCACCAAAATTGGCGACTGTTTCTCTCCTTGGCGATTTTTTTGGCGACCTTGGCAAAATAATCCTTATTAGGGATATACCAAATACGGATGTTCTTATCTCATTGTCTGATGAGATACGAGAATTTTCCAGAACAGTCTGGGTTCGATAGAAAAGTATAAAAGGAGCATTTTTTTCGCCAAGGCGGTCAGTCTCAGATCTGTGTCAGTTTCGTCAAATGCTTGTTTTGCTTTGAGCCTCTTTGAATGAGACTTGCTTTTAGTGTTATTGCTAAACAGTTTGTACTGGTTTTTTTTTCTATTAAAGGCTGCTGTTTAAGCTGTGTTTACTGGTTAAATTGAAGCTGATACATAGTTTATAGACCTGTATTTTTCGGAAAATTTCTGTGAATAAATCACTGAAGTTTCGCTTTTCATTCTCGGACAACTTACGAACTCCCAAGTACGCAACAAAATGTATTCTTAATAAACGACGGTCTTGTATTATATCCCTGAAATTCATAAATACCAAATTTCATAACTAACAAATTTCACACAAAAAAAATTACATAGCACATCGGAAAAATTTTGCGTAACCTTTAAACTAATTACCAATTCTATGCCGACAATTTTCAATAGGAAAACATGCTTTTAAAATTCTAATAAAATTACATTATATTTGATGGGGTGTAACCATGTTAAAATACACTTTTAAGAAATACCGACTATAGACCGTAACAGCACGAAATTCTTTTATGTATACCGGAAAAGTAGGCACATTCATTATAAATGCCAATAATAAGAATAAATGTAATTAATTATAACTCATTAAAATTTCAAACTAATTTGACATCATTTGGATGATTACAGTACATACTCGAAATTATCTTATGTAGTCCCATAAATTATTTAGTCTATATATACCTTTTTTTAAGAGTAAACATTATTTTAAGCATCTTTATAGCGTATGTTAATTTTATTAAGTCCGATTGAGCATAAACGCATTAAAGTGCGCGCTTAAATAAAAATTTGTCCATAGGCTCTAATGTTACGAAAATCTTTTGTGTCTCTCAGTAAAAGAACCATAAACATTGTATACACCAGTAAAAACTATTCAGCTTATTTTGCGTTTAAAATTAATAATTGTTCCAAATTTAACATCGTTTGGATGACTACATGACATTGTCAGAACACTTTTGCAAGGTCCTGTACATTAATTAGAAAGCTTAAGAGCACATATTTTCTTCAAACAACATAAGTTTAAGCATCTTACTCAGATACGCTAATTTCATTTTCTTTATTGCAAAGTAATGATATTAAAATGCGTTTAAACGAAATTCACCCCATATGCCGTAATGTTAAGAATTTTGCCGTGTCCCTGTACACAGTTTATAAACAATATAGCAATAAAAAATATACAGCTACTTATATGCAAAGTTGGAACATGTTCGCGAATTTGCAAGTCAATCGAAGGATTTTTGCGGTCGCTATTGCGATTCATACAAATTCACAAATTCTTGTCATAGGCCGTAATGATAAGAAACAATTTTGCGTGTCCCTGTACACGAACGACAAATGAAACACACACCTAACACAATACAGTTATTTCTTTTGAGCTCATGAACATGTGTACCAAATTTCCAGTGAATAGTGTGATTGTTGGGGCCGCTATCGCGGTACACACAAATTCTTCCCAAAGGTCATAATGATAAAAAAAAAAAAAAAAAAAAAATGGCGTGTCCCTGTTTACGAACTGCAAACTGCACACCCAAAACTATACAGCTAATTTCGTGGGGATCATGAGCATGTGTACCAAATTTCAATTCAATAGCGTGATTTTTGCGGCCGCTATTGCACGACAGACAGACGGACAGACGGACAGACGGAACCCAAAATCCTTCTGAGTCTGAACAGAGGGCCTCCACTGATGTTTCGGCAAAAATTGGAAGTCAAGAGCTTGATTTTTGCAGTGGCTACCGCGGTACATACAAATTCTTCCCACAGGCCGCAATGATAGAAAAACTTTGGCGTGTCCCTGTACACGAACTACAAATGGAATACACACCTAAAACTATATAGCTAATTCCGTAGGTCTCATGAATATGTGTACCAAATTGGAAGTCAATAGCGTGATTTTTGCGGTCGCGATCGCGGTACATACAAATTCTTCCCATAGACCGTAATGATAAGAAAAACTTTGGCGTGTCCCTGTACACGAATTACAAATGGAATTCATACATAAAACTATAAAGCTGATTCTGTTTGGCGCATAAACATTTGTACAAAATTGCAAGTCAATAGCGTGATTTTTGAGGCCGCTATCGCTGTACATACAAATTCTTCCCATAGGCCGTAATGATAAGAAAAATTTTGGCGTGTCCCTGTATACGAACTAAAAATAGAATACATACCCAAAACTATACAGCTGATTCCGTGAGGCTCATGAACATGTGTACCAAATTTCAAGTCAAAAGCGTTGTTTTTGCGGCCGCTATCGCGCGACAGACAGACATACAGACAGAACCCAAAACCGTTTTGATTCTCAACAGAGGTCCTTCACTGACGTTTTGGCAACTAGTGGATCTGCAGATCAGGTGTCTCAACGTCCTATTTACATCAGACATTATTCAATAGGTCATTTTTATTTATTCCTTATTATATAATCGTATACATTGATTCGATCGACTTGTTATCATAATCAGATACATTCCTGAGGGGGACTGCCGCCCGCTCAATCCCCCGCTATATCTCTATTTGTATATCTTATAAAGTGTTACGAAATTGTAAATAATTGCATTTATTTTTGTATAAATTCTTTCAAAGAGGTTTAGTAAAGTTAATAAAATGATAACTTTGTGCATTTCTAGTCGTTGTAACGTTAAAATAGCCTAATTTCCCCTTAAAAACACTTAAAAAAGCTCCAATAAGGGAAGAAATGGATTTGGCGCCAAATTTGGCGACTGTTTTCTCCTTGGCAATTTTTTGGCGATCTTGGCGACAAAATCCTTATTAGGGATATACCAAATATGGAAGCTGTAATCCCATTATGATATAGGAGAATTTTCCAGAATAGTCTGTGTTCGATAGAAAAGTATAAAAGGAGCATTTTTTCGCCAAGGCGGTCAGTCTCAGATCTGTGTCAGTTTCGTCAAATGCTTGTTTTGCTTTGAGCCTCTTTGGATGAGACTTTCTTTATGTGTTATTGCTAATTAGTTTGTACTGTTGTTTTGCTGTTAACGGCTGTTGTTTAAGCTGTGTTTACTGGTTGAATTGAAGCTGATACTTGGTTTATAGACCTGTATTTTTCTGGAACTTTCTGTGAATACATCACTGAATTTTTGCAAGTTTCGCCTTTCATTCTCGGACAACTTACGGACCCCCAAGTACGCAACAATATGTATTCTTAATAAACGATGGTCTTGTATTATTTCCCTGAGATTCATAAATACCAAATTTCGTAACTACCAAATTTCATACAAAAAAAAAAAATTACATAGCATATCGGAAATATTTATCGTAACCTTTAAACTAATTTCCAATTCTATGCCCACAATGTGTTCCGCAAAGTATACTTTTAAACATTATAGCTATTAATTTTATTTCGTAGAAGAATAGTTCTGAATGTATGTACGATTTTGTGAATCGAAACGTAATCGAAAGTGAAGAAAGAGAAAAACTTACATACTAACCTGCTACTAACTACACGCGAAATAGGAAAACAATTTTTATCAAAGATAATATATTCATGTAGACCTAACACATGTGGAAGTTCTTAGTTCCCCTCTAGTGGTACTACTTTCGCTTTGGTTCGCGTTTTAGCCTCACTGTCCTATCGGTATGGTAATCTGTGATTTTGAATGTTCTTTCTCCGGTAGACATTCACAGTCTGTTAGACAGTATGCCACGTCGTATATCAGCGCATATTGTCGCGAGTCGTGGCCACACAAAATACAAATTTAAGACACTTAATATTGTTTTTCTGATTTGAAAATTTAATCATTTATTTGTACTAATTTGTGTATTAAATTTCATTAATTTGTGAAAAATCTTTCATGGTATTGCAATTTTTACAAATATGAGTGTATAAATACTGAAAATATATGCAGTGAAATAATCAGAAATAGCATGCATTTTTACTTTCCTCTACATATACACAAAGAAAGTACTGGAGGCGTAAAAATTTTTGACTTAAGGTTTTAAGATGTTTTGAGATGTCCTCAACGTTATTGAACTATTTTAGAAATTGCCTTTTTTTTTTTAGACACTGTAACTCATGAATAAATGAATGGAATTTAACGAAATTTAACATTTAGTTGCACTTTGTTTTAAATTGGTTCTAATAAGATTTTAGTATATATGACTCAACAAATTCCGCTGCTATGCTGTAATCTGTTCCATATAACGGCAGGCTATTCCAGACAGCACTGAGACGTCTATAGACATACAGAGGATGTCTTTTCAGGATGTTCTGACGTCTTCTGAACAACCAAAAAGATACGTCAGGTATTCATAGGTCATCCAGATGACATTCAAATGTCCCTCCTAAGTCAATCCAGAGAACATCTATTACAGACTTTTGGACAAATCTAACAAGAAGAGGTCACAACATGGAAACTTCAGATCGGGACGAAATTGCGCAGGATTGTAGTATACAATGAAGGTAAGAACATATTAAAGCAGTAGGACCCACTAGCCACAAAATTTCGAGAAAAAAGCGTTTAAAATTTCAGTAATCTTTAAATACATGTTATTTCGCAAGCGTGTTAGTGCCCCATTGGCGTGAGCGTAAAGCACCGGGATTCCACCCAGACGACCTGGGTTCGAGTCTATCTACGGAACTTTTATTTTATTTTTCTTTAATTTTTTATGTAATCTAAACTTTTTATTTATTTTTACTTTATTTTATAATCCAATTCGAAATATTAAAGATTATTTAACTTTCTTAAATATAAAATAAATAAATTTTTCTATTTTTAATATTTATAACTTAAAAATACAACAAATTTCTTTAACTTAAAAAATAAATTTTGTTTTGTTTTAACTATAAAATAAGATAAAACTAAAGAAACTGTTTTTAATTATTTTCCTAATATTTTATTTTATTTTAGATATATTTAAAACAATGCTAAATTTTGTTATTTAAATTACAAAAAATAAAAAAAAATATTACAGAGAAATGATGATTTTAATTGCATATATAATTACTATAAAAATTAAATAATTACTTAATTTTTTTTTAACCTTCTGTGCACGAAATAAAATTCCACCTGCTCTCTATTGTACGAAATTTACGTACTCTATTTACGTAACTTATACACATTAAAACCAAATCAGGAAGCTCAAACCCAGATTTAAGTACACCTGCTAACTATTTTACACTTTGTTTTACAGCTTGCTTATTTTTTAATTGTTTAACTTTTTTGTCTGTTTTTCTTTATATTTGTTATTTAGGATTTTGTAAAACTAAAATTTATTTTTTAATTTATAGAAATTTATTGTATTTTTAAGTTATAAATATTAAAAATATAATTTTCTTTAAATTTTATATTCAAGAAAATTAAATAATCTTTAATTAAAATTTTCCAATTTTGAATTGAATTATAAAATAAAATAAAAATAAATAAAAAGTTTAAATTGCATAAAAAATTAATAAAAAATAAAAATACATAATAAAATTACATAAAAAATGGTCCCGTATGTAGCCTTGAACCCAAGACGTCTGGGTGGAAACCTCGTGCTTTACGCTCACGCCACTGGGGCGTTGACTCGCATGCGAAATAACTTGTATTTAAAGATTACTGAAACTTTAAAGGCTTTTTTCTCGAAATTCTGTGGCTAGTGGGTTCTACTGCTTTAATATGTTGTTACTTTCATAGTATACTACAATCTAGCGAGGTTTCGTCCCGACCTGAATTTTCCATGTCGTGACATCTCCTTGTAAGACAGCCTAGAAAATTTTCGCGTCCTTTGCTAGTCCTGTAGTTGTCTTATAATTGTCCTCTGAACGGTTATAGAATAGTTTTAGGACTTATATAGTCGTCTTAAAGATGCCCTCTTGATAACGGTGGGATGGTTTAATACTTCCAAGAATCGTCTTAAAGCATACTTCTAGACTACTGAAGGAGGATTTTATTAATATTTACATTTATTTATTGATATAAACACATTAATCTTATTGTATTAGAAAATAAAATACAAATACATGACGAATTAATTCTATGAATAAATTCACTAACAAAAAGTTATTATTTCGTTTACATTATACAATTAAAGAATGGGTTAACTGTTTCAATCAAAGACATATAATATAAATTAAATAGAAATTAAGTATTCAAAGATTCAAGATTCAAAGATGGAAGGAGGCCGCTCACCACTATGCAGCAGTTTTGAGCGATTTTAACCTCCAAAGAGGGGCTCTGACAACAAATGTCACATAACAATGTGAAATTTTGAAAGAGCCCGTTTCTAGAGGTTAAGTCTCCCCCGTTGTTTATTGCATAAACACTAAAGGAAAAAAAAAAAGGAAAAAAAAAAAGAAAAGAAAAAATTACATTTGCTGCCGGATATAAAATCCCACGCGACAGAGGGCAGCAGTTAATAAAAAAAAAAAAATTAGGCTTCTAATGAGGAGAATTCGTAAGCAGCTGAAAAAAGTTAAAATTTTTGCGACGGGACTTTGGAAAAGTTAGTAAGATTAGTTTTTAGTTTGTTAAATGGGATAGTTCCATTACGGTCACAAAGATTTTAGTTATTTTAGTTTTTAAAAGGGGACGCTCTAAAATGTTAAATAGCCAGTTATTGGGTCTAATTGGAGAATTGGGTAAATGATATGGGGCTGTGAGGAGACATGCAAAGTAAGCATGTTCAGGAGAGCCTTCCTCTCCGCACTCGCATCGGGTGGTCCTCGAGCAATGAAAACGAAATAAGTAGGTTCTGAAAGGTCCATGACCCGTCAGAAAGGCTGAAATTGCTGGAGACAAATCAAAGTTATAATTTTTTACTGAGTTAATGAGGGCATAGGTGTAGCGTCCTTTGTCTGAAGTATCCCATTCAGCTTGCCATTCTTTCTGGAGATTACGGAAAAGGGACTTTTTGATAAAGGAAGGGGGGAGACTGAGGAAAAAGCCGATGTCCGGATTTTGAGTGGCTGTTTTAGACAGCTCATCAGCCTTTTCATTGCCCATGACGTCCCGATGCGCCGAAACGTGAGCTAGAGATGTATTTTCTTCAGGTTAATTAGAAGTAGTTTAATTTCCGTTACGAGAGGGTGTTTAGACCGATGGCGGTGTATTGCCTGTAAGGCTGAGAGACTGTCACTGTAGATTGAAACTGAGTTAAATCTATTTTTTATCTCATTAATCCATAGGAGGGCTTGATAGATGGCAAGTAGTTAGGCTTGAAATACGGTGTTGTAATCTCCCAGTCTTGAGGCCCACTGATGAGTCAAGATCCCATCTGAAAGGACACAGAAAGCTGAGCCGACTCCGTGTTCTGTCTTTGACCCATCAGTATACATCGCCACTGGAGCGGAAGGAGAGAAGGCATTAGTTGAGACATTGACTAGGACATGGGAGGTATCAGCTGCAGGGTGAATATGCCAACTGCATGTTTTACGTTGTATTTCTGAATTGGGGAAGTGTTCATTTTGCAGTGAAGTATTACTGAGTTGTAGAATGTTAGTTTTAAGAAATTCATATTTAACTGTTAGGTACATAGGAGGAATCCCGGTGATCACCGTCAATGCGTCAGTGGAAATAATTCTATAACCCCTGGAAATTTGCAATAAGAAAATTTTTTGAAGAGAGAAGAGTTTGAGTTTTGCTGTTTTTGAAAGATTCCCCCCCCCCAAAAAAAAAATTCCAGCCCCGTAAGTTATGATTTTTTCTACTATTACACGGTACCAGATATTTAACATGTTTGATTTAATACCCCAATTTTCCCCCGCGAGTTTTATAGAATTATGATAAATTTTGAGTAATTTAAGCTTTAAATTGTTGATATGTGCAATCCAGTTGAGGTTCTTATCTATAGTAACCCCTAAGATTCGGGTGTTGTCAACATGGGAGACACTAACTCCATTGACCCTGATCACCGGTTTTCGTTTTAGAATCCTGGGAAGAGAAAGGGTAAGAGCCTGTGTCTTAGCTGCTGAAAGTGTGAGATTGAGTGTAGAAAGCAGTTGGCAGAAAGTTTTTAAAGCATCATGGGCCTGAGATTCCAGATCCCTTCTTGTTTTGCCCGAAAGGATTATCGTGAAGTCGTCAGCGAAGGCGAAGACTTCAAATCCTTTAGAGGTCATTGGTTCAAGAATGGTGTTAGCGATTAATGTCCAGAGAACTGGACCAAGACATGAGCCTTGAGGACAACCTTTTTCTTGGATATGATCTGAGGATCCTGAGCCCCAGTTGACCATTATTTTCCTGTTGGAAAGATGAGAGCTGATGACTCCAGCGATATTCCCCGGACATTGAATGGATTGTAGAATATTCAAAATATGGAGCCATTCAATATTATCGAAGGCAGAAATTAAGTATTATATCTTGAAAGAAAGACCCTGACTCCATATTTTCCTTCGTATCAGCATCAAAGCGTAAAGCTAGAAATGGCAAACACTCACGTGGCCCACAAGCCGAGAAGAGGGCTAACGGAGCCAAAGTCGGCAGAGCGCCAAGCTATTTCTGCTCTAATTCGCATACAAATGAACTTAAAAAAGGTGTGTTTCTCCCATCTGTCCGATGGTTTGTGCCGCTGGATTAACGGAAGATAGAGTCAGTGGATTTTCATTCTGGTGCGTGCACAAGGATGTCTACGGACATCCAGCATTGGACAGGACGGGTTCTCGATTATCTGGTTCATGTCCGAATGTCCAAAGGACGACTGTGATCCTTTGAGATATCACATATTCTGTTGAATATAAATCCACGTGACTTGGTATGTCAGATAAATATTTTATCAAACTGTGGTGAGTTAATTTGTGTGCATATCGACCAAGAGACCAGTAGTGCTATGCTGCAATTCAACCCGGTTACGGGAGGGCACTACCTCAGGTTCTATTGTTATGTAAATAAACTAAACTTGGTATGTGAAATATATGTAATGAAAAACTATCCTGATTCAGTTTGGGCGCATATCAGTCGATAGGATGTTCTGTATTACTTTATGTAATTTTCCTGATAGCTAAATCTCAGCATTTATTGGTGAAATTTGCAATACATTTAATAAATAATTTTAGATACAATGTATATTAATTTTTTTTTTGCATGTTAACTGGTTAAGTGGCACTGTTATCAAGAAGGCTATAGAAGAAAGTATTTTGATGTCCAGAATGTACTAGTATTAAATATTTTAAATAAAAGACAATGACAACGTAAAATTTTCATAGTGACATAAAATCTACATTTATTAATAAAATAATATTTAAAAGATATATTAAATTTATTTTCTTTTATTAACATTTAATGAATAAAAAATTGGAGGAAAAAAAAAGCCTGGAATAACGATTAACCAATTCAACAGTATCAAAACTTAAATAAAGTGATAAATAGAAGATAAATAAAGTTTTAAATTATGTTTAAATAAACCCCTTATCATTATTACATCCCAATGAGTATCAGAGACCGAGAGGTTCTGCTCTTGAAAGTAGTAGACAGCAAGTACCGAGTTCGACTAGAGTACGAGATCATCATTCTCGCCGTACGGAATTTACAGCGTTATTCTACGAAATTAGCGTAAATAAGGGCTAGATACCGTTAGAAATATCTCGTGTAGTCAGTTGGTTTTAACCCTAACCCTAAAACTTCAACACTCAACGAATATTATTTATAGACGTATCAACAAAATCAAAACAGAGTATGGGTATTTGTCACATTCGTAATAAAGACAAAACTTGCTATGATGGTGTTACATTTAACCGTTTTACACAGAACTAGAATTTAAGGCTTTATGGGTGGTACGCTCGAGAAAAGAAAGCAAAAAAAAAAAAAAACACAATACTCGACTTTTTTTTTTTTTTTTTTTTTTTTGCTAATTATTGCAGAAATATGTAATAGGTAATATTCGACGGGGAATATGGCATACTATAAGAAAATGAAGTGAAATTTTGAATTGTGTGTCCTCTACACATTAAAATACACATCAATTTAGATTTTTTAAGTAGTTATGCCCTATTTTGATTTTATATTTGAATTCCTGGGGTCACGGCAATACGAAAATGTATATTGGCTGCATGTTTTACCTTTTTTTTTTTTTTTTTTTTTTATTTATTTATTTATTTTTTTTTTTTTTACAGAATCCTAAGTGTTCAAATTTTGAAGATACTAATGTTAAATTCATATTACAGACTTTTATCAATATCTTCACTAAAAGTAACTTGACTGATATATATATGTATATATATATTTTTTACGAGATACAGTGAAAACACCCAAACATAATCAATGACATCTTTTGACACAGAAAAATATTTTTAATTAAGAAAAATATTAAGAAATCCATATTAAAAAATTATGAATTATGACCTATATTAATTTTTACGTAAAATGATTAATAATGATGTAAAATATGAGTGTGCAAATTTGCAGCTCATTCCAGTAATTAGTTTTGAGGATATAGATACATATTTCTATTGGTGAGGCTTAGGTGTGTGTGTGGGGGGGGGGGGCATCTCTTATAAACTTTCGCATGAGATAAAGTTTTATAAGTCTTATAAAGTTTTGCAATCTTAAAAGTAACAAAGAAAATTAAAACAAGAAAGAAAAATCATACAGTACGCATTCATTAGTAACACTTCCTAACTTACGCAATTGTTGTATCGAATAACTATTACCCAAGCAGCACCGAAACGTTCTCTGAACGTTCAAAAATTGTTCTGCAAACACGTTCTAAGAATGTTCACTTTGAACGTGTTATAGACGTCTATCTGTCCATCTTGAAGACGTACAATAGTACGGTTCAGAGAACGTTCAATGAACGTGTAACTATCACCATCGGTGTTATAGAAGCGTTCTGAGAACGTTCTATGTATACGGTCTCAGAACGTTCTAAACGTTTTTAGAACGCTTTCAAAACGTTATACACATTTTCAGAACGTTCCAGAAAACGTACTGTAAACGTTCTAAAATAGTGTAGTTAAAAAAAAAAAAAATTATGACGTCATTATAAAAAATCACCTCAGTACGAGCGTTTAGAAGTAAAAATTACATAGCTGATGACGAATAATGATACAACACATGAACAGGGATATGAATTACTTTTTTTTTCAATTCAAATAATGTTTGAGAAATTTTAACATACTTACTATTCCTTTAATTTCAACGTATATGCATCAAAAATTCTATATTCTATGACAATTTTCCCCAAAAAGTGTCATAACGTCTCTTTATACCTTAAAAAATTTCTTAAATTTTTGCATTTTTTAAAAATTTCTTTTTTTCCCCTAATCTGAAGATAATGAAGTTGTAGTATTAATTACAAAACTTTGAATACACACCATAAAATGCAAGAACTCGCACCAACTGTTTCGGGTCAAAAGAAGACACAACCCTTCATCAGGCGAACATTGTAGGCACGAGAGCTGCAAACAAGCACGTTGAGTGTGTTGAATGCGTTGCCGCTTTGTTTGTAGAAGCCGTGCTTTGTTTGTAGCAGTTGCGAGTTCTTGCATTTTATGGTGTTTATTCAAAGTTTCGTAATTAATACTATAACATCATTATCTTCAGATTATAGGAAAAAAGAAATTTTTTAAAAATGCAAAAATTTAAGGAATTTTTTAAGGGATATAGACACGTTATGACACTTTTTGGGAATTACTGTCATAAAATATGGAATTTTTCATGCATATACGTTGAAATTAAAGGAATAGTAAGTATGTTAAAATTTCTCAAACATTATTTGAATTAAAAAAAAAGTAATTTATATCCCTGTTGCTGTGTTGTATCATTATTCTTCATCTGCTATGTACAACTGAACTCTTGATTTATTTTGCTTGTTTTAATCCTTGTGATTCCGAATGCGTCATCCTATGATTAATGTTTGTTTTTCATGGTTGTTTTCTGTTTCATTCTCTGATTTCTTGAAGTAAATAATTTATTCCAATTTATTCTTCATTTCTAACTTCAATTAATTTCTTGTACCATAGGGTGCCCGCTAGCAATTTGCTATTATAGCTGCTAACGAACGAAATCGTACATTGGTGCTCAACGACGAAAAGGGTCACCCCTGACGAGTTTTTTTTTTTTTTTTTTTTTTTTTTTTTTCTACCATTCTAAGCTTTTCCTAAAAAAAATGTTTAAAATGCTGTCTTAATTTTTTATTTCCTCGTTGCTTGTTTGTATCTTTTGATTTGAGTTTCATGTGGTTTTTACGCACCGGCAAAATTATTAAAATTGCAACTAACAATATAGGAATAAATTTATGATTAGACTGAAGTTAAATAAAATAAAAATCAATAAATAAAAAATAAATGTTTCAATAAATCACAATCAGTCACCCCAGGTTAGTTAAATTTGTTGCAATTTCCTTCTCATTGACCTATATGGTTTCAGGGATCTTATATCTGTTGCTTGGCTTTAACTAAGATTAAAAATTCATTTATACATATATATATATATATATATAGTGTTACGAAATTGTAAATAATTGTGTTTATTTTTGTATAAATTCTTTCAAAGAGGCTTAGTAAGTTGATAAAGTGCTAATTTTGTGCATTTCTAGTCGTTTTAGCGTTGAAATAGCCTTGTTTTCCCTTAAAAACGCATTAAAAAGCCCCAGTAATGCACGTAATGGATTTGGCGCCAAATTTGGCGACTTTTTCCCACCTTGGCGATATTTTTGGCGACCTTGGCGAGAAAATCCTTATATGGGATATACCAAATATGGAAGCTGTAAGTTGATTGGTTGACCACTTTCTAGAGTTTTCTCGAAAAATCTGGGCTCCATGGAACAGCATATAAGGAGCGCTTCCTCGCCAAGGGCAGTCAGTTCAGTTCAGATCTCAGCGAGCTTCGCTAGTGCTTGCATTGCTCTTGAGCCTCTTTGAGAGAGACTTGCTTCAAGTGTTATTGGTATACAGTTTGTACTGTGGATTTGTTATTGACAGCTGTTGTTTAAGCTGTGTTTACTGTTTGAATTGAAGCTGATACTTGGTTTATACACCTGCATTTTTCTGGAATTTTCTGTGAATAAATTACTGAATTTTTGTACGTTTGGCCTTTCATTCTCAGACAACTCACGAACCCCCAAGTACGCAACATTTCTGGTGTCAGAAGTGGGATTGTCTGTGAATGGTGATAACGAGGGCTATGGAGCAAGAGATGAAAAAACTTCTAGAAGCCTTAGCTACCCAGATAAATGAAATGAAAGCCGGACAGGAAAAGATGGAAACCGGATTGATAGAGAAAATGGAAACAGGACTGGAAAAGATGGAAACTGGACAAAGAGAGTTGAAAGACGGTTTGACTGAAGAAATGAAGGTAGCACAAGAGAAAATGGAAACATCGCAAAGAGAGTTGAAAGACGGTTTGACTGAAGAAATGAAGGTAGCACAAGAGAAAATGGAAACATCGCAAAGAGAGTTGAAAGACAGTTTGACCGAAGAAATTAAATCTAATCAAGACGAGATGAAGAGAGAACTTTCGACAGTAAAGGAAGTGATTGAAAGTAAATTATCGGATATGGAAAACAGAATGGATGGAATAGAAGAGAAAGTTATAAAGATAGAAGAAAATTTTGAAGAGAAAGTTTTGAAAGTGGAAAAGAATTTTGAAGAGAGATTTATGAAGATAGAAGAGAATTTTGAGGAGAAATTTAAAGAAAACTTTGATCAAGAGCTGAAAGGAAAGGTTTCAGAGATAGAAAGCAAGTTTAAGAGAATGGAGGAAGATCTTGAGAGAAAAATGAGAGAAGAGTTTAGCGGAGAGGTAATAGGGAATGATTTGCAGAGCAAGATTCGGAATCTCGAAGAAAAGTTAGAATCCAAGCCCCAGGAAACTGAAAGGAAAGAGAGAAGAAACCAGAATCACGAATTTATTAAGCTATCTACCTACGACGGCAGTTCCTCCTGGCATGTATATAAGACGCAGTTCTCCATCGTGGCTGAAGCAAACGGCTGGGACTCTGTTGCAAAGACGGCTCATCTGGTAGGGTCGTTGCGGGGCGACGCCGCAGATATTCTGGAGACCCTTTCGAAGGAACAGCGATATGACTTCGATGCTGTAACCAGAGCACTAGAGCTACGTTTTGGAGCGAAATGGTCCAAAGAATATAGTCGACTCCAGCTAAGGTCCCGTCGCCAGAGACCAGGGGAAAGCTTACAAGAACTGGCATCAAACATCCAGAGGCTTTCACATTTGGCTTTCTCAGACTGTCATCCTGAAACACGCAATGATCTGGCTCTAGAATATTTCATTGATGCTGTCGAAGATCCAGATATTCAAAAAGCCCTCAGACTCTCCGGCGTGAAGGATGTGGAGTCAGCCTTGGTGTATGCCCTAAAGCTCGAGACTGCCCAACAAGCCTCCTGTAAACATCACCAGAACAGCACAGCAGACAAAGTGAACGGCTCTCAAGATGATCTTAAAGAGATTCAGGAAATGATTGCAGAAATTAATAGAAGACTACGCATTCTTGAGAGGAAGAAAGAAGGGAAGACTCCAACAACTAAATGCTGGGGCTGTGGAAAAGACGGGCATATCAAACGAAGCTGCCCAGTAAGAACACCTAGAAAAGCAACCAAGAATGTCTCTGAAGTATGCTACCCAGAAGGAGCTCTTCGGGAAAATTCAGATGCATTCTTGCGGAAGCCTCCATCTGAAGATCATAAATACATCTCTAAAGCCGAGGATAAACATCAAAGAATAAAGCCAGTTGTTCGCCAAGTTACTGTCGCAACACCATCAGAACAAGATCCCGACACATGGAGTGACGAAGAATTTAGAAAAGCCCGGATGGAAGATCCTGACGTAAAGCCTATATTACAACTGAAGGAGACGACCAGCAACCGACCTACCTGGCAGGACATTTCCAGTTTTAGCCCCATTACGAAAAGTTATTGGGCACTTTGGGACTCTTTTCATATCAGAAACGGCGTATTATACAGAAAGTGGGAATCTGATGATGGGAAAAGCTTCAGATGGCAGATTTTATTACCAAGATCAAAAATTCCAGCTGTTTTAGAACAACTGCATAGTAGCTCTACCGGAGGCCATTTTGGGGTAATGAAGACTCTGCAGAAAGTTCGGGAACGCTTCTACTGGTGCAAGGCAAAGGAGGATGTGGAGAAATGGTGTAAATCCTGTGATGCTTGTGCGGCACGTAAAGGCCCGCAGAAACGAAGTCGAGGGAGACTACAACGGTATAACGTGGGAGCACCATTTGAACGAATTGCAATCGACATCTTGGGTCCTTTGCCACGGACCTCCAGTGGAAATAAATACATCCTCGTCGTGATGGACTATTTCACCAAGTGGCCTGAGGCATATCCCATTCCCAATCAAGAGGCATGCACAGTCGCAGAGGTCGTAGTGCAGCAATGGGTGTCAAGGTACGGCACACCCCTACAACTTCATACCGACCAAGGTAGGAACTTTACCTCTGATGTTTTCAAAGGACTGTGTCAACTACTTGGCATAGACAAAACCCGGACAACACCTTTACATCCCCAGTCGGACGGCATGGTCGAGAGGTTCAATCGTACCATCCTGAATAACCTCTCTCTTCTAGTATCAAGGAACCAGCAAGATTGGGACTTGAAGTTGCCATTGTTCCTGCTGGCTTATCGAAGTGCTGTCCATGAAACCACCGGCTACACTCCAGCCCAGATGCTGTTTGGACGTGAACTTCGTCTCCCTTGTGATCTCCTGTTTGGTTGTCCACCCGATGCGCCTTCATCGCCCGAGGAGTACATCCAAGATCTCCAGGCACGATTTGAGGACGTTCACAACTTTGCTCGGGAGCGAATTCACATTGCATCGGAGAAAATCAAGACAAGGTACGATCTAAAGGCTACGCAACATGAGTTTCAGGAAGGAGAGAAGGTCTGGTTGTGGAATCCTGTTCGACGCAAAGGACTCTCTCCCAAGTTACAGTGCAGCTGGGACGGACCATACACAGTCTTAAAAAGGCTGAATGATGTAGTGGTGCGGATCACTAAAACACCTTCATCAAAACCGAAGGTGGTGCACTATAATAGGCTAGCCAAGTACCACAAGTAACGGTAAAATTAAAATCTAAAATGTAAATACTTGTAAAATTTGCGCATGCGCACTGTAAATATTTGTATATAAATATTTGTACATATTTGTGAATTTTGTAAATATTTCCCACTTAATTTATATTTCTATGTTATCTTTATGTGCAACTTAGTTTTTGTGTTTTAGATTGTGTAAATTTGTTTAGTTTCGCCTCTTGACCAAGGGTTGCACTGCCCGAGACGTGCAGTCCTTGGGAGGGGGGCAGTGTTACGAAATTGTAAATAATTGTGTTTATTTTTGTATAAATTCTTTCAAAGAGGCTTAGTAAGTTGATAAAGTGCTAATTTTGTGCATTTCTAGTCGTTTTAGCGTTGAAATAGCCTTGTTTTCCCTTAAAAACGCATTAAAAAGCCCCAGTAATGCACGTAATGGATTTGGCGCCAAATTTGGCGACTTTTTCCCACCTTGGCGATTTTTTTGGCGACCTTGGCGAGAAAATCCTTATATGGGATATACCAAATATGGAAGCTGTAAGTTGATTGGTTGACCACTTTCTAGAGTTTTCTCGAAAAATCTGGGCTCCATGGAACAGCATATAAGGAGCGCTTCCTCGCCAAGGGCAGTCAGTTCAGTTCAGATCTCAGCGAGCTTCGCTAGTGCTTGCATTGCTCTTGAGCCTCTTTGAGAGAGACTTGCTTCAAGTGTTATTGGTATACAGTTTGTACTGTGGATTTGTTATTGACAGCTGTTGTTTAAGCTGTGTTTACTGTTTGAATTGAAGCTGATACTTGGTTTATAGACCTGCATTTTTCTGGAATTTTCTGTGAATAAATTACTGAATTTTTGTACGTTTGGCCTTTCATTCTCAGACAACTCACGAACCCCCAAGTACGCAACAATATATTAATTTTTTTTTAAATACAGGGTGCAAAGCATTCTGACGAGAATACCTTTATCTCCGCAACTATTGGTCGCAAATATATAGTTTCAGTTACAAAATGTTTTAAAGAATATGAGCATTTGTGGTATAACATGTTTAAATTTAAAATATCTATTTTTTAAAAATTGCAATAACTAGCTTTTTACATAGTCCCAGATCCCTATAGTCATATTTAGAAAAACTGACACTCCTAACAAAAAGTTTCATTTCTATTCTCCCAAAATGGAACAAGATATTTAAAGTTTGGATTTTCTAACATATTTCGGCCTTCAATAAGGGATCGGTTTAAAAATCCTAATTGAACTTTGTTTGCATTTTCCCAGGGTTTATTAAAGAATTTTTCATTGACTTTTTAATAAAGCCCGAGAAAATGCGAAATAATCCTGAAACTAACTATCTCTGACAATTTTGGGTGCACAAAAGTGAAACTTTTTGTGTTATATTTTTTAGGTTGGAACTCAACTTTCACTATTAGTGTCATGGAAATTGTATAAAAATTATCAGTTTTTGTGATTTTTAATAAATTGATTTTTTAAATTTAAACATGTCATATAATGAATTCTTACATTTAAAAAAAAAAAATACATTTTCTTATTGGAGGACGTCTGAGACCAATTGTTGCGCAAATAAAGGCCTGCTCTCGACATTGCACCCTGTATATTCTAAACATTTCTGGGTACTACTTTTTAAGTCCATGGATAGTTTATAAATATATTTGAATGCTGAAGTTCATAGAAAGTTTTAATATTCCAACATAAAAAATAATTTCAAAAATGAATGTACCAATACACCGCTAAAATAATATATAATTGAGTTTAGAATATATTGTTAATTTATAATAATAAGAAATTGAAACAAAAAATTAAAAATTAGTTAGAAGGAGGAAATTTTAAAAATTTCCAAATACTTAAATACATATATATATTTTTAATCAAAATATTTTTCTAAAATATTTAACATACTTCATATTTTTAAATTTCAGTGCATGTGTGTATACATATTTTCAGTTTACAGCAGCAGTTTACAAAAATGATGTTTGCAGGTATTTAAATTTATTCCACATGGCAATGTAATTGGTATTCTTTAAATGTTTAAATTTCTTTAAATTGAGTCAACGCAATTTTTACCTCATTTGATGTAATTATGCTATCATGGCATATTAAATAATTGATAAATGTAAATATTATTAGTATTAATAAATAATATAGTAAATCGTCCTTTTTTTTAAGCAGAATATCTTTTTTTATAAAGATGTGGAATAAAATTGAATTGAATCTTTGTTTTATTATGCAGTTAAACAATTTCATATATTTTATTTAATAAATAACAGTAAAGAGATATTTAAAATTGTAAGTCGGTGAAACTTAGGGTATTATTTTAAAAATATGCAATTTGCATAACCTAGATTGTATATATATTATCATATAAACATTAAATAAATACTTCAGAATTTAAAAAGAAAAGAAAAAAAGAATTACGAACCTTTATAATTTTCTTCATAAGATCTTCAAGAAAATGCCCTTGCAACTAGCATTTTAAAATACACAATGACCAGTCGGAAGGGCATTCACTTAAAATTAGCTCTTATCTTGTAAAGTCTTTGTGACTTCTTCATACTTCATTCAGAAACATAATAACAAAAAATAGTTATTTTAACAAATTCCATCTCAGAAGACTAAATTAATAAAATGAATCTATAATTTCTAAGCGGTTTTCTGTAACAGGAGCAGTTTTTTCTGCGATTCAACGCTGCTTTCAAGTATCAAAAGTTAGGCTTAAGAACTTACGCAGATATGAAAATGATTGTTTAATTGATATTAAAATAAGACTTTAATAAATAGAACATAGAGAATATTACAGGTTAAAAATATTACATTTTTACCTTTTCTAAAGCTTATCCTAGTCATTATAACGCTAAAACTAAACAAATCAGATTGCATGTTTTAAAATTCGCCTCACATAACGACACGACTTTCCCAAGACCTGGCGCCTGGCGTTTGACTTTGCAGTTGCACGGTCAGCGAAAATTAAATAAATGCAATCCACAGATGTCGATGTTATCATCTGCTCTCCCTTCTTGCATCCGCAATAATCATGTTTCAAAGTTCAACATTTGAAACAGAAATTTATTAAGCATTTATAGCTGTAGAAAACATATAGTCAATATTTTAAGGAAAAATGGAGTGGAGTTAAACAATTATCTAAATTTTTATAAAGTATTTTAAAAACTTATGAGATCACTTTATTTTTCCATTTAAAAATCTCGAATTAAACGGAAAAGCATATTTTGTTTTAGTGTATATTTCAGTATTGAACAAAATATTCAGTGAAAATAAATAAAATAAAACAAGAACAATCAAACAGAGTAATGATTTAACAACATTATCAATATTGATAATTTATCAGTAACATTTAAACTTAAATAGAATCATAAATAAAATATAATAAAAGTTTAAAATTATGCTTAAAGAAAAGAAGAAAAAAACTCATTTCTGTAACTTCCCGATGAGTATTACAGACCGCGAGGGTCTACTTTCGTACCTTACAAAAGTGTTCGTTTCGATTCCTGGTCACGCTCGTCGACTTAGGTTTTCCGAGTTTTCCCGTGATTTTCTTTGAAACTCGCGTAAAGCACTATATTACTTATTCAATAACATCCGTGATTAGATTTTTGTATCTAAACTCTGGATCTGGGGAATGCATAGATTTTGATGACAGGAGACAATCATTTTTATGCTGTATAGAAGATCATAGAAAATGTATTTTTCTAAGGATTTATTATTATTATTATTACAAATGAAAAAAAAAAAAAAAAAACGGTAAATTTGTTTTAAATCATCAGAAAACGATGTTTCAATTATTCGTTTTAAAGGTGATATCGAATTCTTTTGAAAGATAATTATAGTGAAAATTTTTATCCACCCCTCCCCCCTCCCCCAGGGATGATGTATACTTATTCCTAGGGGAAAAAACAATGTCATATGAATAATAATAATAATAATAATAATAAACTGTTTGACTATTACTCGTTATACAGCCAAATTGAATCAATAATATATATCAAATGTATGTCACGCAGAAGGTTTGGCGAGTATATATATTACAGAAGCTGATAGATAGCCTTTCTGTGAATTTAAAATATTGGAACGTGGCAGTGCCACCTGTCGTCCGATATGCACCCAAAGGCAATCTGTAGAGTTTTACGTAATATTAATTTCACTTACCAAATTTACAATATTTATAGACCACAGAAGTTGAGATTTTTCGTTTCCGTTATGAGATTAAATTGCAACATAGCCACGCCACCTGTTGGCCGATGTGCATCCAAAATGGACCAGTAAAGCTTTACATAAAATCGATTTCACTTATAACTTCAGTGTATCACAAAATTTATTGTTAAATCACAAGAGTTAAAATATTGCCTTTCCGTTAAAATGATTAAATTGCAGATTAGCAACGCCACCTGTTGGACAATACATACATCTAAATTGTATTAGCAGAGGTTATGATGATATATGCCAATATATCAAGTTTAATGCATTTGTACATTATAGAAGCTGAGATATAGCCGTCCCATAAATGGAGGGTTTCATTGCATAGCACCGCAATCTATCGGACGATATATCCCAAATGAAATTCAAATAAACTCCAATTTAGGGCAAGATCTAATATTGTAACAAGTTTGGTTGAATTCCATACATTGATTCCTGAAATACAAAATCCACAAAATTTTTCCATGAGTTTAAAATTTTGTAATTTTTTTTCACCTCACCGCTACTGATTATTGAGAAGCATTCTTTACTGACGTGCTAACAAAACGTTAAACTGAAAATGTAAAAAATGCTCTATTCTCTATTATGCTAAAAATTATAAATTTCGAATAACTTACGAAGTTTTTAAATAAGAATGTTGCAAATCTCTCAATAAGATTCTTATCAATATCATAAGTGATATTTTAAAACTGGTCCGATGTCTCTGCAATCATTTGTTCTTGAGATATCGTGTACATGAACTAACGGGCTATCACACTAATAGGTGCCGATACACATTAACAGATAACATACCAACCTTTTGACTTCCGGATTCCTCACGCCACAAAACGTGTAAAAAAATCAAAAACTGAAGTCAAAAATTTTCATGATTAACCTAGTTTCCCAACCAATAGTACTAAAAAGTCATTTTGTCATATTCGTTATAATTACACTGTTACAGAACGTGTTATGACGGTGTCACACTTGAACGTTCTATATAGAACTAGAATTGTACGTTTTATAGATGGTACAAATCAAACATTTTCAGAACGTTCTAAATAATACTATTTCTGAACGTGTTTTAGAACGTTCTTTTGACACGAAACACGGTGTTTGAACTACTAAAACCGTTATTAGACGTTCACAGAACGTTCCTGTGCTACTTGGGCAATATTCTTTGTCTACGATATGGCAAAACAGACAGAAGGACTGAAAAACATACAGATAAACTAACTGATTTTAAAATTACTCTTAGGCATTTTGGAAAGTGTTAAAAAGGCTTAACGCAAAAGAAAATGCAGCCGTTAGATTATAATTACAGCTTTTAATCTCTCTGAATATTTTACTTATATTTTGTGGGTTTATAAATTTAAGTGAGTTGCATAAGGATTGAAAGAAAATAAAACTTAAAACTTTTTCACACACCATACATTTTAAGTCAGCACAACCGGTTTCGAAAGGACGTAGCCTTTCTTCATCAGGTGCAAACACGCGCTACTGCCTTGGAGGAAAAAGCAAGACAGTCTTGTCCTCAGTCTTGCTTTTGCTTCCAAGTCAGTAGCACGTGTTTGCACCTGATGAAGAAAGGCTACGTCCTTTCGAAACCGGTTGTGCTGACTTAAAATTTATGGTGTGTGAAGAAGTTTTATTTTCTTTCTATTGATTGTACGCCAGTTTTTGAATTTAGTTTTGCATTGAGATATCGAACGTTTCTTTGAAATCGAAAACCCAACTGATATTGAATCCTGGGATGGGTTAGAAGAAAAAGAACTGTGTGAACATTTTTTAAGTACACATAAAAGAGATAATTCCGGTCTATTTATAGTTCAGATACCCTTATCTAAGGATCCTAGCTGTTTAGGAAACTCAAAGGAAATTGCATTACGTAGACTAGATTTTTTGTAGAAAAGATTAAATGCAAATCAAGAAATGTTAAATTTATATAGAAATTTTATTAAAGAATATATTAATATGGGTCATATGTAACAGGTTATTGAAGAAAGAGAACCACTTGTGTCATACTACCTACCGTATCACGGTATCCACCTTCCGGAAAATAGCACCACTCCTCTTAGGGTAGTTTTTAATGCGTCGAGTATGACTACTACGGGAGAATCCCTCAATTCGTTGCAGATGAACGGTGGTGTAATTAAAAACGATTTGTTTTCAATTTTACTAAGGTTTCGAATACATAAATATACCTTTACGGCTGATATTCGAAAAATGTTCATAATGATTAAAATAAATGAAACACAAAGAAATTTATTGCGCATTGTTTGGAAGGATACCATCACGGATCCTGTGAAAATTTATAATTTGGCTACGGTTACATACGGCACTACAAGTGCTCCATTTCTTGCTACAAGATGCTTAAAACAATTAACTATTGATGACGGTGAAAGGTTCCCGTTGGCAGCTGAGGTATTAAACTCTGATGTGTATATGGATGATATTGTGACGGGAATCAGTGATTTAGAATCTGCGAAAAAACTTCAGTAATGGAATTGCACAAGTGGTGCGCTAACGATAAAATGCTGTTAGAAAATATTTCTCTAAATTCTAAAGAATATAATTTCGATGAAACTAAAAATAATTCCGTAAAAACTCTTGGTTTACGGTGGGATCCTAAGAAAGAAAATTTCTACCTCAATGTAAATCCACAGTGTTCAGAATCTCCGACAAAATGCTGTGTATTATCTGAAATTGCTCGCTTATATGATCCTTTAGGATTATTAGATCCCGTCATAACTCAGGCAAAAATAATGATGCAAAATCTATGGAAATTAAATCTTTCATGGAATCAACAACTTCCGGAAACTGAAAGAAAAAAGTGGAAACTTTCCAAAAAATATTGCCAGCCATAGAATCTATCGGCATACCACGGTTTATATTAACAGACTTTACAACATATATCGAGATTCATGGATTCTCAGATGCCGCCAAGGGTGCATACAGAGCTGTTATTTATCTCTGATGCATGAGTGACAACAAATAAATTAAGGTTAGTCTTCTATGTAGCAAGTCTCAAATAGCCCCTATTAAAGAAGTTACCGTTCCGAGATTCGAACTTTGTGCTGCTGTATTATTAGCGAAGTTAATTTCCAAAGTAATCACTTCTCTGAAATTAAACATAAGTGACATTTTATTGTGGTCAGACTGCAGTATTGTGCTAGCCTGGATTAAAAAGCCTCTTTCACAACTTAAACCATTTGTAAAAAATCGTGTAAGCATTATTCAGAATCTGACAAATCCAGATTGTTGGCATCATTTTAACTCCCAAGACAATCCTGCAGACATCATCTCAACGGGTCTTGACCCTAGCAAAATTCAGCAGTGTCAGCTATGGTGGTTTGGGCCATCTTTCTTACATCAAGAGATAGATTAAATTTCCTCTATTCTGACAGATATTACAGAAACGAACAATTTGTTTTTACGGGAAATAAAGGATGTGCCAAGCAATCAAGTGTGTGAAATAGTGCAGAACTCTGAACCACTAAATATATTAAATGACTGTTCATCGTTTCTAAAAATTCAAAAAGCAACAGCTTGGTGCAAAAGATTCATAAATAATACGAGAAACTCATTACACCCAGAGACTGGTTTTCTTAAAACTGATGAACTAAAGCAATCCTTATTGTGCATTGTTAAAAACATTCAAAGACTATCTTTTGCCACAGAAATGAGTTGCTTAACTAAGGGTGTTCCTCTTTCCAATTCTAGTAAAATCTTAAATTTGAGTCCCTTTTTAGATGATCAAGGCATCCTCCGGGTGGGGGGGGGGGGGGCAGGATAAAAAATTCTAACTTACCAAATATTAGGAAATATCCCATGTTAATTCCCTCAGATCATAACTTTACTTGCACTGTTATTAATAATTATCATTCTTTGTATTTCCATACAGGTCCTGAAGCTACGTTAACAAATATCCGGTTACAATTCTTGATACCGGGAAAACGAAATATCGTCCGTAAGGTACTAAGAAAATGCCTTATTTGCTACAAACTAAACGCAAAAGGAGGGCAGCAATTTATGGCTGATCTGCCAGAGTATGGCTGATCTCAAGAGTATTCACTCACGTAGGTTTAGATTATCGCGGTCCGTTTCAGGTGAAACCTCTACCAGGCAGGTGCTAACAAGTAAGAAAATGTTTTATTTCTATTTTCATATGTTTTAGTGTTAAGGCCATTCATTTAGAAATTGTAGGTGACCTATCAACAGAATTTTTCTAGGAGCCCTTAAACGATTTATCACCAGACGCGGTCGCCCAGCAGAAATATTCAGTGGCACCAACTTTGTTGGCGCTAATAATGAACTAAAAAAAATTCTTAAAAAATTGTTCATCAATAAGGGAGAAAGGGATAATGAACGAAAATTGCTAAATTACCATTTGTTAATTAATTAAATTGACATTAATTATCTAACTATTATATTGTATATCTTAATTTTATATTTCGTTTATGTTTCCTAATTATTGAATTTTTTGCAACGTCCAGCTGTTGCAAGGCTGGCCAGTGTGTTTATGTTAATATTGTTCTTTGTTAATTTGTTTAATGTAAATGAAGTGCCTTCTATCGGCGCCGCTAATGTGTGTTCAGTTTGTACTGGTACTCCGCAACAAGCGGACGCTTAATTTACTCTATCATAAGCACGCAAATATATTTAGTTAAAAGATGAATCTCAGTTTATTACAGTTCATTACCTTGTCAACATATACAAACTGTATACTTTTCCGCACTGCCAAACTCTGAGAAATTCAAATATGAAGTCAAAATTCGGTTTTGCAATTAAAATAAATAAATAAATAAATAAATAAAGTTAGCACTCATTTTCATATATAGATGACCTTCACTCACCGCCGCCGGAGGCCGAAGCTAATGTTATTCTATGGGAAATTTTTCTTTACACTTAACTTATTAACTAATACATATTTTTAAATTCTGTTTTCACATTCTGAAAATTTTCAGCTGTTAAATTGACGGACCTTTTTTAAAAAATTATTTTTTTAATTTTTTATATTATATTTTGAAGCTGCAAAATACGAATTTTCAATATGTAAATTTTTTCCATTTTGCAATTTTAAAATAAAATATTAAAACTTAAAAAAATACCTTTTTAAAAAAGAACCGCAATTTAACAGTTTTGAATTTTCTTAATGTGAAAACAGATTTAAAAATATGTATTAGTTAATAAATTATTTGAAAAGAGAATTTCCCAATAGAATAACATTAGCTCGGGCTTCCGGCGATGGTAAATGAAGAGGGATGTTAAGTTCCGGTTGAATGATATCTATAATCTTTTTCTGCGCCAATTAATAACAAAATAACAGAGGGTGTTAATTTTTTTCCCACGGACTGTACAAAGCACTCCTTTTCAGAGAATTCTAAATAATATTTTGGAACTTTTTTTGACATGAAATACGGTGTTTGAACGATCGTAACTGTCATTAGACTTTCAAAAAACGTTTCGGGGCTTTTTGAGCACTGTCAAAAATCAAATGGTGATACCCCGGTGAAAAATACCATTCAAATAATATTGACCCCAGCAGCACAGCGATGGAAACCAGTATTGGGCAATATTGGTGCAATATTGGCCAATATTGGCCAATACCGCCCAATATTGGTTTCCATCAGCGTGCTACTGGAGGGTTTTCCATAACACTTCCATTCGTAGATCATTTTTTAGAGTTAACAAAAGTATACCTATTATAATATCGGAGGGTATATACCTATTACAATATTTTTTCGATAGGCTTCGCTTGCTGTTGATGGATGTCATATATATATATATATATATATATATACACTAAGCGACCAAAAAAAAAAAACTGCACTTGGATACTTTCCTTTTCAACTTCTACAACCGCCAATTTTATTGTTTAAAAAGCAAATTTTCGAACAGGTTTTATTATGTCCTCTACATACACTTTAGCATTGAGTCCAGTGTTAAAAACAAACTGCATATGTCAGGAAAATTGTAATTTTAGAAATTATTTCAAAAATGGTAAGAATAAGGCAGTTAACGATGCTACAAAAAGTATTAATTTTTGAATGAAAATCGAAAAATATTTTAATACGTGGAATGGCAAAATAATTAAATGTCAATGAAATAGTGGTAAAATGGTTTTTAGCAAGATATAAATTTTTTTGGCCGTTTAAACTGGAAATTGGCTTTAACCGGCCTTGTTGCTCATCCAAGTGAGATGATGGTAAGTTAAAAAGCCATTGCTTAGAAAATCGGTTTGTATTATATTTAGAACATAAAAGAGATTCAGAAAAGTGTTTAGCAGCATAATTTCTTTAACTACAGTGCAGCAACTATTAAACAAAGCAGGTTTAAATGACAGAAAATTTGAAAAAAATTCCATTCTTAGTGAAGAGAATTAGGAAAGCAAGACCTCAGATGTCTAAAAATATTAAAAAAGGGTTAGTTAGTTACTGGGCTGAACTGGTTCTCTCTGATGAGTCAAGTTTAACTTATTTCGAGCTAAAAAAACAAGCAGATCTGACAACGAAAATATGACCGACTTAATGCAAACAGCACTTTTAAAACAGTGACACATTCTCCGTACATTATGGTACGGAGGTGCATAACTTTTCAAACAGTCGGGCAAATTTTTATGCTCAAGGAATCAATTAAATCGAAATAAAACACAATCTTTATAAAAGTGGTGCCTGACCGAATATTTTGGAGGTATCTTGGACGTTTCCGCAAACAGCATTTCAAGGTGAAAATGCACCTTACTACGCGGTGTCTGTGGTATGTTTATTCACTTCAAATTGTCATAATTTCTCATCCATTCCCATGAGAATCTACAATTCTGTAAGTAATCATACTTTTTTTCACTTTAAGTTAAATCCCACAAAAGATATAGTAAAATTTCTCCTTTACCAGACCTGGAAATAGTCCTAATCGCGATCCGCTCAAAAATGTTTCGTCTATAAAAAGGCTGGGGGAGAGAGGAGAGGATTCGAAATTTGCAGCCTAGAACTCTGCCGGAACTGGAAAAAATTATTTGTGATATTTAGCATATTGAAGTTTATAGAAAAACACTGTATAATACTATCTCATTGCGCATTAAAGCAATTCCATATAAAGGTGGAATTAACCCAATACAGAATACATATTTTTAATATAAAATTGCTTAGATCTAACAAATAGTTTTATTTCATATATTGAAATATAACTTGTTTATTTCATACGATAAATCATAATAGAATACAAAATGTATGGTTAGTGCATTATGTTTAAAATGAAAGTTTTATGCTGATTCTTATAAAGTACTTCGTAGAGTGTAATAAAGAGAATTATTATATCGAAAATGTACACGGGTATCGTTTTATCCCTTTGGTTTTATGCAAACAAGACAGTTTTATTTCTTTCAACCCTTAATTTTAAAGTTATTACAAATAAAAAAGGCATAAGTAGTTTTTTCTGCAGTGCGGCTTTTTTTTTCTTTTTGGTCGCTTAGTGTATGTATGTGTGTGTATATATATATATATATATATATATATGTATCGTTTTGTTGGGTATTGAGTTATATGAACACCAATTTTTCGTTGTTTTCGGCAGCTAATTGTCGAAAATAAGAATAAAAAAATTAACACCATAAAATGCAGGAACTCGTAACAATTATTTCAGATCGAAAGAAGACACGACTCTTCGTCAGGCGAACAAAGTAGGCACGAGTGCTGCAAAGAAACAGCAAAGCAGCACTAGTGCTCACTTTTTCGCCTGACTAAAGGTCGTGTTTTCTTTCGACCCCGAACAGTTGTTGAGAGTCCTTGCATTTTAAGTGATTATTAAAATTTTTGTACTTATTGCTTTTAAACACCAGTTCTGTGGTGCTTTTTTATAACAATTGTCTTTTAGGTTTAGACTGAGTATGAATTCGCGCAGTCATTTTTTTTTTTTTTTTTTTTTTTTATCGTTAAAGTTGTGCATTTTTAGACGTGGGAACATAATATAAATAATTATCTCCATGTAATTATATAGTTTGAAAGTTTGAAAAAAATAAAAATAAAAACTCAATTTTAATTAAAAAAAAAAAAATGCATGCTCTGTTTTTGGACAATTTTTTACCTTCAAAAATATACATATTTATTCCAACTTACTTAGTGTTAACTTTGACGATATCTTCATCAAATATAAAGAAACAAATAAATAAGGAATTGAATTTATTATAAGTTTAAAAAATAATTTTATTACTCACTTTCAAATATATTTTATCTAAAAATTTATTGTTATTTTGAACGTATACATAAAGTTATTTGGTGAAAAACCAAAACTTCATAAGCATAATTTTATAACAAATATAGTTTAGAACTGTCCTTTTTGATTGGATAATCAACGGTCAGTAGTCAGAGCAAATTTACTTCTTTAGCTCAATCAACTTTTTATTTTTACTAATGTCTATCATACTGTTCCGACTGCCATGCTTCATGTTATTTTAATCGTTTTTCTTTTTGATATGAAATTTTATATTGAGCGTTTAAATTATCATTCTAAATATAATGTTAATAATAATAGTGGTCAGAGTTTTATTTAGTTAATTTATCGATTAATTAATTCATTTATTTTGTATATTAATGGTTTAGGTATTGAGGGCAGGCATAGTGAAGGTTTTCTGGTTTAATTTACTTCTGTCGAAACACATTCTAAGAGTTTTTGTCACTCTAATAATGCTTTAGTATTTTACGCAAAATTGTTTAAAATCTCCTAATCCCCTAAATCATTTATATAGCAATAATTGTAAAAATTACTCCATTGTTTTTTATATATAAGAACATAAGCTTATTTTGTGGTTTGTATTTGCAAATATTCTTATTAGGACCGCTCAAAGTAACAGAGGTCCTGACTAGATATTTTTTTTAAACTATTCTTCAGCTTTATATACAATACTTTGAATAAACAACATAAAATGCAATAAACTCTAAGCAATTGTTTCGACTCGATAGAACACACGACCTTCGTCAGGCGAACAAAGTAGGCACGAGTTTTGCTATGAAAGCGTCAACGCACATTCAAAGTCTTGTACTTATTACATTAAAATGCCAGTTCTGTGATGCTTTCTTATTATTCTTCAGCTGAGTTCCTTCTCCACCATTCAGTGCATTTGAAGTTATCGAATTTTATGTTAACTCATTAACTAGTAATTACAACCACGTTTTCAGGCCTCACAGCGTTCCTAAAATTTTAGACTAATTTTATTATGTTGTTACCACTCCATTAAATCAATATTTTCTTACATAATGTTTAGACATGTTTTAGAACTAAAATATCCAAGAAAAATTTCTTATTGAGTACAGTGGTGAGAGTATAATAAAATACGAATATAATTTTGGGAACGCTGCGAGGTCTGCGTTTCAAACAAGATTTCTATCTATGTCTGTAGTTAGCTCAGTTCTGTAAAATAATAATAATAATAATAATATTTATAATATTTTTTCAGTTGCTTTTTTTTTCTTTTTTTTTAACTTTACGTTTTTAAGAATGTTGAATCAAAAAATTGCCTTCATTTTTACCTATCACGTACGTGTTTTTATTTATTTTTAGAATGTAGTAGGGGTTTAGAATAAATAATAATAATAATAATAATAATAATAATAATTTACTTTATTATACTGAACTAAACACATTCCTTCTCGTGATTAACCAAATAATACTTTTATGGTATAATTTAATATTCTGTGTTCACTCATTTTGCCGCCCTTTCTTCTTTTTGCTACCTCTCCAAACGCGTTTTCTTTTCTTACCCCTTAAAGTAATTTAAAGAGTCTTTTTATTTTACTAAATTATATGATACAGAATGCTGATAACGCATAAAATTACTAAAATATCTTTGATATGTTATTTCTAATTTTATCGAACGCCTTGTACAATCAAGGAAAATAATAATGAAATCTCGTTTACAACTGATATATATTTGTTTTTAAGTTTTTATGTAGTGTCTAAGGAATACACTGATAAGTTTTTTTTTTTTTTTTTTTTTTTTTTTTTTTATTATTATTATTACTATTTGAGATGCCTTAAATTTAATTGTTTTCATTTTTAAAATTGCTTTCAAAAAAGAAACAATTTATGAATATAAAATGCATACTTATGCGTTAAAAATTCATTAGATTATAATTTGTTTTATCATAAAGAGAATTATCAAAATTAACAATAAAAATAAAAATTGGGAAAGAAAATTTGTTTAATGCAACATATTTGTTAAGGATTAGTGTTAAAACTGTCAGGTACATTTTTGTAGTTGCTGGACAGTTTGCAAAATTTTGCAAAACATATATTTTTCCCCTACATTAGAAAATTGAATAAATTTCATAAATGCAGAATCTTTTATCTAAAACATCTGCTGTAACAGCAGTTTTAGAATTCATTTTATTTTCATTTTGAAATACTTTTCTCTTTCAGTTCTATGCTTACATTGTAACGTATACGGTATTAATTATAATTATAAAATGATATTTTAATACCGGATCCCATATGCAACAATGAAAAATTTATATATCTGTGCATTATAACACACATACATTATCAGACCAAACTTATACTTATTCAAAGGTGTTTTTCAACACCCAATCATGCATATAAATCGAAACAAGAAAATATATTCTTTCCAGCATTAAAATAAATATATGTAACCTGTTTTATCACTCCGAATTCATTGATGCGTAAGTCGTTTAAATCACGAAATGGGAAAAGTAGCTGTATTAATATGTATTCACTTATCAGATGAAAATATCTCGTTTTATGCTTCAAAAGAAAGGAGATATTAAAACAAGACTTTGTAGAGTTCTCAAAATATTCCTACACGCTTGCCTTTTACGAGTGTCTGCACAATTAGTCATCGTAAGAGGGAAAGTGAATTTTTATCGATTTGTCCATAATATAGGTTTCAGTAGAAGAATGTTTTATTTTTACTGAGGAGAATTTTTATCCGAAATTTCTCCCTTCATCTGTTCATTTATCTAGGTTTGCAAAATACACGTTCCGAAATTTCAAGATAAGGAAACATACGGCGAAAAATAAATATGCGTAATAAAAGCACAGTTTTGTAATAAATATTCGTTCCTTTTAAGTATTTTTTTTTTTTTTAACTTTTTCAGAAACTTTAAATAGAATGTAAAATAATTTTCTTCTTAGTGACAATCATGGCGAAAGCTTTTTAAATTTGTGGTTGAAAAATACCTCTATCAAAAAATAAAAATGTTTAAAAAATCTTTTCATTAAAATTAGTATAATACCTCCAGTCTCGTGATGCAGATGGCTTATTTTGGTAGACTAAAGACTTTTTTTAAAGTAAAAACGTAAAAAATATTATTAAAAACGATTTTAAAATCTCCATTTAATAACAATCACAAGTATTGTTGCTTCACATTGACCGCATAGGTTTTTGTTTAAAAAATTTTCATAAAATTTAAACTAAATGACGTAGAATATTTTCATAAATGCAGATACATCAAAACTGAAATAGTTGTGATGTTAGTTATTCATGTAAAATAGCAGAATGTATAGTAATATATAACGTGAAGTAATAATAAAAAGATACAGTGTGTTTGGAAAACTTTAACTGCGGCAAAATAAAAATTTTTATACCCTCCAAGCAAACCATTTCCCTATTAGTATAGTGCTCCATTCACTCACGAAAGGATCAACAAAATTTTTGCATTGTATTATAAAATATTTCCGGGATATGATAAAACAAAAAAATCTGAGAAAAGTTGTTTTGAAAACATTTGAAAAATCACATTTTCTCAATAGATAACGCTGAACGCTGCGAGAATTTTGACGTATCTCTCTTTTTTAAAAAGGAAAAGGGCATTAAATTTGTCTTTCGACTGATATTGATCATTATTTAGATAACACTTTCATTGAATTATTTGAATGATTAATAAGTGAAATATAGTTAATGACATAACACATTCGCTGCCGATGTCACGTGACTGCCATTCTAAACCATGTTTCATCGAATGTGTGAAAGTTTTGTGTAATTCTTCAAAATGCGGAACAACTCGTGATTTTAGAGGAGTTGTGTTTCTATATTTTACAAAGCAGATTTATAAAAATTATTTCTTGTATTAAAAAAACTTTTTTTTAAAATTGCATTTCCCATATTACAGGATGCAATTATAGTTTCAAATTGCAGAAAGTGAAAATAAAGAATTTAATCATTTAAATATATACTTACGCTTATCATTGACTGACTTTACAACGCTGTAAACTGTAAGATGGCTCTAGCATCACATTAGTATTACATGCACACATGATAACGCTGAGTAAATCATTGGATGAAGTAGAACGATTAGCAACAGCATGACTAAATGGTTAAAATACCGGACTGCTGACCGACAGGTCGTCGGTTCGAATCCAATAAGTGACAATTATGATTTAAGAAAGGATTTGTATGAGATTAGGATATACTATGTGCTTAAATGAGTTAATGATTTTAAAGTATTTCACAGCGCTCCTGTTGGTCAAAATATGGATTTATAATCTACAGTGAATAAATTATATTCCGTATACATAATTAAGTATAAAAGTTCTGTGAAATGAAATTATGATTTTTATTATGTCAAAATAACTTACAACGTCCCCTGGCGGTGAAAATTTCAATAAATGTGTTGTGATGAACGGATTTGTATGAGATTATAATATATTGTGAGTTAAAGTGAGTGGATGAATCTAATGATAAAGGTTTTCCAGCGTCCCTAGTGGTCAAAATAGGAATTTATAAACTATTAATAATAAACAATGTTTCATTGTTTCATAAATAAACATAATTATTGTATGAAGTGAAATTATTATTTTAATAATATTGAAATAGCTTACAACGCCCCTAGAACTGAAAATATATTGGAAACTCTCATCTTATAAAACATAGTTATATTCACCATTTTTCAACCGGCGCCTTAAGCGCTTTACAACTATCTAGTTATGTATATTTAAACGTACTTAAGACAAATATTTATTATAGCATAAAACAAGAAAATAAAATCAGCCATCACTCATAAATTATAAAACAGTTTATTATATGACAAGAAACAGTGCGAGTGGATTAATTATTGAGTGAAAGTTATATAAAAACAATAAAATAAATTATACATCACTATTGTATTAGAAGCTTTCATAATAAAAATAAATAAATAAATAAAAAATTATTTGTATGTAACCTTTTTTTTTTTTTTTTTTTTTTTTTTTTTAAGCATATTAGAGGCTTTTGGATATGGTACAATATCTATCTATAAAATTATATTTTACGATTGGTAATTGTTTAGTCGCTTTCACAACTACTTTTCTATCAGATCTAAATAATTAAAAAGCATTAAAATGTAAAAATGACATATTTATACTGGAATAAAAAAAATCTCGCACCCAGTATTTCGCACCAGGATATTTCGTCCCTGATAATCATGAAAAACGATAGTTTTTTGAGTGACGCAGCAAAGCTCAAACAAAGCTTAGCAGTGACACTATACATATAAAGCTAATTTAACATCAAAGGAATTTGGAAACGCCGATATTTAATATCTCAGTAAATAGGAGATATTTTGATCAGATGTTTTCAGAATAATCTTTCAACTTCTGCATGATGCTATCCTGAAAGTTTCACACTCCAACATTCTATATATTTTGAGATCTGGAATTGAAATTTAAGACTTCAAAGGAAAAGCTGTAATGGTGTAACTTATATTCTCCAAAACGGCTCGAGCAAATTTTATGAAACTGATATATGATATTAATTTCTTTTGTCTGAGAAGCATGACGTGCCCTGTCCCCCCCCCCCTAAAAAAAACCTCTTGTTTCTTAAATAATTTAGCTTAAAATCGAACTATTTTTTATTCCACCATACATACATTTTTTCTGCATAGTCTCAGAATTCAGAACAGGTGTTATTCTGTTTTCTTACGCTGGGGTTGGTTAGTTCAATCTGAATGTAGTCAATAAAATATTTAGATTCTTTTTTATTAAATGCAAAAAAGAAACTTCAGTGTTTGTTTTAAATATTTATTATATATATACTATATATATATATTATTTATTATATACTATATTACTATATACTTATTTATTTATACTATATATATAGTATATATATATATATATATATATATATATTATATATATACTAAATTTTACTTAAATAGTTTATTCTTTTTGGTTATGAAGGAAATTATTAGATTTTAAAATTTCACATTTCGCCAAAACACAATATAGATAATATTTTAAATAATGAAATATTTTGTAATTATAAGTATTCTATTTCATAATAATTCATAACAAATTTATAATTTTTTAAAAAGAAAAAACTTAATCATTCATATGCTTTGAAATTATGATTAGCTCCATGGATCACGTACATATTCATATTCACGAACTATTAATTTTTCAACGTAGCTAAATTTTGATTGGTCGGAGGAAAATGCCGTTGAAAAATTAACAACCGTGATGTATTCATCCACTGAGCTCAGTCGGAAAATTACGAATTCCGTCCGATATTTTGTATTTTGTTTACCTTTTAATAGATTATTAGTGTAAGCTTTATTTAAAGTCATAAAGTAACACTTTACAATTATTAATGTTAGGTATTGGATATAAATTTGCCTCACTAGAGGGCGCCAGAGGTCCCGTTGAGATGAGATTCGAAGAACATTTTTGTTGTCTTCCGGGACTTTAGTTTTAGTTTTAGTTTTAAAATGTTGAGCAACAAGTCATGAAATAGTAGTTGCTCTCGGGCCCCTTTTTGGCCTGATTTTATTATTCATGGAGCTACAGTTTGAAATAAGAATTAGAAAAAGTGGCTCATAGATTAGATTAATTTTATTTTAAATCCATTTCTATTGAAGTATACTATTAGAAACAGTATTGCTAAGAGGTAGAAAGAAATGGATGTTCTAAAACTACGAAATGAATATATTTTGTAAATATTGGTTTTTTCTTCATGTAAATATTTTATTTAAGAAACTGTTTGTTTTCTCGCCTTAAAGAAGAAGCTGTTTTTCTAGAGAAACAAATGCATATTATTAGTCTTCAAATTTATCGTCGAAGAATTTTACATGTAAGAGGATTTTAATATATCATTTTGAAGATTATTACCTGAAATTAAGATGATTTGAAAATATTAAATAATTATTCTGATTAAATGAAAGATCCTGCAATCCATATTTTACAAAGGGTCGAGAAGACTCGTTTGAAGCCGTTCAGAAGAATTGCGAATTATAACAATTAATATTACATATTCTCTTTAATTTTCCATTTAATTTCACTTTAATAACTTTTCTCTTTGCTTTTAATACAAGAAATATAGAAAATTATATATGGTAAATATGTGAGTTAAGTATTTTTAACCCTCATCCTGTAACATGGGGTCCACACAGACCGCACGCTATAAAACACATATTCACTAGGTTCCTAGAGCTTTAAAAGTCAAATTTGCATTTATTTAAATATTTTTAAATAATTATTACTTATTCTGATATTTTTTATTTCACATTTATTCATAAACTAGAAAAAAATAAAATAATAATAAAGTTTGCGGAGCCGTGTTATTAGTATGTGCAATGAATAACGCGTTTGTTCTTAAAGATTTCTTTTTTATCCATTATTTTCTGTTTTAAAATATTCTTATTCCTGGGATCTGAGTGGACTCCAGGATACAGAAATGTGACATCTATATTTCAAGGGGGGGGGGGGAGAACCTAAAACCGACATCGTACCTTGAAAACTGAAAACTAATTTCTTAAAAATTTCCATCAAAAGCCCCTTATTCTGCATATTTATACTTCAATGTATAAAAGGAACATATATTCACCTCAAATAAACACACTTTCAAACTTTTAAATGCATATTTAAAATAAAACTTACCAATGGTTGCTAATTTTTGCGAAACGCTAAATTTTTTTTTTTTTTTTTCACATTTATTTCACAAAAGAAAACAAGAAAATCATAATCAAAATGCAATTTATCTCTACATTATACTTTTACCTATTATTTTCTTTAAAATGAAGCAAAAAAAAAAAAAAAGTTTTAATATGTATAATTTTTTGAATATGAGCTCATACCAGTTTCCGCGTTCGGGCAATACCATACCCCGAAAACAGAAAACTAATTTCTTAAAAATTTCCATCAAAAGCCCTTTATTCTGCATATTTATACTTCAATGGACAAAAGGAGCATTATATTCACCTCAAGTAAACACATTTTCAAACTTTTTACTGTATATTTACAATAAAACTTACCAATAATTGCTAACTTTTGCAAAACGCTAAAAGGAAAATTTTTTAAATAGTTTTTTTTTTTTTTTTTTTGAAAATAATAATAATAATAATCAGAATGCAATTTATATCTACTCTATGCTTTTATCTATTACTTTCTTCAAAGTGGAACAAAAAGGTTTTTAAATATATAAATTTTTGAATATGAGCTCATACCAGTTTTCGCTTTCGAGCGATATCGTACCTCGAAAACTGGAAACTAATTTCTTAAAAATTTGCATCAAAAGCTCCTTATTCTGCATATTTATACTTCAATGCTCAAAATGAACATTATATTCACCTCAAGTAAACACATTTTTAACTTTTTACTGTATATTTACAATAAAATTACCAACACTCTTTAAAAAAATCGAGTGAAAATTACTCCGATGGAGCAAAATTTAACTCCTTTTCGGAGATAAAAGTGAAAAACTCCTAAGGAGTTAATTTTACTCCATTTTTGGAGCAATTTTTTTTGCTCCATTTTAGAGCATTTTTTACTAAATTTTAAGCTTTCCATTTTACCGGATTTTTGAGTGATTTTGCTCTATTTTAGAGCACTTTTCACTACATTTAAAATTTTCTATTTTGCTCCATTTTGGAGGTTTTTGTTGGATTTTAGACCCATTTCTACTACACTTAGTGGACATTTTACTTGATTTTGCTCGATTTTAAAACAATTTTGTAATTTGTTATTATTATTATTAATATTAATGTATTGATTAGTTTTTGGTTATTTGTCTATGGAAGAATTATAGGCGTGGTCCGTAATTTTTGAATCAGTACAAAAAACCCTTCTCGGGTTAAAAGTATGTGACGCAGTACTCCATTCTATGGCTTCATAAATTGTAATTATCGGTCTTAAAATTAATGATATCAAATTTTGGGTGACTTTATTAATTAAAAATATTGATTTCTTTTTATTTCATTTGTTCTTTTATTTTGTTTATATTTACAGTTTCAACAACATTTTTAACATAAAAAGATATATAAAAATTTTACTTGCCAATACTAATTCATTCCCTTTTCTCATGAATTGAAAATTTGGGTTTTGAAAGATATGATATCAAAATTTCTGTGACGCTTTGGTGTTACTTTATAATATTTGTTTTAAGATTCCAGTACAAATACTTTTGTTTTGTGCAATAAAAAATATTTACACATTGAAAAATGCTTTTAATTTTAAAATATACTGTAAAATAATCACCCTTTCAATAAATTTATATAATAAATTCAAATGTATTTATTTCAATAAATTGATTTGTATTTTGCGTCATGCTATCCAAAACTGTAAATAAAATTTATCTAAATGTTACTTTGTATCATAGTATCCAACTAGTGAAAGTGGGATGCAAAGAAAACATTTGCACAAATTTTGCTTGCAGTTTCGGATAGCGTGACGCAAAAGACAAATCAATTTATTGAAATAAATACGTTTGAATTTATAATATAATTTTATTGAAAGAGTGATTATTTTACAGTATATTTGAAAATTAAAAGCATTTTTCAACGTGTAAATATTTTTTATTGCACAAAGCAAAAGTAATTGCAATGGAATCTTAAAACAAATATTATAAAGTACCACTAAGGTGTCGCAGAAATTTCGATATCATATCTTTTAAAACCAAATGTTCAATTCATGGGAAATGGGAATGAAATAGTATTGGCAAGTAAAATTTTTATCTTTTCCTGTTAAAAATAATGTTTACACTGCAAATATAAACTAAATAAAAGAGCAAATGAAATAAAAAGAAATCAATATTTTTAATTAATAAAAACACTCCAAATTTGATATCATTATTTTTAAGACCCATAATTACAATTTATGTAGCCATAGAACTGAGTGCTGCGTCACAAATTTTTAACCCGTCAATGGTTTTTTGTACTGATATCATCGGTTTTTAAGGGTTAATGATTAAAAATCAGAGCAATGAGTTTGTAGCACTGTGTAAAAAGTACTCTTGCATTAAATTTTGCAGAAAGTGATAAAATAAAAAAAACTTTAAAGAAAAAGAGAACAGTGTTTAAGAAATTAAAAAGGACAACTTGACAAAAACATACTACTTGTATGTGGGGTGGAGGGGGGAGGGGAGAGAACTATTTTATACTATAAAAGTACATAGCATGAAACTAATAAAAATAATTTAAAATTTTGAAAACTTTTTCCACATAACAAAAATAAAATTCATTTTATTCATATTGAAAAAGTATTATTGAAATAAATATTTAACAGTATAAAGAGAAATTTTTCATTTGCAGTTCTTTTTTTCCACAGAAATAGCTAAGATATACACATAACATTTATTTATTTATTTTACACAAGGAGCATCTGAACAATCAATTGGTAATGTGGGTCCCCGTGAGGAAGAAAAAAAAAAAAAAAAAAAACAATTACTCCCTATTATCCACAAAACGAGGTGGGGTATCACTGTCACCAATGGAACGGCTCATTGTAGCCAACTTATGTTCAGGTATTACATATATGTATGTATTTAAAAAAGAAATCTTTATTAAAATTAACAATTCATATAACATAACAGATAGCAAAGAGAAATTTTAACCCGCACTTTCTGTTTGCCAGTTCTTAATAGTGGTTTCCTGATATACAGGAGTTTTCTAAACTAAAGAGATTATTCTGTTTTTTCAAAAAATAAAATGTAAATATTTTTACTGTTTCTTGGCCATGAACATTTAGAAATTACACTATCATCTGCTTTAAACCAATGTTTGTTTTTTCGAACTATAGCTCTATAATGGCCACGCACTTGATGCACTTTTACCGTAAGCAAATATCGCACCTGGTAATATGTAATGTTTATAACAAAATGTTATTTTACTTTCTGTAACTCCTAACAGTAACAAGTTTGTATTTTTCTGCATGCTTGAATTTATTAATTGCGGTGAAAAAATTAATACATTTTGTGTATTTTCAATTTCAGTTTTAGTAATTAAGACGTTACAGTTATTACAATTAGGGCATTTTGCTTCTTTACATAAATCTGAATTCCAATTATTAAAATTAATTCCAGTAACTCCTGAAAGTGAAATTTGTTTTTTTGTTATTGGCCCATTTCATTTGAAAATATTTAATCAATATTAACACATTTAATCATTTTTTATCTGTATATTTAAATATGTATATATTTCTTTATATATTCTCATAACCCAAATTACCAACATGCTTTGCTCAGGCTAAACATCTTAAGTACTTTTTCATAACTCATTTCATTTGAAATTATTTAATTAATATTTAAATACGTAATCATTTTTTTTCTATTTGTATATACACCGTGACCAATAAGTTCTCATACACTTTAAAATTTTAATTATAATAACACAAAATAAATCATACAAAAACTTTTTGCATCAAATTAAAGTAGCAATAATTGAGTATCTTTGCATTAAATGCTTTGGGAAAATTCCGTGTTTTAGTTTCTTAACGAGCTTAAGTCTCTTTTTAAATCCATCACATGCGGCACGCACAGCTTCCATTGACGTTTCCTGCCATATCTTTCGAATTACATTTTTGAATTTTTTCAAATAGGTGATTTTATAGTTATTCAGTTGGGAGAGCATGTATGATCACACAAAATAATCAAGTGGGTTCAGATCGGGGGAGTTGGGGGCCATTCGTTCTTTGGCAAAAAGTCAGCTAAATTTTGACTGCAGCACTCCTGCACAACACGTGCGGGATGAGAAGGAGCACCATCTTTTTGGAAGCAGAAATACTCCGCCCCATACATACTCTAGACATTTGGGAGTAAAACGTTTTCCAAAAACTCAGTTTTATAATATTGGGCATTGATTTTTGCCCCCTTATCAATGAAGACTAACGGGAGTTTTCCTCTTTTGGAAATAGCGGTCCAAACCATCAGAGACGAAGCATTTTGATAACGCGGAACGTAATGCTGGCTCTCAGGGATGTTATCAATAAAAACTGGCCATACTCTGTCATTTTGGGGTTTGAGACTTTCCTGTAAAATGAATAGTTTCTCGTCTGAAAAGACAAATTCATCCCCAGCGTGCCAAGCACAATTTCTTCCTCCCTTTGCTCCCTTATCATCTTATCAAACTCCGAAACACCGTGAATTTTATGTTTTCTATAAGCCTTGCACCGAAGGTCCTTTTTTAGAATGTTTAACATTGATCCCTTTGATATTTTGAGCTCTCGTGCTAGTTTTCTAGCAGATCTTTGTTTGCTTCGTCGTATCCTTTCCCAGACCTATTCCACAGCCTCTTAGGTCCGCACGGACCTCAGTCTGCCATATCTTTTTCTGTCATTGACAGAGGACGTGTCATTATACCTTTTGATAGTTCTGTAAATGAAATCTCTCTTCACCACTAGGGCTTTCATGCCTCTGAAAATTTCAACCGACTGCTTTCCTTTGATCAATTTATTTATCACAGTTTCTCTCAATTTCTTCATTCTACCTAGGCAAAGTAAAATTATAATTAGTGCAACATTTACACGTGCAATAGCTTTATACCTTACACTAAATTGCCTGCAAAATAATTGGGACTACAGTAACACATATGTACAACTTTTTAACGTGCTTCAAAAGTTGTATGAGAACTTATTGGTCACGGTGTATATTTCTTTAATTGATGTTTTGTATATATCTTATTAAATGAGATTTTTTAAATTTTGAAAGAAATTTTCAGAACGAAACTACCACGTGCTTTGCAGGGGTAAACTTCTAGTTTTCAAAGAAAAGTCATAACATGAACAGACTCTTTCAGATATGCACTGAAACGGGAAGAGGGCATTGCAGGCACTAGCGGGAATTTACTACAGTTAAAATTTTCAATAACGCTATTTGTACTATGTTAATAAGCTGGTGTAGGTCCTGGAATGGGAAAAAGGTGCCGCAGGCGCCACCGAGTGAGAGTTTCGCACGGTTGGATTTTTAAAGGATCACGAACCAGTTGGTGGCCGAAGGCGGCCCCATAGCAGGGAATGCGAGACTCAAGATGTATATCACAGTTTTTTTTTTTTTTTTTTTTTTATCTGTCTGCAGACTATTTTTGAAACAGTATTGTGCAGAGATTCCAAGTCTCACGATTTTGGCAGGAAAAACAGCAATTTTTAATCTTTCTCAATCCACAACATAAATGTCAATATTCATTTTAAACACGCTTTATTAGATTCTAGAACCTGTGAAGAGATAGAATTGTTCAATATCTCTCACTCATGTAATTTTTTGTGTATCCCCCTATTCCCCCCGCTAACGATCGACGATCAAACAGATCAAGGAATCCTTGCGATTTCCAATCTTTCTGCATCCGCAACATAAATGTGAATATTCTTTTTTAATTTATTTAATTAGATTCAAAAAGTTATAAAGAAGTAGAATTGTTCAATATCTCTCACTCATATTTGTTTTACTTCCCTCACCTTCCGCTAACTATCGCAGATCAAACGCTCCACAGATGCGTTGTGATTTTCAGTCTTTTTCCATCCACAATGTTAAATTTAAATTTACTTTATTAGATTCTAGAACCTATAAAAACGTAGAATTGTACTTATTAAGTTACTTAAACACACAGTTTCAATTTCCGTATCAGAAGTTTTCTATGAGTTGGGGTTCAGACATTGAGAAGGTGAGAAACATGCAATTAAGAAGTACAATGACGAACAAACTGTAATTGTTGATAGATTTATCTTTCTTAATATCTCTCCATCTAGTTACACACAGGAACAAGAAAATTTTAGAAAGCTGCATTAATTTCAGTGTTTAGTCTCTCACTACAAATATTTTACAAGAGTCAGTACGAAAAAAATCATAGGCAAAGATATTTCTTCTTATGCGATATGAAGGATAATGTGGTTAATGCCAACTCTTTACCTAGCTATATTATATGTAATTAAAATTTTATAACTGCAATGATTTGACATATCTAACAGATTAATAACATTAGGTAAATGCAAACTTGTGATAAAAGATTGAATTGAATATGGTTTCTGAATTTTTATTAAAATCACACAATCAAATGATTGGGAAGAATGGTCAATATTTCAATATTGTTTCTGAATATTTTTCTTTTGTTATGAATTATGTTACCAGCACGAAAAAGCAGAGTTGTTTGTCAGTGTAAAGAAAACTATGTGACTCGTTGAATGTAAAATATAAATAAATAAAAACCAAATTTTAAAAAAATATCTGAAATTTTTAACGTAGATGGACGATAATTAAAAAATATTCTAAGAAAATCTATTAAATGTAAAAAATTTAATAAAGCAACACTAAATAGTTATTAAAATCCAGTTTACTATGAAAAAATGTATAATTATCTTATTGTCTTATTATAATTATATTATTTTTTATTGGGGTTAGAATAAAGTTTGATTTTTTATTTATTTAAATAATAAATAAAAACACAAAATTTAAAAAGTGAATACATTTATACTTAAAAAAAAAAGAAGTTAAACATTAAAAACTTACTTAGAACAAACAGTAGAAGAAAAATTTTAATTATCTGCTGGTTAACTGATTTTTAAAATAAGTTATATACCATGTATTTCATCTTCAAGAAAAATGAGAACTACCATAAAATATCCATTTAAACTATTTATAAATTATTTATATTTTCAGGTTCCATAAGTAAACATTTGGTCCAAATTAATTCAGTATTTCATAAATTATCATGATCGTAAATTTTTGATTGCATACAAACTAAGTAATAGCGATAAGTTTTTTTTTTTTTTTTTTTTTTTTTTTTTTTTTTTGAAATTTTTCATGAATTTGGAAAAAATTTCTGCAAACAGCATTTATGTATTTTTGTACTTGCTGGATTTTTCGAGTTTATGTATATATGTTGAAACTGACAAAGTAAGAATTTTTTTTTTATGTGATATATATATAAATCAAAAAACTAACAAAATTGATTTTTTAAAATCTAGTCAAAAGTTAGGCGTCAAGTGATGATTGTGATTTTATGGATGTTACTGCTAAAGTGCTAGGATGAACTAAAACATTTATGGATGTTACCGCTAAAGTGCTAGGGGAAACTAGGGTGATCCGTTTCATTTCTCAAATTACCTAGGTAATCTGCACAGTACCGACTAGACACTCGTTAATCTGCACAGCACCACCGATCGGGACTTTGATATGTTCAGAATTTCTAAAGATTAATAACACAGTGAGCAAACAGGCTGTTTCAGATACTGAAACGGAAAGTGGGTACCGAGAGGGAATTTACTACACTTAAAATAGCTATTTGCATTATATGCCAATAAGCTGTTATAGGTTTAGAAATGGCACCGCAGGCGCCACCGAGCGGAAATTTCGTACGATCGGATTTTTCAAGACACGTGAAACAGGTGGCCGCCAAAGGCGGCCTAGTGAGAGACAAAATTAATCGACGACACCAAACTAAAAGTGGAGGGAGGGGTGTAAGGAGTGGGAAAAGGAAATGAGAGAAACAAACTTTTGAACTTTAACGATACGGAAGCCGCTAATGTGCAAATTACCTAGTTAAAATGCGGTAAATTCTTGATTCCGCACTTTAACGGAACACCCTAGTTTATATAAGCAAGAAAAAACAGTTGTTTGTCAATGTAAAAAAACTATGTGACTCGAGGAATGTAAAATATAAATAAATTAAAATTAAAACTAAAAAAATATATATATGAAAACTTTAACAATGCAACACTGTAATCATTGTAGTGGGCCTATAATTAAAAATATTTTATGAAAATTAATAAATGTAAAAAATTTAACAAACAAGGGTGAAACTACCAAACCAAACCTGCAAAAATCCCGAAGTGTCCAATCGCACCGTCGTCGCTGCGATTAGTGTACAGGCTGTTCGGACCATCTTTTCCAAGGAGAATAAGTTAGCACTGATGAAAGAGTAAAATTTAAAAAGAATATAATGTGTCTCGTCCGAGTGCATGAAAAACTATCTTTTTTACATTTTTTTTTTTTTTTTTTTTTTTTTTTTGAGTGTGGGAGGGGGATAGAGATTAATTATTTTCACAGAAATTTTGTACCCTAAATGATGCTGAAATTCTTCATAAAAGGGCAATAACTCAAAATAATTTTTATAAAGCAAAAATGAAAATAATAAAGATTTCGAAAACTGAATAATAAAAATAAAAATTGCAACATGAAAACAGATCTTAGTAAATGAGTATTTTCAATCTTTGAAAAAATCTTCGCAATATGTTTGTTTATGAATATGTATAAATAAATCTGCATATTCAACTACATAGATGTTATTTGTTTTGTTTTTTACTTATTTTCCTTCTTTCCTTTAAAAAAAAAAAAAAAAAAAAAAAAAAAAAACAATTAAACCGTTCTAATATAATTCGATGCAAACCAAACCCAATTTTCTATGCAAATATATGTATGATTTTTCTGAAAATAACTTTTGTACTTATTTTGTAATGTTTTCTAACAACAATGTTGAAATAAACATGGATTGTAGATCAATTGCATTATACACTTTCAAAATGTTAAAAGTTTGAATTTGCAATGGAAACAAGCAAAATAATTAGTACATTACAGAGAAAATTCGAGATCAAACAAGACAAATCATTATTATGACCAGCGAAACAAGGAAACGGTCCGAATAGCCTCCACACTAATCGCACCAATAGTCTGAATAGCAACGGCCGCAAAACCCCTGAAAATTAACACTTGCATGGAGATAGGGCACACTTATTAGGGATATATTACATGGCTACTAATTATAAGTGATATTTGAAGAGTTTTTAATATATTTTAAGGAAAATTAAACATTTAAAATGAGGAATTTCTCCAAAAACAAAATAATTTAACATGAAATTCAGAGAAAGCAAAATTTTCAAAAACCCTGAATTCAGGGATGGCTCTTGAAAAGTTTCACCCCTGAATAAAGCAATACTAAAAAGTTATTAAAATCTACTTTTCTTTGAAAAAAATTTATAATTATATTATTAAAACACAATTTATATATATAAGCAAGAAAAAACAGCTGTTTGCCAATGTAAAGGATACTATGTGACTCGAAGAATGTAAAATGTAAATAAAAATAAATTTTCTGAAAACTTTAACAATGCAACACTTAAGTAATGTAGAGGGACGATAATTAAAAACATTTTATGAAAATTATGTGAAAAAAATTTATAAGTATCTTATTAAAACACAATTTATATATATATATATATATATATAAGCAAGACAAAACAGTTGTTTGTCAGTGTAAAGAAAACTATGTCATTCGAGGAATGTAAAATATAAATAAATAAAAATAAAATATAATGCAAAACTTATTAATATGGCCGTTAGTTTCTATAAATTAATGTAATTTTATCTTTGTATATCTCTCTTTCTTTAGATATATATAAACAAACACTTTTTCTGGAAAAAAAAAAAAAAAAAAAAATGTAGTACAATAGTATTTGGCGGGATATTTATAAACAGAAAAGTAAATATATACGAAAATGCAATATATTTCATAGAATAATTTTTATAATATTCATACATATACACGCATTAATATAAATAGTAAAATATACATCTTGAATTAACTGCATGACAAAAATAAATCCCTCTGTCATGCAACTAATTCGTAAGTAACAAAATATAAATATTGCATCATTTTGGTAATTCATAAAATTTGAGTAAAGGGAGAAAATCTGAAACAGTACATCTTTTATCGCGAAGACCCGTAAGTTAAAAATTTTAACCTAAAAGTTAATAGCTAAAACTAATGGAAAATATATATGAATATTTTAACTTACAGCGTGACTCCCGAATGTAGGTAGGATTTTATAACTACTTACAAATGAGTGAAATAATATTGTCTTAGTATGTGACAAAATACTTAACAAACACATACGTAAAGCAATAATTATTCAGTCTAGGTAATCATCAAATAAATATTATGCATATCAACCATTAAAATAAACCGTACATAATTAAAATTTAATCCACAATGCATATCAATAAACGATTTTGTATATTCTATTGTATTGAAAAAATAAACATAAGCGGAGGGAGGCATATGTTTATTTTTTCAATATACCTCCTAGACTGTAAACAGCTAGCATCTGGCGAGCCCCGAAACTTTATGATCTGGGTGATATACGCATGCGCTCCATAGACCATGGAATAAATTCGTGTGCATGAGTGATTTAAACCTTTTCGCTTCAAAAAATATTTAATTTATTATGAATAACGATGAAATAGATTATCTATAATTACAAAATATTTCATATAATCTAAATACTTTTTTGACGAAATGGGGAATTTTAAAATAAAAAATATTTTCTTCATAACAAACATTTATTGACTGCATTCACGTCGGTCAGCCAACCAACGTGAGCAACTCAAGCCCTGATTGTAAGAAGTAAGAACCGCATCACGGCATTTTCGCCGAAGAAATTCTATGAGAAAAGCATGTAATTGGCGGAGTAATATAGTTATATTTTTAAAACAACTTTTATAAAAAAAAACAAGAGTTTTCCTGGAAAAAACGAAGACGTTACTAGATTCAGAAAGAGCCCATTAACAACATATATTAATTAAAATAAAATCGTTCCTGCCGTTTTAGAGATATTTTTCATGATTTTAGTCCATTACACCATCGTTTTTCCCCATTTGGCTTTAAATTCAGATTCAGATCTCAAAACGTATTGCATGTTGAAATGGGAAAATTTCAAGATAGCTTAAGACTGAAGATAAAATATTATTTTGAAAAGATCAGAACAAAATATGGCATATTTGCTGAGGTATTAAGTGTCGGCTTTTACAAATCTCTTTGATGTCAAACTAGCAGTATATATGACTTCGCAGCGTTCCGTTTGTCCTCCCGCTTGCGTAACTCAAAAAACTGCCGTTTTTCATGATATATAAATGTTTAACTTAAATGAAGATCCTGATGTTCAAAGAAAATAAATAAATTTCATAAATATATCCGTATTTGAAATAGCCAGGGTATGTACATATTTTCTTTTCTTTTAAATTTTTTATAATTTAAATTTAAATATGTGCAATTTTTAGAATTTTTCAAAATTATCATTTTTTTTTTTTTTTTTTTTTTTTTTTTTTAATAAAGAATTAATATAACATAATTTTACGTGCTTAGTTATGTTTAAATAAGTAGAAAATTAGAAAACCTAATTGACAGCGTTACACTTTATATATATATAAATATAATTACAGTATTTTCTTTAGAAAAGAATTTGACAATTCGGGTTTTGATTAATTTCCAATAATCAAATACGCATATAATGTAATACTGACATTAACCAAAGTAGTGTGGGCAATTTTTGCCATAGCAAATCTGTTAAATTTATCGCCACACATTTCTAGTTTTAAAAATTACCCGTAAAAAAAAGACTTAAATTTGATGTAGTGTAAATATGCTAATATCTTTAAACTGATAAATATATTATAATGGGATAAATATATTATAATTGACTCTTCCATTCTACTAGCATAAAAAAACGCTCGGCTACTTAAATAAACTTTTTAACTGAAAGTCCAAACAACAGTATTAAGTAATCGCACTTAATTTAAATATTAAATTTTTTATTTTTAATTAATAAATTAGTTTTTTACTTAGAAAATTTCCTTAAATATTTTTATAACTAGGTTTTCTTTATAATCATTCATATATATATATATATATATATATACATATAATCTTTTATTATTAAAAATACTTTAAAGCAGTATTTTTTTTTTATTAATATTAAAACCCGAAACTATAGTATTAAATAATCTCAACTAATTTATCATAAATATATAATATATATATATATATATATATATATATATATATATATATATATATATATATTATTTTTTTTTTAATCATTCATAGAAAAAAAATACTAAATTTTTAAAAAATAGATTTTCCAATTAAAAGTTTAAATAGTTCTATTAAACAAATTAATTGAAATATTAAAAGAATTTCATTTTTGATAAATAAAGTAGTTGTTAATAATAATTATTTATTTATTTATTTATTTTTGTCTATAATCTTTCACATAATATTATATATAATAATATTTTAAATTGGTTTTGTCTCTTAACTGGATCTAAAAATGAACAGCAAAATTTCTGTGATAACTTTTATACTCTGTTACAATCAGTTTTATTTTTGTGGTGTTGGTATTATCATGTATCTATTAAATGCTAAAATTTATAATGATATCTTAGAATATATATATATATATATTTATATATGCTATACACACAAAGTATTTTGACAGAAATTATAAGCATTCATATGTATTCATCCATACATGCAACGAGCAGTAATAATGTTTAAATTTTAGCAGAATTTTAAAAGATCTTCAAAATATTAGAAAATGACTAAAAGCTATTCGTTTACTTCCGCCACCAGTTTACCTTCAACGGTAAGTTTACCTTCAACCAGTTTACCTTTCAACGTTTTCTGGCGCCGTGCTCGAAGTTCACATGCTTCAAGCTCACAGTAGGGAAATCGTGTCTGAAGCTCACATAGATTAGTATCTCGTGTCCCAAGCTCACAAATATATTTACCCCTTTCCACCGACTTATCAACTTGACAGGCGAGATTAGACCGTGGCCGTAGCGCACGCAACTCGTATCTCAAATAGAGCAGGCGCACGTGACGTCACTGCGATAAACATTGACAGATGATTCCGCACGTGCTTTAGGATGTAGGCAAAAGTGGGATAAAACACCATTGCTCAGCGTTACAAGCTTAGCTACATACTTCCATTTCTCCAATATTTTAAAAATGATTTACTTTTCTGCTAAGATTAAATCATTGTTATTGCTTGTTTTATAAATAGATATATATGGATGCTTTTAATTGAAGAATCTGTATTAAAATACTTTTAATACACAGGAATGAGATTTTTCAGCTTTTCAGCTGATTTAAGCTTTTTTGTATGTTTAGCTTTTCAGCTTTTTTTTTTTTTTTTTTTTTTTTTTTTAGTTTTTTCAGCATTTTTCATATTTCTGGTGTGTATTTGTTCTTTCTTTATACGTTGAAGATTAAAATAGATATTTATTACTCTAATATAATGGATTTTGTCATTGAAATTCTAGTTGTCTTGCCTTTGCGTACAGTTTCAGTTTTTTTATATTTCTGCAAATCTCATCCCTGAATATAAAAATATTTTTTTCTATGTGAGATTATAGAGAAAAAATAATTAAAGAGTTATTTAATATAAAAATATAATTAAAAATGATTGCCTTTATTAAAAATCAAAATGTTTAATAATAAAATTAATTTGTTCAATAGAACTATTTGAGCTTTTAATTGAAAAATCTATTTCTAAATATTTTCATTAAAGCTTAAAAAAAAAAAAAAAAAAAAAAAAAAAAAAATTAAAAATTTAGAAACCTAATTTAACTAATATATATATATATAAACTAAATTAAATTAATTGAGATTGTTTAGTATTATTGTTTCGGCTTTTAATAGAAAAATCTTTACTAATTTTTTTTTTTTTTTTTTTATATTATTAAATAGTTTATTTTCTATGAACTATAATAATAATAAAAATAATAATAAAAGCTAGTTAAAAAATCATTCAATAAAATATTCTAATTAAAAAATACCAAGTTATTTATTAAAAATATAATATTTTACAATTAATTGAAATTACTTAATACTATTTTTTGGACTTTTAATTAAAAGGTCTATTTCAGTAGCCGAGCGGTTCTGCTCTCCAAGCTGATAGATTAGTGTTATTGTTGATGTCTGGGAACAGGGCCGATTGTCTACTCTAGGGTGCTAGGCCCGAGGGGGAGTGCCTTCCATGGCGGACTTTCTAAGGGGTCCTAGCCCATATTTACGCAAGTTTGTGAGAAAACCACGGAAAACTCCGAACGACTAAGCCGACGAGCACGGACCTGGGACCAAACCTGGCATCTCAGGTCTACTAGCTTTAAGCACAGAACCACTCGGCCTCTCGTGAGCCTTGATAAATTGGAATTGCCGGGTTCCCGCTTGTCAACCTAGAAATTCGGAATTTTCCATGGTTTTCTCTGAAAATCGCGTATATACAGGACATGGCTTCTTAGAAAGAACTCTCATGAAAGGCATTTCAGCCAGGCTTAGGACCTACATGTTGTCAATGTGTTTTAATGCTTAAACCACAACCACCAAAATATTTTTAATTCAAAAAGACTTTTTTTTTTTTTTTTTAAACATATAAATGATTATATACCAAAAATAATATTAATAAAAAAATCGTTTAAGATTACATTCTAATTAAACATAATTTAATTATTAAGAATATAAATTTAAAATAATTAAATTAATTGAGATTGCTTAATTTGGGCTTTAAAAGGAAAAACCTAATTCAAAATGCTAAACATAAAAATATTTTTTTCTATAATTGATTATAGAAAGTAAGTAAGTAACTAAAATTATTTTACTTAAAAAAACTGTAAAAGAAAGAGTAAATTTTAATTATCTAATAGCTAAGTGAATTATCAAAAATATAAATTTTAATAATTATATTAGCTATGATTCCTCAGTACAATTTTTTCTGCTTTCAAAAGAAAAATTATCTAAAAACACTTTTAATATTAAAAGATTTTATTTTCTGTGAATAATTATGAAAAAAGAAAAAAAAAAAAAAGATAGTTAAGGATCTAATTAAAATTATTTTATTTAAAATATTCTAATAGAAATACTAAATTCATTAATTAATTATCTAAAAACTAAACGTATTATAAATAATAATAATAATCAAATTAGCTTAGATTGCTTAATACAATTTTTTCTGCTTCCAATAGAAAAATTTATTTTAAAATACTTTTAATATTAAAATATTATAATTAACTTAGTTGAAATCGCTGAATAAAATTATTTGAACTTTTAATTAATAAGCCCAGAAGTTCTGTTCGCCAAACCGGGTTCAATTCGAGGTCATGGTTGTCGACCCTCATTTTCTCAGTCGGCTTTAACACCTAAACTACCATCACGAAATTATTATTAATATAAAAAGTTATTTTAATCAATGATTATATATAAAAAAAAATAATAATAATTAATATATCATAACTAAAAACTAATTTAATTATCAAAAATATTTTTTTAATAATTAATTTAGATTAATCAATATCATTTTTTGGGCTTTTAATAGAAAAACTATTTCAATATACTTTGTAATATAAAAAGACATCTCTTGTCATGATTACAGAACAAAGAAATAATTAAAATTATATTATTTAAATAATCTAAAATAAAATTTTACATTAAAATACACACAATTTTACTAATTGGCGTGGCACTCACACTATTTTAGACTAAAATTTGATAACAATGTATGTTTTCATTAACTGCCAAATTTATACTCCAATCATAACTTTTCAATTATAACTTACTAATATTTTACCAGAAATCGATTTATCAACATGTTGATAATTTAGGTGGGGGTGTTATTATTATTATTATTTTATTTTATTTTATTTTTTCTTTGCAGACTGTACCTTCGTTTTGTATGTTCCAATTTCTAGTTAAAAAATACTTACAACAATTAACTTTGATAACAAAGACATTCCACAAATTATGTATAGTCTTATATATAATCTGTGAATTCTATATAAAACATATACAGTACTTAAGATTGACTTATTAAATAAAACTGCGTTAAATAAATACACGAACAAACATTTCGGGCCATTATTCCTGATATATATTTTTTATCCACCCCCGAAAGTATTTTTGTTAAATTTATGTAAATAAGCAGAAAATAATTTTATTTAATAATTTAATTCCTAGTTCCTGCCTTAGTTCAAAAAATAACTCATCAACTGAATTGCGCTTCAAAAACCATCTTCCTCGACCTCCCCCCCCTGCTCTTCGGAAAAAGGGATTAGTCTCTTCCCACCTGTCAAGTTGATGCGTTGGGGAAAGGGGTGAATATATTTGTGCGCTTGGAACACGAGATATTGGTGTATGTGAGCTTCAAACACGATTCCTCTATTGTGAGCTTTAGATACGTGCGCTTGGAGCACGACACCAGTTTTCTGCCATCAGTTTGCCTTCCGTCATTCTCATTTTTATTCAAATAAAAACGAGAATGACGGACTTTCACAGTCCAACTTAATCTTTTTTCTTACTGACAGCTTTTAACAAAAGCAGATAATCCCTTTGATCGTTTAGGGAAGAGTGACGTGCTCTCTGGGAAGATATCCCCCCCCCCATCTTCAAATGGGGTGGGAATGAGCTGCCAGGTGTAAGATGTGTTTGGAAAGAGAACTGTTAGGAAATAGCATTTAATGAAAATAAATCAACTTTTTTTTTTTTCCATACACCCCCCCCCCTCTCAGGTGTCAACAACCCTCACTATCTTTCGTGTAAGTGATATCTAAACAAAGTTACATAGCAATCTGTAGAAGTTTTCTTTAAAATCACTTTTCTTCTCAGTCTAACCCTAGCCTTCTCCCCAAATGCATGTAACTCTGGGAAAAAAAAAGAAAATATATATATATATATATGAATAAAAAGTAAGGAAAGCTATATAAAATAAGGGCAAAATCCAAACAAATAAAACAGAAATAACAAGAAGGAGCAGAGGATGCCACGGCTTAAGATGGATGGAGCGGATTAAATCCCTTTGTTGGGCGCCCAACCATTCCGAAATTCTTTTCTAGACCAGCGAAGAAAAAAGTAGAAATGAACATAACTACACCTATATTTAATATATATGTATATTAGAGTGAGTGATAATTAAAGAAAAATTCACTATAATTTGTAAAAAAAAAAAAAAAAAAAACATTTTTTATTATCTGTAGAAATTTGATATAAAAACTGCATTTTCTTTTTCCGTCCCCTAATCCCCCCCCCTTTCCTGGTTCCATTCAGATATATATAATTCTTATTATATTTTTTTACTATTCTAAAGGATAAATGAACAAAGCTTTAAAAATTCTGCAAATGATTACTGTCTGAAAAAATTGAATTTATGTTTTGCATGGGTCTGATATATCATTTGAATGGACGAATCTTTTGAAATAAATGTATTTAGCGAAACTGTTTTCCTTTCAATGTATTTTGATACATCCAGACTTTTGAAACACTCTGTATAAATGTAACTGAAATAATAATAAGAAGCAACAGAGGCCACTACGGCTTATGACGGGTAGAAAGATTTAAACAAGTTTTACATGAACCCAATTTTTTCCAAATCCTCTGCAAGACCATAACCATAAAAAGGAAATATAAGAAAAAAAATTTAAATGTGAAGATTTTTATACTATAATTAGGTGGAAAAAATTATCATTTTATAATTATTGATAGTTTTTAAAGCCACATTTATATGAACTAAATAAATCATATATATTATATTTTAAAATATTACCTACTTTGTGCAGCTATACTTAACGTAACATACATATTGCGGTGAGTGATAATAATAATAATAAAAAAAAAAAATCATTGAAACTTGTTATATATATATATATATATATATATATATATATATATATGCCCCTCAAGCCCCTCAAAACCTCCGTAATTTGTTGAAATTTACTTTAAAAACTACATTTTATAATCCTAAACCAATCCCTTTCAGATATATGTAACTCTCGGTACATATTTTTTAAAACTCTAAATGAGAATTAAACAAAGTTTCATTAAAATCTTTAAAAAATTATAAGAAGAAAAAATAATTTTTCCTTATACTCATTGTTGTCTCCCTTAGCCCCCCCCCCCCCCCAGGTATATTTGATTCTTAGTGGATCTTTTTTCCGCTGAATGTGTGGTTTTTGTACGTGTGATTTTTGTCCGGAACCCATTAAAAATATATAGAGAGTGTTACATTTACATATTGTCCTAAATCAACTAATAAAGACATCAGTAAAAAATATTGGCATTAGAAGCCTCCCTCATGAATTACTGAGCAGATCGTGTAGAGGTCGAAGCCCTTTAGTTAATTAAAAAAAAAAAAATGCATTTTTTTTTTCTCAAAATACTTAAATAGAAATTATTTTGATTTAAACAGCTTGCAATCAGAATTAAAATTTAAAAAATAAATAACTTATCACACACTGTAATATAACCTTTTTCGTGAATTCTTACTGATGTCGTATGAGGAAGAATGATGAAATAGCTTATGAATTTATAAGAAAAAAAAATAATAATGGCTAACCAAGATTTATTTTAATTGAGGCTTCCTCATCAATTAGAAATATATAACACATGAAAATATAATAAAAGTTATTTGTCCCTTTTTAACAAAATAAAAATAAAGCAATTGCTTATTACTGTTTTTATTTATTTGTTTTATTTTATTTTTTTAAATATACCTTAAGTATATTATAAAATAATGAACTTAACGTAATTGTTTAGAAATACATATTAATTAAAATATTTGGGCATTGTACTTATTAATCATTAATCGTACATTTATTATAACCGTTATCACACCTCTAATGCATGTTTTTTTATTTTTTTATTTTATTTATTTTTTTTTTTTTTCTGAAAATATTTGTTTTCTATTTTTCTTTCTCCAGTAACACTCATGGTAAAATATCATGTAGAAGGATATATTTCTAATAAGGTAATTACTTACGTAAAAAATAATAGTAAAATGATATAAATAATATTTTTAAGCAATTAAAACTTGAAGAAAGTAACAATATATATATATATATGTTTAAACTAGTTCTAACGCTGTTATTAGCGAATAGGAGGCTACGTAAATGGTGGTAGATTAAATAAGATAAAAGTTACACAACATGATCTACGTGTCACTTAAAAAACGAAAATACTATTAAAGTAAGCATTATATATAAAATTATATGCTCTTAATGCGATATATTACTCAATGATTAAAGCAATCGGAAGTCTCATGCTCAAAATCAAAATAATAGCTGCGCCTGCACTTTCTCCTTGCTTCCAGAAAATCATGTGAAATTGCTTTGTGGTTTCCGCACCTGTCAGAAAGATTGATGGTGTTACAAAGATGCAGATCGTCGAGATGAATATCAGCCAGAGCCAGTTTGCATTTCATTTGTAGCATCAAGGTACCCTTCCCCCACGCCGCTTCATAAATCATGCAACGCACTGATCAAAGCAATAGATCGCTTATCGTAAAGATTGGATTACTATTTAAAGCGGGAGTGATACGGAAAGAAAAGGATTTTTAGCACCGTATCATTTTGTTTTCTTCGGTGGTAATTTAATCACTGAGAAACGTGTTGGAATATAATTATCCATTTTTAAAGTTTGCAATAAAACTTATGTCATATTAAATAAAAATGTGCATACGAGAGTGAGAGGTATATTCGATCTACACAAGTAACTATATTTCCCTCTTATTATTTTTAATGTTGCTATAAATGCCATTTATTTTAAGAGGTAATTTTCTACATATTTTATTTTTTGGGAATTTCTGTAGTAAAAGGGAATCAGCCAATTTTCCTGATATATTTATTAAGAAAAACAAATCGTTTTGTCTATATTCACCTTTTATAAATATTTAAATATTAACCGTTTACCGGATCTAACTCTCTAAAATGCTCTAAACATTGTTGCCAAATTTAGGGACTCTTTAATGCAACTGTCATCAATAATTTCGAAAAGTGATATTTGATATATATAATGAACGAATAAGTTTCGAAGTGACTGGACAATTATTGCAGTTAAAATTTAGTGGTGGATATTGAATAAGAAAGTCCAACACTGACCAGAGGAGTGGAATTAAATAGGGCCAAAAATGGTTAATTTCATTTACTTATTTTGACAATAGTGCTTTTCATTCGTATTTACTAAAACAAGTGGAAAATTGAAATGGAAGTTTTACAGAAACTATTAACTTGGATTTATAGTCGTGTCATTTTTATTTTCTCTCTTTAAGCAGCAGCCACTACTCTTTAAGACGTTGCAACTAAACTAAACATATGTTAACCCATTTAACGCCATTATATGAATCTCACTGAAAATTTTTGAATTTCCATATGCTTTGGGTTTCAATGTGCACCTCTAATCACATGTAGTTCAAATAATTAAAAACATTTTATTTTGTTACAAGATATCATATGGTTCCAAAATGGGAGACTTGGCACCTAATGAGGGTAGCATAAATTTAAATAAACTGAAAAAAAAAAAAAAAAATGTGTTCATGATTCCCGTTTGTTTTAATTTAAGAAAACAGTTGTTAAGAAAACAGTTCTTTTCTTTCACATGTAATTGTTTTAAACCCCTGTATAGAATGAATTACTTTTGGTGATTTTTTTTCTTGTTCAGTAAAAATGAAAAATTTTGTTTGAATTATTAAAAAAAAAAAAAAAAAATAGAATTTACATTACAAACTTTTTGAAAAATTACCAACGAATCTAGGTTCTTCAATATTCAATATACACTGACGGAAAAAAAAATCCCAACACCAAGAAAGACTTGCGTCAGATAAACGAAATTTGGTAGGCGTGTTTATACATCTGAAATATAATATCGATTCAAATTTCGCGCTTCGCGCATAAGTGTGGCGCTAGTAGCGCCACTCAGAACTTGCAAATCAAGTTTGCCTTAAATGCGTGCTGTAAAGTTTGTGATCGTTACTGATCTTTGAAATTTGGCAGATTGAGTTCATGTTAGCCAAGAATGCCTTGAAGAAGACGAAGAAGCCACTATCAACAGCTCATCGAGTTTGAATGAGGTCTTGTAATAGGGCTACCAGAAGGTGGATTTTCTTTCCGCGATATTGAAGAAAGACTTGGCCGGAATGTATCCAATGTGCATGATTGTTGGGTGCGGTGGTCAAGGGATGGTACTGTCTCAAAAAGACCGGGTTCCGGGTGGCCACGTGGCACTACTGAGAGGGAAGACCGCCGTATCCGGCGTCCGGTTGTTGCGCATCGTACTGCATCTGCGGCAGAAATTCGAGCTGCAGTTGGTACCACAGTGACACAACCAAATGTTAGAAATCGGTTACTTCAAGGAAAGCTCCGAGCCAGGCGCACTGTAGCATGCAATCCACTGACTCCAAATCATTGCCGTTTCCGACGGCAGTGGTGTCAAGCCAGAGCTCATTGGAGGACGAAGTGAGAAATTTTGTGTTTCTGATGAAAGCAAGTTCTGCCTTGCTGCCAGTGATGACGGTGTGTTGGCCAGAAGGAGGCCAGGGGAACGCCTGCAAACAAACTGTCTGCGACCTAGACATAGTGGACCTACACCGGGAGTCATGGTCTGGGGAGCAATCTCCCACGACAGCAGGAGCACTCTCGTGGTTATCCCAAACACACTGACTGCAAATTTGTGCGTCCGTCTGGTAATTCAACCTGTAGGGCTGCCATCCATGAACAGCATTCAAGGGGAGTTTTCTAACAGGATAATGCTCGCCCTCATACCGCTGTTGTAACGTAACGGGCTCTACAGAGTGTCGGCGTTTTACATTGGCCTGCGAGATCACCAGATCTGTCTCCAATTGAGCACATATGGAATATCATTGGACTACAAGTCCAGCATCATCCACAGCCAGCATTGACCGTCCCAGTATTGACAGAACAAGTACAACAAGCGTTGAACTCCATACCACAAAGTGACATTCGGCACCTGTACACTGTTAAAAAAATGCAGAAAAAATACAGAAATTCTCTGTAATTTCAGAAAAAAAGTCGTAAAATACGTTTTGTCTACGTAATTTTTCCGTAATTTACGCCTTTTTTTCTGAAATTACAGAGAATTTCTGTATTTTTTCTGCATTTTTTTAACAGTGTATGGCACAATGCATGCACGTTTGCAGGCTTGCATTCAAAATATTGGAGGTTACACCGGCTATTAATGTAACAGCATTTCACATTTGAAATGCATTTTCTCGAGCTTAAATAACCTGTGATCTTGAAAATTTAATCAGTTAAACATGTTAACTGGACAAATGCATTGTCCGAATTTCATTACTCTACAATGTTTTTTTCTTGGTGTTGGGATTTTTTTTTCCGTCAGTGTATATATATATATATATATATATATATATATATATATATATATATATATATATATATATATATATATATATATATATATATATATATATAATATATATATATATATATATATATATATGTATCTTAATTACGTGTGGAGAGAAAAAATATTAATTAAATGTTCCCGCAGCGGGAGATTTGGCGATTAATGGGCTAAATGACGATTAATGGGCTAAATGACGAGAATTATCAAAACATTAAATACTAAAATATTCGGAAATTGAAAGCCTACAAAAGCTGTAGAAAAAAAAAAAAACTTTTACCAAACTTTAAAATACTGAATATTCAATTCCGTAATATTTAAACATGCATTATTTTAGTTCAGTTTCATTTTTTGTCAGATATACATATCTGACGAACTATTTTGCGACTCAGTTTATTTTTTTTTATTTTTTTTTTATTTTTTTTTAACATAATTGAATTTTTTGTCTCATGAACAATATATGCTTTCGTATTACTATACAGTAATTTATAAAAATTATAATTTAGTAATACAGGTTTTTCTGAAATTTACCTTTAAAATTTTAAACAATAATTAAAAATGCACGTACTTTTTTTTTTTTTTTTTTTTTTTTTTATCTATCTGTAAATCATTGCGAAGGCGTAAAATTTGTATTTTGGGAAGAATTACTTTACCGATAAAGAAAATTCTGCCGTGGACAACACAGGACTTCATTATACATTCATTGGAATATACATAATGTTATCAAAACATTGACATTTTTGTGAGAAGTAACTAAAAAAAACTGCTACTCGAACCACAAAAGTCACGATAATAAAGTTATATAAACCGCCGAAACAAATATAGTAGTTTTTTCTCAGGAATAGTACTCCACAGCTTATTACGGAATTTCTCATTGGCAAATGTATAGCCTAGAGTTCAATGAAAATCATTCGAGTAGGGGAGAGTTCCCCAAAACGGGATAGGCGGGCAAAACGGGATATTGAGCCTCGGATCTTGACTGGTGGTGCTACCTCGCAGGAGAAAGGCTAAACTGGTTCCCGACCGCCATGACAGCATTCTCAGTTGATCTCTGAACGCTAGCCACGTGTTTCGCAAAGAAATATTTTTTCATAGTTTTCAAGTGAGATTTTTACTTACTTTGTACTTTTTTCGACTGCAGAACAACTATCCTTGTGCTTCTCCGTCCTTCGGAAAAATTCCGGTAAGTATTGTGTTTTGTTATAGCTCTTTTAACAACAATTTCATGTATTTAAATATTGCTAGTGAGTGATGGTTCAGGAGTCAGCCATTTATGTTGTCAAAAGCATCACGGTCGGGCAAAACGGGACACTTTTGAGGTGCCCAAAACAGGATACAATTTTGATGTGTCCCGTTTTACCCGACCATTTCCATTAATGTTTTGGCAATGTGTTTAAGTTATTTTAATTGAAATAAGTAATGAATTAAAATATGTATAATCAATTACAACAATTTATTTTAATTTTAAATAATTATATTTTCGAAATAAAATAATTTACTCTAAATAATTTTACTCTAAATTTTTACTAAAATAACTAATTCTTTTGGGGTACAAATAATTAGCCTGAGTTATGTACAAAATTTAGTTGTAGGTTAAAACTATAGGTCAGAAAAATGTTTTGACCAAAAATTTAAGTTTTAAATTAAAAAAAAGTTGAGTTTTTTTTTAAATCTTTTTTAGGGGGGCGGCTTATACAAAGATAAACCAGAAAACCACACGTTGTGCGCTCTATAATATTATAAAAACATAAGCTAATCACAACTAAACTTTGGCCATATTTTCTTTGGCAATTTTTAAAAAGCTAATAATTTATTTTGGTTTCAGAATACAAGATGCCTCGCAATTATCAGCGAACTTCATCTAGAAATAGCTGGGACGAGCAGAGCATGGCAGAGGCTGTTCGAGAAGTTTTAGAAGGGAGGATGGGTTTTCTGAAAGCTGCCCATTCATTTAATGTCCCCAAATCTACACTGGAGAGAAAAGTGAAAAAAGCTCGCTTAAATGCTTTGACACCAGAAGTGGCTGCTGTAAAAAAGCTGGGCAGGTTTGAAAACGTCTTTACTGCAGATCAGGAAAAAAAGCTAGCTCAACATGTACTGATATTAGAAGAAAGGCTCTTTGGAATTACCCTAACCGACTTGAGAATCCTAGCTTTTGAGTTAGCTGAAATTAACAATATTCAGCACTGTTTTAACACCGTTTAAAAATTGGCGGGTAAGCACTGGTTGTACAATTTTCTTGGAAGAAATAAAACCCTTAGTCTGAGAAACCCTGAAGCTACATCGATGGCTAGAGCAAAAGATTTCAATCGCGTTGCCCTGAAAAAGTTTTATGACCTATTGGTCTCTCTCTATGAAAAGTATAAGTTTGCTCCCAATGACATTTACAATGTTGATGAGACTGGAATTCTCACAGTTCCTAACAAACCTTCTAAAGTTCTTGCATTGCGAGGTAAAAAACAAGTGAGAAGTTTGACATCAGGTGAGCGAGGAGTCTTTGTCACAGTAGAAACCTGTGTAAGTGCTGCAGGGAATTATCTTCCTCCCATGTTTGTCTTCCCCAGGCAAAGGGAAAACCCAAGGCTAATGGATGATACTCCACCAGGCCATTTTGCGGCATACAACAAGACAGGCTTGATAAACAAGAAATCATTCATTGTGTGGTTCAAGATATTTGTTCAGATAGCAAATCCTTCCCATGAAAGACCTGTTCTGCTGTTGCTTGATGGTCACTGCAGCCACACTAAAAGTATCGAACTAATAAATCTGGCAAGAGAAAAAAAAATGTTATCATGCTGACTTTCCCTCCCCACACTACTCATCGGCTTCAGCCATTAGATGTTACAGTTATGTCTCCATTGAACACCTTCTACGAGCAGGAAGTTCGCAAGTGGATGTTCAACCATCCTGGCAGAGGGATTACTATCTACGAAGTAGGAAAGATGTTCAATGCAGCATTTCAAAGAGCAGCTCTTGTTCAAACTGCTGTGAATGGGTTCAGGAAAACAGGCATTTTTCCATATAACCCAGATGTCTTTCCTGAATATCTTTTCGCTCCTTCTCTTCCAACAGATCACCCGTTGCCGGATGCTCAGAACAGGACGTCCCAACAACCATTAAATCTGCAACAAAACGAGGCCAGATCCGAAGGATCTTTAAGTTCAGCCATAGCATCTAAGCGTTTGCAGTCATCACAACCACTAGAGACAGTATTGAATGAATCACCTAGTGATGGGGGCACCGATAAGACTAGCACAAACGCAGGACTTATCCAACCGTCCACTACAACAGGAAACAAAGGACTCGGGCTATACTATCGTCCTTCACTGCCATTTTCTATATCACCCAAAAAAATTCTACCTCCACCACGAGTGATTGGACCAAGACCTCAAAATAAACACGATAGGAGAAGAAGGAAAACAGCAATTATAACAGGAAGCCCACATAAACTTGAGTTGGAAGAAGAAGAGCGTGGAAAAAAAAAGAACGAGAAAGAACTCAAAAGCTGAAAAAAAGGGATGCCAAAACAAGTCTCTTGAATGTTCCGAAGAGAAAACAAACGAGGCGTGAAAGAAAACCAAGTGGAGATGCAAAACAGGCAGATAAAGTTAAAAAATGTTACTCTGAACCTGAAAAAAAAAAAAAAAAAAAAAAAAAAATCATCATTTGCAAAAATCGAAGAAAATGGACCTAACATAAGAAAACCTAAAAAAAAATCATCAGTTAGCCAAGGTTGGACGTCGTCGTTTTCAGAAGATGAAGCTGAAAAAAGATGAAGCGTGTATTTTCTGCAACGCTCTGTATCTTAAATCGAAATCTAGAGAAGGCTGGATACAATGCTCGAGCTGACAGGGCTGGGCCCACGAAGCCCGTTCCAGAGCAGAAGAAGAAGACGACACATTTTTATGCGATTTCTGTGTTATGTAATTTTTCAAATTTACAATTAAAAAGTTTCTTCCTATAAAAACGTAGCCTATTTTTGTTCTAAAAACTAAATCAAAAGTAAAATCAGCAAAAACCTAATAACATAAAAATCCCTATCCCTTTTTACCCACCCTTGGTAGGGTAAAACGGGATCGTGTAAGACTTTTTGAAACCAGTATTTTTCACAAAAATATTATTGAACAAATGTGACAAAGGTATTTTAAGTAGTTGAAAAGTTGTATACTTTTAAATGACGTCTAGCTTTGGAATGTACCTTGTACACAATAAGAAATAAAGCGAAGAATAGATAAGCTATCCCGTTTTGGGGTACTTTCCCCTATAGATTGCCTAATTTCTTCTCTTTGGCGATAATTAGTGGCGAGAAACGATACTTTTTACCAAAACAATTAACACAGTTAAAATTGAGAAAGGTTTTACAAATTCTGCTTATCCCGAAACCGGTTTGTTACGATTTGGCGACGTCTGATTCAGCGCCGGCCGATTTGGCACTAGGTGTCTACATTCCGAACTTTCTGAGCGTAAGAGATATGAATTTTTTCTCGGTAAAAATAATAAATAATGAGATATATTCAACAATTTCATAACTGTTTATTATTATACACTGGTTCTCATAATTATAAGGACACTCGTTTTTCTATATTACCTAAACACTGAACACTATTATTTAAACAAATATATTTTTTATTAATTTGAATTTCATTAATAGACTATATTTAAAAAGTTTTATCGTTTTTCTATCTTAAAAAACTTTAAATACGGTCAAAAAGATGATTTTTCAGGTGTCCACAATTATAAGGACAGCTCGAATCTTAGTAATTTTTTTTCAGTTATTCTTTAAATTAATATTTTATGGGAACAATTTTTAGGGTGAAACAGTCAGACTTCCTCTCTGGTATATTTATATATATATATATATATTTTTTAATATTCGGTTTCAATAACATTTCATACAGCATAGATGATATTCTGAATACATTTAATCTATTTAAAATTGCTTTCCACTTGCATGCACTTTTCTAATATGATAAATTAAGGTTTTTTCATCTTTTAGGCCACGGGAAAGGCAATAATGCAGAAGTTTCTTTCTTCAAACTATTTCCTATTGCTTTAGAAGTAGAGCAAAAAATGTCAGTCTTGTTGAAAAAAAATATTATTACCCCCCAAAATCTAACAAAAATCTGAGAATTCCACCTTTAAAATTTGCGAATACACTCTTGATGTTCATAATAATAGAAAAATTACTAAATTCATTCTGCCTTCAGTAGAAACAGCTCTCCAGAGCACCATAGATCCACCTTTAAAATGCCCGACTCATATCTGCCTTTAAAAAATCTGCTCTGTCTTTCGCTATCTTCAGATCGTGCCAGTAACTGTTAAAACCATTTGGTTAATCAAGAATAAAATGTTTTTCATTCGAAAACACAACATTTTACCATTTAATATTGTCTTTATTCAACTTTAACACAGACGTTCTTTCCCTCATTAAATGCTTATTGATTATTACAGGTTTTTTATTCATTTTAACATATTATTAATTATTTTAAACGTGCATAAATGTGGACCCCGATCTTTCGTTAAAAATTACGAGCAAATTCAGCAGCAGTCATTATGAGTAATACAGTAACAGGAATTATGAGTCTTCGATCTCTGTAAAACTCTGATTGTGCATCAGATCTCTCTCATATCAAACCAGCAGTTCAACGTTTGATCACATTTCCTTCAGCAATTTTAGATCTTCGAATTTCATTAAAAATTCGGCGTATTGAAATTATCCTTCCACTTAAAAAACACATTTATTATACTTCACTACATGAACGTTCTTTTTTTTTTTTTCGAGGAATTATCAGTAATGTCCGTTCAAGAAAAATTGAAGGCTTATATATGAACTAATCTAGCCTAGAAGTTAACAAATTCGCATGTCAACTGTAATTTATCCGCTAGTAAGTTAAATAAAACGAAAAAAATCTTGATTGTCCCTATATTTATGAACATCTGAAAACTTGGAGAAAAAAATATTTTGCATTATTTTTTATTAATTTTGTTTCATATTAAAAAAAAATTATAGCAGTTTTGGTTTTTAGAATACTTGATATATTAAGTGCACTTAGTATAACCTTGTTCACAATTATTTTTACATTAGTTATTTCAAAACATAAAGTGTCCTTTAAATATGAGAAGGAGTGTATGTATTAAAATAATCCTGCAAGTTAATCATTATTGACTTTGTTTAATGGAAGACAGTTTAAGAATCGGTTAAGAATGCATGCATTTTCTTTATCTTGTTTCTTGCTAAAGTTAACTTTTATTTCATCTGAGCTAGCTTTATTATATAAGAAATTTTAATATGCAAACTGTAAATAAAAATAAACGGAAATCATTAATAATTAAACGCCGTTTAACAAAGAAAAAAAAGGGGGGGGGGAAGAAAAAGAAAAAGAATAGCAGTGATAGTTTTAAGACAATGAAAATTTTATAGAAACTTATTTTTTATTTCTATTATTATCTTTTTCTTACATAACTAGTGGATACTTAAAAGCACAGGCAATGATCATCTGGCACTGCTAAAAGTAAATTGCTTACTTTTCTTTTGCTGCAGAGTATTTTTACTGATTTAGTGATTAATGAATCCAAGTCTACACTTTAACTGTGGGGACTAACTAAGTTACAATAAATAAAGTAAATAGTAAGCTGAGGAGAAAAAAAAAAATTAAAAATTAACAAGTTGTATGGAACTATTTTGCTATGTGTAATAGCTTCAGAGATTTAGAGAGGCAATGAGAGCTTTAAGTAAGTTATAAAAATAAAAATAAATATTTAAAACAGGGTTGGTATGGATATTACTTACAAACTTTGAATAAACACCATAAAATGCGTTGCCGCTTTGACTGCAGCACTCGTGCTTACTTTATTCGCCTGATGAAGGGTCGTGTGTTTTTCGACCCGAAACAATTGTTGCGAGTTTATTGCATTTTATGGTGTTTATTCAAAGTTTGTAAGTAATATTTTTACAACGCCAGTTTATTGATGCTTCTTTATTAAAAGGGTTGGTATGGTATTTAGCGTGTAATTGTTTTTGGCGGTTTTTACCATCTTAGTCAAAACATGATTTTCCCAAGTTTTTTTAGCATTTTTAGAGAAAACAAATCCCCCCCCTTTTTTTTCTTTAATTTATTCCAAAAATTTTCGAGATATATTTAAAAATGTTTCGTTCTCATTTTCCCAATAATATTTACTATTTAGTGTCCATTCTATCAGCCATTTCTAAGAACAATATTTTGAAATAATAATAATAATAATAATAACAAAGTAGGCACGAGTGCTGCAATCAAAGTGGCAACGCACCACGCTTTGATTGCAGCACTCGTGTCTGCTTTGTTCGCCTGATGAAGGGTTGTGTCTTCTTTCGACCCGAAACAATTGTTGCGAGTTCTAGCAATTTATGGTGTTTATCCAAAGTTTTGTACTTATTACATTGCATAATACACATGTAGACATTCTTTTTATTACAAGCATTACATATTTCTAGACTATATTTTAAAAACGTGTATGTAATGAATGATCTAGTACCTACCACTCTACCGGTATATGTGGGCTTATAGTATTTATCAGAATTTTACCATTTTTCCATGGATTTTACCGTTAAAAACGCAGTTTTTACCATGTCCTGGTAAAAATTACTTTGTACATATAAAAACCCAACCCTGATTTAAATAAGTAAATAAATCAAGAAATGAAATAAAAATTTTAGGCAAGGAAATGTCATAATAAAACGAAAAAAATTATACTGTACATATGTACAGTAAAAATTTCAAGAATAAATTATAAAAACGGAGACAGTAGGATTTTTAAAAATTTTAATTCTTACTTTATGAATTACATTTTTAATTTAACTATTCATCAGATAATTGTTAGCAATGCTCCTGAGATTCTCTAATCTTTTTAGTAAATAATTTAAAATAATTTTTTTTAAGCATGCAAAATATATAAATAAATAATAATAATAATAATAATAATAAATCAAAAACTGCATTGTTTATTTTAATAGCCAAAGAACTTCCCAAAGAACCGCGTGACAATAAGCTTTAACTATAAAAATCGAGTTCTTTTCTCAGATTGTCACTGGCTTCTTTAAATTACAAAAAATTCTGTTCACCATTAACATCATTGATCAAAAATTAAAAATATTTTTTGGTTCAAGCATTGAAAAAAAAAAAAAAAAAAATCAGAAATTATATTGATAATTTTATTAGCCAAAAGAAGCTCTATCACCAAATAAGTTAGTATTTTTAGAATTGCTGCGTGTGTATTGCCATCTAATGACAAATTTTAATAATTTTCAATTGTAAAAATCTAGTTTCTCACCTTATCATTGATTCTTTTAAATCACGCAAAACTCTATTCATTATTAATATCTTTAGCAAATAATTTAAAATAATTTTTTGTTCGCGCATTAAAAATAAATAAATAAATAAATAAATAATAAAAAAAGTCAGAAATTACATTGTTTATTTTATAACCCAAAGAACCTCCTAAAGAACCGCACGACAATAAGTTTGATACGAGTTCTTTTCTCAGATTATCTCTGGCTTATTTAAATTACGAAAAATCCTATTCACCATTGATGTCATTAATAAAAAGTTAAAAATATTTTTTGGTTCAAACATTTAAAAAAAAAAAAAAAAAATCAGAAATTACATTGTTTATTTTATTCCCCGAAGAACCTCCATAACCAAATAGATTAGAATCTTTAGAATTGCTGCGTATGTGTTGCCATCTGATGACTAAGTTTAATAAGTTTTAATTGCAAAAAACTAGTTTCTAATCTTATCATTGGCTCCTTTAAATTAAGCAAAATTCTATTCGCCATTAATATATTTAGTAAATAATTTAAAATAGTTTTTTGTTTCACGTATAAAAAATAAATAAGAAATCATAAATTACATTATTTAACAAATATTTGACGAAAATTTAATGACATGAAGAATATCTATCATTAAATAAATTTTAACCGAAAAGGCTGAGACGAAATCCGTGGCCATTTCGTGGAGGAAAGGCTGCGCGAAAACGGCCTCTCCGAAATGGATTTCGCGCCAAAACGGCCTCGCCGAAATGGGTTTCGCGCCGGAACGGCTGCGCCAAAACGGCCGCGCCGTATCGCCCCATTCCGTCCCGAAACAATATTTGCCGCCGTATGCGGTCGCTAATCTCGCCAAGCCGCCAGGTTTGTAGCTAACGCAGATTTTGGTCTTGGCATCGATTTTGACCATTTGACGTGGAATCTGGCGACTTAGCGAACGAATATGACAAAAATTTTTAGTTTACGGATGCCAATATTTGGAAGCTCTAACTTCAATAAGAACATATTTCTGGTATTTTCCGGGAATGTTCATTGGTCTTTAGTTCAGAACTAAATTCTTCGAAAGTTCTATAAATGACTAACAAGACTATAAAAAAAGAAGAAGAATTATTGATTATTGTAGACTAGAACTTGCCTATATCTTTATGTGCTACTTTGTATACGATGTTACAGTAAAAGTGCAAACAGGTGGTAGTTTTTTTCATTTTCACGAATGTTGGTGTTGACTTAGCGCCAAATTAAGCATTCAAATGTGGCGAAAAGTGCTACAAGATTTCCAAAGCTTGGAAACTCTAGCGTTAATAGGTGATGAGGTCTGGAAATTTTGTAATGATTCATTATTTTCTAACGCAGAACTTCCTCGAAAATTCTATAAACCATGGGCAATACTCTCGATGAATTCAAATTCAATCCAGACTTTGAAATCTTCGGTTGTCCCTAAATTAGCGAAATTCTTGCTGTGTAGCATATTTAATAATATCTATTTGATTTCTGTAGAATAACTACTTCATTAGATTGTTCCGAGAATATTCATTGATTATTGATTTTCGTGGCACGAAAAAGGTTTTTATTCAACGATTTCCTGAATATTCATTAAATAAAGTGCATTTATCGACTACAACCTGCTTATGTCTTTATGAATTACTTTTTACACGCAAAAATGTCGACAAATTTCATAACAATATCATTGTGCGCTCTATCTACTTTTTGAATATTCATTAAATGAAGTGCATTCATCGACTAGAACACTTTTATGTCTTTAAGAATTACTTTCTACAGGCAAAAATGTCGATAACTTTCATTACAATATTATTATGTGCTCTATCTACTCATTGAATATTCATTAAATAATGTACATTCGACGACTAGAACCTGCTTATATCTTTAAGAATTATCTTCTACCCGCAAAAATGTCGATAACTTTCATAACAATATCATTACAGACTCCATCATTAGCTTCTTTTGAAAGCTCTGTGATGGTAGGTCATATATAATGACGAAATCTTTGTATTTTGTTGTTATCTAATATATTTTTCGTGAATATCTCCAAAACGGAAAATCACAGAAAGACTAAAAAGGGAGGTGTACATTTAGATGTTATAACAAACCAATGTACAAATTTATAACGTTTTACGTCCAACCGTTTTTGAGTTATGCGAGATACACACATACATACAGACACACACATACGTACACACAGACGTCACGAAAAATCGTGTAAAGTCGTAAACATCTCTGAAACGGGAGCCAGTATTAAGACAAAGGTGCAGGTGTACTACTAAACATCATGACAGTCACAAATATAAATTTGCAACATTCTACAATCATTCGTTTTTGAGGTATGGGAGATACAAAATTAATTTTCGCAAATCCGGATTACACAATACTTCCTTAGAAACCTTTGGACGGCCCCTGCCTGCCTGGGCTCGGCCAAGCTTAACGGGTTGGATGCCGTCCGCCGGAGCGAATAAATCGCCAGATCATCGCATGGAAGCTGCCTACACCAGACAGTAATCTAGTGAGCTGTGCCCGACGATTCTTCGTTCAGACTTCATCCATCATCTTCAGGAACTAGATGGAACTGCTACGTCACTTCTGGGCAGCGATGTGACTAGAACACCTGAGCTCATTCCTTATACTTTGTATAAGGAAGTAAAAAAAAAAAAAAGATTCTAATTGAGAGGTACACTATCCTTAAGTATTATAAGCTAAAAATAATTTTGATAACGAGAAATTTAGTTCGAAATTTCAATATTTTAATTAAAAATCTCATAATAGCTATGAAATCTCTACATATTTAAGAAGATGTATGTGTATGTGTGCGTCAGTCGCTTTGTAGGCAAACAACTGACAACGGAGCTGCAGAATTTTGCATGGAGATCCGTTTTGACTTCTTCTGATACACATCGGAGCTCAATTTTCGAGTTATTGATTAGTTCATTTTTATAATTAATTAAATTATGAAAAAAAAAAAAAAAAATAGCTTTAAAATATTTTATAAAGCTGATGCCAAAAGTTAACACGCAATTTTTTTTTTTTTTTTTTTTTTTTTTTTTTTTACACAAAGAGAAATATATTTACACGTGAATAATAAAAATTTATGAAAAACTAAATTTCCTTATGCATATGACAAATTTGACGCCAGTATAACTTTTAAAATTTTATACATTTAAAAAATTTTTTATGTTAGTTTACCATTTACGCGTAAATAAATGTTTCTTTCTATGTCGAAAAACATGAACGTTTACTATTAGAATATTTAATTAATTATTAATATTAGAATATTTAATTAATTCAAATTAATATTTAAATAAATAATTAAAATAAAAATACTTAAAATGGGAAGTATGTATAACCACAAAAAATTAGATGTCTCATATGGTTGAAATACTGTATTATAATACCATATTGGTACGAAATAGCTGTAATTTTATGGTCGATAGGTTAAATCAAACGAAATATAGGCAATAACATGATAGTAAATACTACGTATAATATATACAGTGATATGCATAATTAGTCGCGATTTTAATATGAAAGTATTTCTTCTATTTTCCCGATAGTGTCCGTTTCGAAACTGACGTCCGATACACACCAATACTGAAGTCTACGTGTTATATAATAAAGACACGGACTTAAGAGGACATAAGATATTGCGCTCAAGCAAGTCGATGCCGATGGCATCTGGCACCCGAAGCGAGGTTTTGGGTGATTTTAATGGCTTTTATTTTTTTTTATTTTTAGTTATAAAGTGATATAAAAAAGTAGTGATTCTTTTTGTTTTCTTCTATATATGTATAAGAAGAAAGTATTGGACTGATGAAAGCTTTCGAACTCCAGTTTTCGATGGATTTACAAGTTTTGATATATCCTGAACATGATTTGACTGATTTTAGAAAATGTCTATGTCTCTGTGTGTATGACAGTTTTGTGGACGCTGTATCTCACGAACCAAGGAAGGAAATTTAACCAAACTTAGTATTTAGTTGGACCTTCACCTAAACTGGTGTTAAATACATTTGGGGATCAGTCGCTCAGAAGGTGGAGCTGTGATTCTATTTTTTCAAAATTTTTAACATTGCAGTATAGGACAAAATTTCCTATAAATTTACACAATGAGAGTTATATTTTGACGCTTGTTTGTAATATTAATATGATTTATTGATAATAGTACTAGTAAACTAGGAAAAAAGTGTATGCATCTATGAGCATCGCTCCCCCCATACTATTGGGGGAGAAATAATCCCTTGGGTTGCGTAAATATTCAAAATGGGTTTCTTTCTAAAGAACTCGTCAGTACCTTTAAAACAAATAGTTGAACCATAGATCTGAATTGATGCTTTTTCGGCATTTAGTGTTATACTTCTCTTCGATGAAAATCGTCTGCAATCATCATGGAAAATAATTTCAATAAGTAATAATTTAATAAATAAATAATTTGAACTTCGCGAATTTGTTTAAGATTATATATAAGAAAGTTTTGTTTTGGCCACAACATACTATATTTTTCTTTTTTTTTTTTTTCATTCACTTAAATATAGTGACCAGAGAAGCGGATAAAGCCTACTAGTAATTAACTATTAAACATCAAGCTGATGCCAATAATGAACAAATTTTTAAACGTTCATTTTTCTTTGGTAAAACTATTTATACGTCAATAATAAAGTTAAAACAAAGCTTTATCAAAAATTAAAGCTGCGCGGTAAAATTTGCATCAGTATAGCTTGAAAATTATTAAATACTTATTCTTGCTAAAGCTAAAAACGAAACGAAAAGTTTACAAACTAATTTTTTTTTTTTCCACGTAAAAGAAATATATTTAACTTTAAAATAGAAAAAACTTACTTTAAGGCTTCATTAATAGCGACTTTCGCTGGGGGCTGCACAGCATCATCAGTAGTCAGCTTTCACGGACGGCTTCCCTATTTAAAGTGATGCTTTTAGTCTTTAAAGGCTCAATCTCCAGTAGGCAACGCCATGCGTGGTCATTTATGACCAAAAGCTCGTCGCCATTACAAGAATCGAAATTATTAATTATTTCAAACGTTTTCCAATGAAACGCGTGCGTAAAGTTGTCGTAATAAGCAATTTTTCTAACCTCATCAAAGTTAATTTCGATTATTTCATTTGAGGCGATTTTTGCCAAAGCGGTAGTACTTTTAATGAATTTGGTGTCAGGTACTACTACTCCGATTCAAAAAATTAGAATAATGTAAAAAAGAATGAGTTTGATGTTGCTAACGCGTCAATTTGCATACTGCGTCCAGGAAAAAATATATTAAAAGTATCTAATTATCTTCAGAGCATTTATAAATATAACATAAATATTTATTTTTATCTGATATATTAATAATTAACTATTTAAAAAATATTAGAATAATTCAAAGAAATAGAATACCTCGATAGCATGGTTCAAAAAATTAGAATATTCAAATTTTTCTTATAAGTTGAGAGAACGGCTGCGGGATTAACATCTGTGGGACTATAAAATGTGCTCCGTTGAAAATGAAAAGTCGTTTGGCATTTGATTGTAGCGTAGTATTTGCTTAATATGGGACGAAAGAGCGATTTATCTGAGGCTGTGAAATATCGTATTGTGTACTTGCACGAAATAGGAAAAACACAACTTTTTATAGCAAAAGAAGTGAAATGCTCTCAAGCAAGTGTGAGTAGAGTTTTGAGAGAATATTCTAATAATATGTGTTTTCAAAATAAACACTTTAAAAGTGGTCGAAAGCCAGTAACTTCAAGAAGAGATGAAAGGCAATTGAAAAAGTTTGTGAAGAAACATCGTTTTCGGAGTGTGAGATATGTGCATAGAAAATGGAAAGAAATGGGTATAAATGTCTCCAAATCTACAACACTACGACGACTTCGCAAATTAGGTTTTAGATCACGTGTGCCTAAGATAAAGCCATTCTTATCATCTAAGCAAAGGGCTGCTAGAGTTAAATGGTGTAAACAAAGGCTATTTTGGGATCACGACGATTGGGAAAAGATACTTTTCAGCGATGAAAGTGTGTTTTGTGTGTCTCACGGAAATCAAGGTATACGTGTCTGGAGACTCAAACATGAAGCTTATAAGAAAGAATGTTTAAAACGTTCGTTTAAATTTGCGACCTCTGTTATGGTATGGGGCTGCATGACTGCTGAAGGCCCAGGCAGGTTGTGTATTGTTTCCACAACAGTCAATTCAGAAGTCTATCAAGAAATTCTTGAACATTTCATGATTCCTTCAGCTGAGGATTTATGTGATGACGATTTCTTGTTTCAGCAAGATTCAGCTTCTCCCCACACTTCCAAATCAACAACTAAATGGCTCAAAGAGAAGGACATACCTGTACTCCCTTGGCCTGCAAACTCACCCGATCTAAATCCTATCGAGAATTTGTGGGGAATTATGAAGAATGGATTCAAGAAGTTGCGCCTAGAGACAAAAAAGAACTTATTTCTAGTATAAAGAGCATATGGGCGAATTTGGATAAAAAAGATTGTGAACCTTTAGTTAAAAACATGCCAAAACGTTTAAGAGCTGTCATTAAAGCTAAGGGTGATGCAACAAAGTACTGATTAGCAAGTAAAAATACTTAGAGTTTAAATTATGTTCAATATATTTTCATTATTCTAATTTTTTGAACCATGTTAGAAAGTATTCTAATATTTTGAATTTTTTGTTGTTAGCTGATTTAAATATATTTTCTATTTCATTGTAATGTGTTTACATTTTTATAATCTGCAAAATATGCAGATTCATATTATAGTACTTTATATTTGATATTGTTGATTATTTATTTGATAAATTCGATTTTCATTTCCCTTGACCATATTTCTTTTCATTATTCTAATTTTTTGAATCGGAGTAGTAGGTGTATGCATAAGATTTTTCTCGTTTTTTGGTAAAGCAAAACACGTAATTTTCAAGGATTTTTTTTTTTTTTTTTTTTTTTTTTTTTTTTTTTTTTGTATTCAATTTTTTTTTTTTTTTTTTTTTTTTTTTTGTATTCCCTTGAAGCTTTTCATATTTATAAAAATTTTAAAAACCTTGTAAATTGTGATTTCGCTGTTCCCTATTTGTCTGATTGTTGGAAATTTTACATTCAGTCCACATTTTCTTAATTTTTCTACTGTTTACACAGCTACACATTCCTAAATTCCTATTGGCCACACTCCCCGCCTTTTCCGTAACCCTATTGATTCAACTGAATTCGGTCCCTCTCCTGTATATACGAGCACTTCTCCAAATTCAGTATTCTTTTTGCACTGAAGACGGTACGCTTAAGGCTACCGAAACAGCTGTATGCATCTCAGATATTTTTCTTTGGCGTTTCTGACGTAGTAGTTTATTCGGGTTTTAATATTCGAACGCCAAGTCTCCTATTATTTATGTGTAATTTATTCATATACATATTTGATTTTTTCCCTCCTTATTATTGTGATAAGTTAAGAAATAACTTTGAAAATATGTGAAAAATAAATTAAATTTCCTGTTTCCTTTCTTATAAATTTTCTCCTTAATCAGGCTTAGAAAAAAAAAAAAAAAAAAAGAGAGAGAGAGAGAGAGAGAGTCAAAGTAATTGCATTTTTTTTTCTCTTACATTGCTGCTTTAATCCTGCACTGAATATATATTTTTTTATTAAGAGTCATGTTATTGAATAGCATGAATTATTATTATTTTTTTTTTCGCATCTTAGTGATTGCCAACACTGGGCCATTGTCGGTATTTATAAGGACAGGTATCGGTGTGCTGTCGGCACGGCAGCTTGCTGGCAATAGTTTCGGCATTGCCGGTACTGGTCCGGACGCGTGCCGATACATCGGGCCATCAGTCGGCCTACCGGACACAAAAGATACGGAGCCTGTACCGTCAAGTGGTATCGGGCCAATGACGGCAAGCCGACTGCGGGGAGTTGCCGCCCGACACTTCTGTGTTTACTGGGTCGTCATCGCATTTTTGTGGTCTACCAGAGTGTTACTGTCTTTCACATTGAAATCACCACTTTTAAATTGTCGAAACCATGTCTCGCATGTTCTAATCGATGGAGCGTGTTCACCATATGTTTTTACGAGCAAACGATGACTTTCAACAGATTTTTTCTTTTGATTAAATAAGAAAAGCAATGCGTGCCGTGCCGCAAATGTTCTTTTTCAGGCACAAAACTCGACATGAACACTGAACGATAAAACAAAGACACTGGTTTTTGGCGGAATCAAGTTGTGTGTGTTTGCAGTTTAAATGTCAGACGAACAAAATGACGTGCCATCTTTTAGTTAAACCGGAAAAAATTTATGCATACACCTGGTATATGTTCTTTAACCCTGCTTTTTATTTTACGCTTGGACATCCTTATACACTGGTTCTCATAATTATAAGGACACCCGTTTTTCTACATTAACTAAACACTGAACACTATTATTTAAACAAATATATTTTTTATTAATTTGAATTTTTTTAATAGACTATATTTAAAAAGTTTTATCGTTTTTATATCTTAAAAAACTTTAATTACGGTCAAAAAGAGGTTTTTTTCAGGTGTTCACAATTACAAGGACGGCTCGAATCTTAGAAATTTTTTTTCAATCATTCTTGAAATTAATATTTTATGGGGTCTATTTTTAGGGTGAAACAGTCAGACATACTCTCTGGTATATATATATACTTTTTTTTTTTTTAATATTCAGTTTCAGTACCATTTCATATAGCATATATGATATTCTGGATACATTTAAACTATTTAAAATTGTTTTTCACTTGCCCGCAATTTTCTAACATAAGTTAAGGTTTTTTTTTCAACTTTTAAGCCACGGGAAAGGCAATAATACAGAATTTTATTTCTTCAAACTATTTCCTATTGCTCTATATAAGCAGAGCAAAAATGTAAGTCTTGTTGAAAAAAATATTATTACTCCCCAAAATCTAACAAAAATCTGAGAGTTCCACGTTTAAAATTTGCGGATATTCTCTTGATGTTCATGATAATAGAAAAAATTACTAAATTCATTCTGCCTTCAGTAGAAACAGCTCCCCAGAGCACCATAGATCCATCTTTAAAATGCCCGATTCATATCTGCCTTTAAAAAAATCTGCTCTGTCTTTCGCTATCTTCAGATCGTGCCAGTAACTGTTAAAACCAACTGGTTAATCAAGAAGAAAATGTTTTTCATCCGAAAATGCAACAATTTATCATTTAATATTGTCTTTATTCAATTATAACGCAGACGTTCTTTCCCCAATTAAATGCTTATTGATTATTACAGGTTTTTTACTCATTTTAACATATTATTAATTATTTTAAACATGCATAAATGTGGATCCCACCCTTTCGTTAAAAATTACGAGCAAATCAAACAGCAGTCATTATGAGTAGAACAGTAAGAGGAATTATGAGTCTTCGATCTCTGTAAAAAAAACTCTGATTTTGCACCAGATCTCTCTCCAATCGAACCAGCAGTTCAACGTTTGATCACATTTCCTTCAGCAATTTTAGATCTTCGAATTTTATTAGAATTTCGTCGGATTGAAATTATCCTATAACTTAAAAAACACATTTATCATACTTCACTACATGAACGTTCTTCTTCTTTTTTTTTTTTTTTTTTTTTTTTTTTTGAGGAATTATCACCATTTTCCGTCCAAGGAAAATTGAAGGCTTATAGATGAATTAATGTAGCCCAGAGTTAACAAATTCGCATGTCAACTGTAATTTATCAACTAGTAAGTTAAATAAAACGAAAAATTCTTGATTGTCTCTATAATTGTGAACATCTAAAAATGTGGAGAAAAAGATATTTTGCATTATTTTTTATTATTTTGTTTCATATTTAAAAAATTATAGCAGTTTTGGTTTTTAGAATACTAGATATATTAAGTGCACTTAGTATAATCTTGTTCACAATTATTTTTACAATAGTTATTTCAAAACATAAAGTGTCCTTATAAATATGAGAAGGAGTATATAACATTCTTTAGAATTATGATATTCACAAAATGGAATTATTTAAATGTTTGAGGTTTCAAGGGGTTTGATTCGGTCCTTATCGCTGAGAATTAATAGGTAAATATTATGGTTGGGTTTAATGGGGATATATATTCTTTAACCCAGTTTTTTATTTTACACTTGGGCATCCTTATATAGCATTCTTTAGAATTATGAGATTTACAAAATGGAATTCATGTACTTGGCGGATTCATTTTTAATTGTATTTGAAACTCCGAGATCGTAGGATAGCGTGGGGGAATTTAAGTTTTTTATTTTTATTTTTTTATTTTGGATGCGAGATATGATTTTTGTTTTAAATCATTATACAGTACTGCTTTTTTTTTAGAATATTTATGGGGTAGCTGGCATTATCAGTAATCTGTTTAATAAATTTTTATTCATTTTGTAAGGTTTAGAGATCAGAACAAAATATATTGGCACGATTAACGTGAGCCTGGATAGCGCTAATTTTATATTTATAGTGTGTTTTACTGCGATTGTTAATAACTTCATTGCTAACAAGTAGGATTCGGTAAACAGTTGTTTGGATTTTATTATTTTCTGTGCGTTTAATATTAACATTAAGATAGTTAATTTTGTTTTTACTTCCGATTTCGTAGGTCAGTTGGATATTGGGATGTAGGCTATCAAGTAATCGAATAAATTCGTCAATATTGTAATTTTTGGAAAAACGTCGTTGACATAACAGTGCCAACAAAAAATTTTATTTTTAAGTAGATTATATAATTTTTTTTTCAAGTATCCTTAATTTCAATTCAATAACAATACCTGATATTGGGGATCCTATGGGGACCCCTTATTTTGTTTGTAAATGTTATTTTTGAATTTAAAGCAACTTTTGCAGAGGATTAAAATACTGGCTGTAATATAGGTAATGGCAATTTCTTTATTGTAAGTTTCGGTAATTTTACCGTTAATGATTTCGGTGATTTCGTTTATATCTATGGATGGGTACAGATTAACAACATCGAAGCTTACAAAAACTTGGTTATTACTGATTTCAATTTAACGGATTTTTTTTTTTTTTTTAATGAAATCTTCGGTAGATGTTATGCAATTTTTAGATGGAGGTAAAATGTTACGGTAAATATTAGTCATGTCTTGGAGGACTTTTGTGATACTTGTACCCACCGAAAATGCGATGGGTATCAGGGGCCTGATTAACGATAACAGGGGGTTGGTTACTAAGCCATTTGCCTTCTTCAATAATTTTTTTGGATTTATTGATGAGTTTATTATAGGAATCATTTTTAATGTTAGTGGTTCCTGATTTTCTAATGGTTTCTTCCATTTTGTCAGTAAGTGTGCAAGCAATTTTATCATTATTTTTCTCTGGATTTACGGACAACGAGGTCTTCACAATTTATATCATTATTATTATTATTTTTTTTTATAGTTTTTTGAGAAATGTATCTGATTTTAATTCGATTGTGTTCCGAGATAGTACAAATGGCGGTTTTAATTTTAACAATGCTGTCGTTTAGGTTAACCGACTGCTCATGAATGTATTTATGTCAAAGTTTTAAGAAGCAAGTTAGATAGGTGTTAATTTTATAATCGGAATTATTTAAGTAAGGGTGTTCTTGATTTGAAGGTGTAGTGTGAATTTTGTGCTTTTTAAACCAAATTCAGTTTATAAAATAATTCAGTTTTTTATTAAGGTGGTTGGCAATTAAATTCTTTTTATCTGTGAAAAAGGTTTTAATTTTGCATAATTGACCGTTCCTCTTCGCTACATTTATTTTTAACTTTATTTATTTATTTATTTATTTTTTTTATGTCCATTAGTGTCTGTTTAAATCCGTAAAATCCGATCTTTTATTTTTTAGAGCTTTATTGAGATATTTAATTTTAAAGAAACGGAATCAAGAATCAAAATTAGGAACATTGTTCAAGAAAATATTATAGAACAAATAAAAAATAATAATATAAATCGTGAAGGCCTCGTTGTCCTTTAATTTGTCAACAATAATGATAAAATTGCTTGCATACTTACCGTCAAAACCCAAACAATTGCCATTAGGGACAGAGCCAATCATATAACAAAATGGTTAAAACCATTCGAGAAATGGACACAACAAAAATAAAAAAAGGACCGAATAATAAGCTTATCGATAACACCAAAAAACTTACTAAAGTAGGTATATGATCTAATAACTAATCCCTTTTTATCCTTAATCATGCCTCTAATACCCCTTGAAATTTCGGTAGGTACAAAAAAACACAAAAGTCCACCCAAAATTCGTTCCATAGTCTATAAACTTGAAGGTCCCACTTATCCAATAGAAAAATACATGACTAAAATTTACCGTAGCATTTTACCCCTTCTGAAAATTGCTTAACAACTAGCAAAGACTTAATTTAATCCACGAAATCGAAACCATTAATAGCCAAGTTTTTGTAAAGCCTCGATGTTGTTAATCTGTACCCATCTATAGACATAACCGAAATCACCGAAATCATTAGCACTAAAATTACCGAAATTTACAATAAAAAATTGCCCTTACCTTAATTGCAGCCAGTATTTTAATCGTCCTCAATCGCGAAAATTATATTAAATTCAAAAATAACATTTACAAACAAAATAAGGGAGTCCTCTTGGGAACTCCAATATCAGGTTTTGTTGCCAAATAAATATTATATATACCTGAAGAAAAAATCCATAATCTACCTAAAAATAAAATTTTTAGTTGGTACCGTTATGTTCACGACGTTTTTGCCATTTTCCATAAGAATAACAATATAAACGAAATTATTAAATTACTTAATAGCCTAGATCCCTATATCAAATTCACCTATGAAATCGAAAATAACAATCAAATTAACTATATTGATGTTAATATTAAACGCACCGAAAATAAAAAAAGTCCAAACAACTGTTTATCAAAAACCTGCCAATAACAATGAAGTTATTAACAATCGCAGTAAAACATCCTATAAATATAAAATTCAAGCTATCCAGGCTTATGTAATTGTGCCATAACAGTTTGTTCTGATTCACAAACTGTACAAAACGACTAAAAAGTAATTAAACAGATTAGTGATACTCGAAAAGAATTGTTAAAAACTGTACTATAAAAGAACTAAAGCATTAAATCATATCCCGTATCACCAGAAAATCCCCCCCCCCCTAAAGTCACCGACACGATCCAGTAGATCGCGGATTTTCAAACAAAATTAAAATGAAGCCACCAAGTACAATATTAACATCCCTAATAAACCCAACCGAAATATTTACTAATTAATTCGCAACGATAAAAATCCAATCAACCGCTTTAAACTTCAGGCATTTACAAAATTCCTGATCTGATAATTCTAAAGTTCATTATATAGGGTTGTTCAAACGTAAAATAAAAAGCAGGATTAAAGAACATATTTCTGACGTCAAATTCAATAAAAGTACTACCTCTTTGACTAAAACCACCCAGGATGAAGTATTCGGCAGTAACATTTTTGAAGTTACAAAAATTCGTAACCACGAAAATCATTCGTACGCATTTTATCGGTAAACGGTTGAAAGTATTAATAACTTCGATTCTTGTAATGGCAACGAACCTAAGGCCAATATTGACGGCGCATGGTGGCACCTACGGGTATATGGGCCTAGAAAGAGTAAAATTATCACTTTCAACAGGAACGCCGAACAGGAAGACTGGCCACTGAGGATGCTAAAAAAAAAATCGATTTTTTTTCTTCTTTACCACAGTAGTATATTTTTCAGACCGGAACAAAACATCGTTACCATTTATAGTAGACCACTTTCCAATTTGCATAGTAACAGATACAATATCTTTGTGTTTATAAATACGTAAAAAGAGAAAATCTGAGTCAAAAATAGGACTCGGGTAGTAAATTAAATTCTTTTTAAGAAATAATTTTTATTGTTGGTTAAAATCAGTTAATAGTAATTTTGTGTATTGCTTTATAGATGAAAAGTATTTTTCGCGTGGGTAAATTGGATAAGAAGCTTCAGCAGGTGACGGAAATCCATATTTGGCGCAGTGCGAGAGGAGTATTGGGAACCCCAAACCGTGGTTTGTGCAAATTCGTTTCTTGGGAGCACGTTCACGTAAATAGTCGCAGGCAGTAGGCAGAGTCTAGGCAGGGATGACGCTTCTGAATGCAGAAGAGACGTTATATGAGGTTCGAGTACGAATTTATATCATTCTTTGAGTACGCAGTACGACCTTCAATGCCCTGCGACAAGAAGTTGGAACCAGAGTCCATCATAGTGTGGACAGAGAAAAAGCTGCCGAAGGCTATGGGGACTTAAACCGAGATTTTCACCGATATTTTATTGAAAGCTAATACTTATTAATAAATATGAAAACTAAAAAATTGAGACCTGTTATTACAAAAATGAATCATTTAAATATAATGAACAGCAAAGCCAGCGAGCATTTTATAAAGTAAATGACAACGTTTATTTTGCAATTTGCGATATATATCAGTACACTCTAAAAAAATAATTAAAAAAAAAAAAAAAAAAAAAAAAGATATGCACATACAGTGTTGAATGTTCCCTAAAGAATGTTTGAAATGCATTATTTGAATGTACGTATTGTTAGTCTCGCCTCGACACATCGAATCTTTACAAGATTTCTAATCACGTTCTGAATCATTGCAGAGTGAATATCAGTAGAAACAATTCTTCCCTTTTGCTTTACATTCAGGTTTTTTTTTTATTATTATTCTTATTATTTCTTATTTCATGTTGTTTTTAATTGATTTGTTTGTTTTTTTTTTCCTTAGATAAAAATAGTTACAGATCGTAAGGTAGTGAGGCCTCACTCAGTCACTTTAAGTTCAAGTGCTTGAAACGCACATAAGTTGCCCATGGAGAGTTTAGTAGGTTGAGGTAAGGTTACCACCAATCGAATATAGTTTTAGCTGGCGATGGTTTCGGAGAAAATGTAAGATTGTCCATAGAAGGGTTGGGTTGGTTGAAGAAAGGTTACCAGACGATTTAGTTTAGGTTAACGTTGGTGTCAGAGGAATTGTAAGAAATGCTAGAGGAAGTTGGGAAGTTTTAGTGCACAATTGGATGTCGGCATTTTTAGATTAGATGTTTTAAGACGAAAGAAGTGAAGAATGTCTCTTGTTAATTCTTTAAAAGAAATATTCGAAAATATTGAATCGTGTTTTTTAACACTTTCCAACAAGGTTGAAAAGTGTTTATGACTTGGGTTTGTCTGTCTGTCTGTCCGCGCTCTAACTCACGTAAATATTTATGGAATTTCTTGAAACTGATATATGTTATTCAAGTTCACTATCGAATGTTCTCTATTGAAAATGGAGTTTATACCTCTACTGATTTGTGTACAGGGACCCCCGAAAATATTTCAAAGCATTGTGTTCTATGAGGGGCATTTCTATAAACCATATTTTCATACCCTTACTGTACAAGAATCTTAATGAAATTTACATATGTTATACAAGTTCACTATCGGATGTTCCCTATTGAACATGGAGTTTATACCTCTACTGGTTTGTGTAGAGGGACCCCCGAAAATATTTCAAAGCATTGTGTTCTATGAGAGGCATTTCTATAAACCATATTTTCATACCCTTACTGTACAAGAATCTTAATGAAATTTACATATGTTATACAAGTTCACTATCGGATGTTCCCTATTGCAAATGAAGTTTATACCTCTACTGGTTTGTGTACAGGGACCCCCGAAAACATTTCAAAGCATTGTGTTCTATGAGAGGCATTTCTAAAAACCATATTTTCATATCCTTACTGTACAAAAATCTTAATGAAATTGAAATATATTATACAAGTTCACTATCGGATATTCCCTATTGAAAATGGTGTTTATACCTTTACTAGTTTGTGCACAGGGACCCCCGAAAATAATTCAAAGCATTGTGTTCTATGAGAGGCATTTCTATAAACTATATTACCATACCCTTACTGTACACAAATCTTAATGAAATTGAAATATGTTATTCAAGTTCATTATCGGATGTTTCCTGCATAAAATGGAGCAAATACCACCACTGATTTGTGTACAGGGACACACAAAAGTATTCCAAAGCCTTGCGTTTTATGGAGATATTTCTATAAACTAAATTTTAATAACTTTACTTTGCACGAAGATTTATGAAATTGAAATTTGTTATTTATGAGCACAAAAGAAAATGCTTTGCATAGAATATAGATTGATTAGCATTAGATTTACAGGGTGAAGCAAAACTATTCAGTTATATAAAGAGCTATTAATAAATATTTGCTAAAAGTGTACTTTTGTTTACATTAAGCGTTTTTAACAGTTTCTAACATTTTTAACACTTCCCAACCCCAACAAGGTTGAAAACTGTTAATGACTTCAGTTTTTCTCTCTGTCTGTCCGTCTGTCTGTCTCTCCTCGCTCTAATTCCCGTAAGTATTTGTGGAAATTCTTGAAACTGATATGTTATTCAAGTTCACTATCGGATGTTCTCTTTCGAAAATTTAGTTTATACCTTCACTGGTTTGTATACAGGGACACCCGAAAGTAGTTCAAAGCATTGTGTTCTATGAGAGGTATTTTTATAAATCGAATTTTCATACTATTACTGTACACATATCTTAATGAATTTGAAATATATTATTCCAGTCCACTATCGGATGTCTCTATTGCAAATGGAGTTTATACCTCTACTGGTTTGTGTACAGGGACCCCCAAAAATATTTCAAAGCATTGTGTTCTATGAGAGGCATTTCTAAAAACCATATTTTCATATCCTTACTGTACAAAAATCTTAATGAAATTGAAATATGTTATACAAGTTCACTATCGGATATTCCCTATTGAAAATGGTGTTTATACCTTTACTAGTTTGTGCACAGGGACCCCCGAAAATATTTCAAAGCATTGTGTTCTATGAGAGGCATTTCTATAAACTATATTACCATACCCTTACTGTACACAAATCTTAATGAAATTGAAATATGTTATTCAAGTTCATTATCGGATGTTTCCTGCATAAAATGGAGCAAATACCACCACTGATTTGTGTACAGGGACACACAAAAGTATTCCAAAGCCTTGCGTTTTATGGAGATATTTCTATAAACTAAATTTTAATAACTTTACTTTGCACGAAGATTTATGAAATTGAAATGTGTTATTTATGAGCACAAAAAAAAATGCTTTGCATAGAATATAGATTGATTAGCATTAGATTTACAGGGTGAAGCAAAACTATTCAGTTATATAAAGAGCTATTAATAAATATTTGCTAAAAGTGTACTTTCGTTTACATTAAGTGTTTTTAACAGTTTCTAACATTTTTAACACTTCCCAACCCCAACAAGGTGGAAAACTGTTAATGACTTCAGTTTTTCTCTCTGTCTGTCCGTCTGTCTGTCTCTCCTCGCTCTAATTCCCGTAAGTATTTGTGGAAATTCTTGAAACTGATATGTTATTCAAGTTCACTATCGGATGTTCTCTTTCGAAAATTTAGTTTATACCTTCACTGGTTTGTATACAGGGACACCCGAAAGTAGTTCAAAGCATTGTGTTCTATGAGAGGTATTTTTATAAATCGAATTTTCATACTATTACTGTACACATATCTTAATGAATTTGAAATATATTATTCCAGTCCACTATCGGATGTTCCCTGTTGAAAATGTAGTTTATACCTCTACTGGTTTGTGTACAGCGGCACCCGAAATTATTTCATAGCATTGTGTTCTATGAGAGGTATTTCTATAAATCATATTTTCATACTTTTACTGTACACATATCTTAATCAAATTGAAATATGTTTTTCAAGTTCACAATTGATTTTTCCTGCGTAAAATGGATTAAATACCAACTCTGTTTTATATACAAGGACACTCAAAAGTGTTCTAAAGCATTGCGTTCTATGAGAGATATTTCTATAAATCAAATTTTAATAACTTTACTTTCCACGAAGTTTTAGGAAATTGAAATATGTTATTTATATGCACAGAAGAATGCTTTACATAGAATATAGCATGATTAGCAGTAGATTTACAGGGTGACACAAAAATATTCTGTTATATTAAGAGCTATTATTAAAAATTTGCTAGAATTCTACTTTCGTTTACTTTAAGCGTTTTTAACACTTCCTAACATTTTATTAAGTGTGAATATGATATCAATTTGTGTATATGTCCGTCTGTCTGACTGCCCGCGCTCTAACTCCCGTAAATATTTATGGAATTTTTTGAAATTGATATATGTTATTCAAGTTCACTATCGGATGTTTCCTTTTGAAAATGGAGTTTATACCTCTACTGGTTTGTGTACAGGGACACTCGAAAGCATTTCAAAGAATTGTGTTCTATGAGAGGTATTTCTATAAACCATATTTTCATACTTTTACTGTACAATATCTTCATGAAATTGAAATATGTTATTGAAGTTCACTATTGGATGTATTTCTTATATGGAATAGATTACACACCAACTCTGTTTTATATACAGGGACACTCAAAAGTACTTCAAAGCATTGCGTTCTTTGTGAGATATTACTATAAATCAAATTTTAATAACTTTACTTTCAACGAAGTTTTAGGAAATTGAAATACGTTATTTATATGCACAAAAGAATGCTTTGCATAGAATATAGCATGGTTACCTTTAGATTTACAGGGTGACACAAAAATATTCAGTTATATTAAGAGCTGTTATTAAAATATTGCTGAGATTGTACTTTCGTTTACATTAAGCGTTTTTGACACTTTCTATCATCTTTTTACTGTGAATATAATTTCAATTTGTGTATCTGTCTGACTGTTCTTCTGTCCGGCTGTCTGTCTCTCAGTCTGTTTTTCTGCGCTCTAATTCTCGTAAATATTTATGGAATTTCTTTAAACCGATATATTTTATTGAAGTTCACTATCGGATGTTCCCTATTGAAAATGGAATGGATACCTCTTCTGGTTTGTGTACAATGACACCCAAAAGTATTCGAAAGCATTGTGTTCTATGAGATGTGTTTCTATAAATCATATTTTAATACCTTTAATGTATAGAAACTTTAATGAGATTTTAAAATGTTATTCAATTCCCTATCGGATGTTTCCTATGTAAAATAGAGTACATTTCTAACTGGTTTGTGTACAGGGACACTTGAAAGTACTCCAAAGCATTGTGTTGTATGATAGTTATTTTTATAAACCAAATTTTAATAATTTTATTTTCCACAAAGCTTAATGCAATTTAAATATATTATTCGCATGCACAAAAGAGTGTGCCTTTTATGTAATATAATATGGTTAGCATTAGATTTACAGGGCCGCACAAAAAAAATCAGTTACATTAAGAGGTATTAATAAAAATTTGCTGGAATTGCACTTTTGTTTACATGAGCGTTTTAACACTTTCTTATAATTTTAGTGGGAATATGATTTCAATTTGTGCATCTGTCTGTCCGATTGTCTACCTTTCTATCTGTTTGTCTCCGGCTCCTATCATGCGTGAATATTTTGAGAAGTTTTTTAAAATAATACACTAAACTTCCCTATGGAATGTTCCCTATTTAAAATGTCATTAACAGGTCCTGTACATCTAGTTTGTTTACAGGGACAACAACAACAATGAAAAAAAAAAGCCACTGTATTACGCTTTAGGACAGAATTTTTTAAAAGTTATATTTAAAAAACTTTCTACTACAAAAATCTAAAAAACATTGACATGTATTAATAATATTCTAAAATATATTTTTGTATAGAATATGATATGATTAACTTTCAGATTTACAGGACTACAGTAAAATATTCAGAGAGTTTAAAGCTGTAATTATAATCTAACGGCTGCATTTTCTTTTGCTTTAAGCCTTTTTAACACTTTCCAAAATGCCTAAGAGTAATTTTAAAACCAATTAGTCTATCTGTATGTTTTTCAGTCCTTCTGTCTGTTGTGCGATAACGTAGTCAAAGAATATTAATAATTATTCGATACAACAATTGCGTACAGTTTTAAAGTGTTACTAATCAATGCGTACTGCATGATTTTTTTTTCTCGTTTAGATATAGTAGTGGGTAATTTTTCGAGTCTAAGGAATTTTCAGAGTGTTAATAGCACAAGCAAGCTATTCGCATAGAGATTTAGTTATATGCTACAACTAAATCTAAATGCTAATTTAAAATAATAATAAATATATAAATTTTAAAAGCTTAAAGTGATTTTATATGTAAACACAGTGGATTTTTTATAAACAGTCATGATATCAAAGATTTTTTTTTCTTTTAAATTACTGCTAAAATAGGGAATATTAAGGAGCAAATATCAATTTATAATGAGATAAATTCTTGCCTAAATTCAACCAAATTCAATTTAATTACACATTTTTCACTCTTGTTTCCGTGATTTAAAGCAAAATAAAATAATGAATACGCATATATCGCAATTTCCTTTAAATTACACAGAAATGTTTTTGTATTTACTGCGCAATTTTCAACGTTTATATGATATATTATCTTACAAATTAATGTAAGAGTTTGGATGCGGTAAAACACTTTCAAAATACTGACACGTATTTTCGAAAAGAGAGACTAAACATGTGGAAGGAAATCTTTAACAAGCAATATTAACTTAATTCCCAATTTTTAAAAGCGAAACTTGGCTAAAATTTCCGTGCATATTCATTATGCAATTTAATTATCTTATGACTATTCCCATCACTTGCTGAAAAGTATTGAATTTTAAATATTAAATTAGTTTTAAATTATGATTCTTAATAAAATCTGCGAGACATCTGCGAGAATTTAATGACTTAATTAGGGATTCGCAAATTAAATATGTATTTATATTAATATTAATATGTTTTAACTCTCTGATATCTGTATTTTAATGAAAATATTCAGTTTCTTCATATTTTTCATTTCTCTAGTACATAGAATAGAAAATGATTTATCAGCATCCCCTTTGAAATTTTAGCTGTCTGAAATAATTACAATCTAGAAATTAAATTTTTATAGATCTTATCAACAACATTATTTTTTTACATGGGTATCGTTTGATTTTACCTTGATAATTATGTAAGTACATTACTTTTATTTCGTTTCTTGTTAATAAATTTAAATAATCTGTAATATCACATTATTACATAAAATGTGCTCTATATGATTATTTTTTTCTGTTATAGTACATCATTTAAAAATAACACTGGTAAACAAAGTTTTTGTTCCTTTTCAAGTAAGGAGTTATTTTTATATTTTAAGACATGTTAGAAAAGAATGTAACATTAAAAATATTCAATCACCCTCAGATTGAAAAAAAAAAAAAAAAAAAAAAAAAAAAGATTTTTAAATTTTCTATTATATAACATTTAATCAATTCCTTTACTATAGTACCTTTGGCCTTTGTCCTTTTAGTTTAAATAAAAGGTTAAATAAATACTTGTAAAGCTTAAAACTAATAATTAAAACACCGAAAGTCACACTGTTCATAAAATTTCATAAAATTCAGAGAATTTTTGCGTAAAAAAAATTATATTCATAAGAAAATTTAAAAATTTTATATTTTGTATAGTAATAAATGATTTAATTGTGATGTTCTCTTATATACACAAACAGTAGCATCTCTGATAAGGTTTCAGTAGTTACCATCATGCATATATGGACATGTTTGTTGAAACTACCTGCCTTGATATGCTGCTGCAAAAGGGTCGAGATGACTCACGCCGCCATGTAATTGCCCACACAGAGGAACGCTTTGCGAGATGGCGCCTTTATCGCTTAAAAAAGGCGAGTGATTTTACTTATGCGAAAGTTAAAAAAAAAAAATCTCCCTTTTGAATTTTATTAGAGTTGTTTCTAAAATTAACGATAAATTGATCCTCATATCTTTTTAATTGAAAAAATAATTATAACTTAAAATAAAATTCTTTAAGGTAAAGAAACTAGTATTCGCCACCAATAAAATTTGCATCAGTTTTCACCACCCTCACAAAAGACATGTTATATTAAGCGTTTAATAACATATATGAATTCAAATCCTTCCGCGCTAGGTTCCATAGAACAGAAGAATCTAGCTCGAGCGGATTGAAATCCATAGATGTTAATTAGCGGTTATTTTATTTTAACATGTTTTTTGTGATGGTGGCGTACACTAGAGCAGATTTTAGGGGTGGCGAACACCTTAAACGATTTAAATTTCCTTAAACATTTTTAATTTCCTTAACATACATTTTAAAACATAGAAAAGAATTATTTTTCTTATAATTATATATGAATGACCATTAAAAAATCACATAAATATTTAAAGCTATAGCATATCTAAATAAAATTTTTATCAATCCTTATCTCTGATATAAGTGATGTAGTCACAGACCTATTATAAAAGTGGACGGGACGTTGGCAACCTTTTTCAGTGGCAAAGATAACGCATAAAAAATTCACGTGACTGTTGAACCACAGGAAGCCAAACTGGCCAATGTTGAAATTTTCTCGTCGTGCTCTAAACTCTGCTTCTCCTGAAGCAGTCGATATTTTTCCTTTTTCCTTAAAAGTTCTTTTAAAAATTTCCTCTACACCACCCCTTTTACGGAAATCATCTCCATCTTATACCACTTTCCACCAACTTCCCTTCTCTTCATTTCAACCAAACTATTAGAATCTCTCCCTATCAGTCTACATCTCGCAACTTAGTTCCTCCGTTGCAGCACCATATCGGCACAAAACTAATCCGACCCAAAATTTCGCCGAGTCACTGGCACTGAAGCGATTTAACTATCCCAACTGAATGCTTTGCTAGATCCAGCATAATTTCAAACCAAACCTGTGGTGATCTTCAACAGTCTCGACCTCACAGCTGTGCCAACGCGCCTAACTTTTAATATGATGTTAATAAATTTATTTCACAAATCTTAGTAAATAAACAAAAATATGTTAGATTTACAAGCTTGTAAATGATTTTTCACAAAAAAAGTACATATGGAGCGTGATTGAAATAATTGGATCTTCAAATTAATTACACAGCATGTGAAAAAACCTTTAAGAAATTTCAACTCTTGGAAATTATCTAAAATCTAGCTCGTTCTTTTTCGGATAATTTGCTTAATTTTTACTTTATTCAAATGCACTTTTCACAAAATTGCCCAATATATCTAGCTTTCAACCTATGCATTTTTTTTTCAATCTTTCACACATGCGCAGTGAAACCGTTTTTCATAAAAATGCTCATATTTCATAAGACATTTAAGATATTTGTATTCCGATTGTAGTATATTGTTTTAAAAGTGTTTTTCCAACTTATCTAACAGTGGGAATAATTTTCGTTAAAACACTGTATATTATAAATTTAAAAAAACATGTTGATTTTTTTGGAGTTGAATGTAATAAAAGCTTATATCGCCGTTCCGTTATTTAATATAGCTCCACAAATTTATCTACAAATTGATCCAGGTCCATATTAACATATCCTAAAGTTATAGTTCATTCCGTTCACTTAACGATACAGGGTGATCACAAACATTATTGATTTTGCTCAATTTGTTACCGGCCCCGTAAATGTTGTCTTAAACCAATCTTCGAAACATGAGGAAAACCGAGTTCTTTAAATACCCATTGTTTAAAAACATTTCATCGAGAGATAAGTTTTTAAAGTGGAAAAAGAAAAAACGGATCGTTTGCAAATCTTGCTAAACTATTGAGTAGGAGTGTATATATACTTTCTATTTATAATCTTTAGGGAAAACCTTTTTCTATACTCTTCACTCTAAATTAATTTAAGATGAATTACTTGAAATAAACACTTTATAACAATAGTTTATCATACAGTCTGTCAAAAACAAATTGCGTACAGTGACTAAATAATGCTTAAATCTACTGTGAAGCCTTTTTTTTTTTTAATTACAATATTTAATTTTTTCATAAAAGTTATGATTATGTTAACCAAATAAGCACTGCAAAATAGTTCAACAAATTATTACTATATTTAATAAAAATTTCTTAACCGATACGGTTTTAAACTTCTAAAAAAGAAAATCAGCGTACGCACAGATAACCATCGGAAAAATTTGCATATTATTAGTCGTATTTCCGGTTGAATGAGTCACAGCTAACTTTAACGTGAAGGCAATTGCTTTCCTATAATAAGCAGTCCTGTATTTTAATAAACGTTAAGTAATTAAGTGTTATTCACTTCATAATATGGAAAAGGAAAAGAAATACCTCTAGCTTTAAGACGTTTGATAATAAAGTTAAGAGATGAAGAAAAATCTCTTTGTCAAATCGGTAAAATAGTTGACAAACCTCATTCCAGCATTCAACGAGTAATACAAAACTTTCTAGACATAGGAGGTCTTTGTGTAAGACCGAGATGCGGACGACCTAAACAATTATCATTTAGAGAAGAAAGAAAAATAATTCGAAAAATCAAAGTTAATCCTAAACTCTCTGCTTCTAATATTGCGGAAGATCTGAATGTGACGTGTAATACAAGAGTTTTCCCAGAAACTGTGCGAAATGTTCTTAGAAATGCTGGTTATCACGTTAGAATGTTTAGTTGGTACAGAAGTCTGAGCCAAAGGTGGTGTAAGACAAGCTGGAGAAACATAAAATCAGGATACCACCAAAGCAAAGTCAGATTGCCCCAGGGAGCTGTGAGTAACTGTATGCTATTCAACTTGTATACTAACGACTAAATTGAGGAATTAAAAAGGATTGAAGGTGTAAACGTGAGCATGTTTGCCGATGATATGGTCATATGGATAGAGGAAAAAAGTATTAGGAATTATCAAAAACAGCAAGAAAAATTAGAGTACTCTATGAACAACGCCATGAAGCTCTTCTCATTTGGTGCGAAGAAAACAACATTTTCATTAATAAAGCCAAAACTGTATACCAGTTTTTCTCTATGAAACATGTTAACGCAGACTTTAGAATAGAAGTTGGCAGAACCTTGCTCAATAAAATTACCCCCAACTAAATACCTGGGAATAGCGTTGGACAATAAACTCAGTTTTCGAAACCACGTCGATCGTCAAAGATAAAGTGGAAGAGAGATCAAGAATTTTGAAAAGATTGGCAAGAATGAAATGGGGTTGCAATCAAGACACTCTTAACAAGATATACAGCACATATATTAAATCAGTTATTATGCATGGGAGTGGGATCTTGATCTCCACTTCCCAGGAAAATAAGAATATACTAGAGAGAGCCCAAAACAAAATCCTTAGAATAATTACTGGAGCAGTAAGATCAACCCCGATAGAAGCAATGCAATTATATACGACCAATAATTCCATCTTTTATGAAGTTATAAAACAGGCTGTAGGAGTTAATGTCAAAATGAAACACTCAGGTCGTGCAAAATGGTTGCAGACATATGAAAAGAGTACGATGAAAATTCAGACATCACCTATAGAGACTTATGATCGTATCCTCGAGGAACTGGGTATTTCGGTCAGCAGTGTTCTTCACGGTGGACTTACCTACCCGCTAACTTTTATACAGATTGAGCATTCCCTTCCAGATGGAGATGCGGAGAAAAAGAACACCCCTGACTTGCTTTTGAGAGCCCTGTTCTTGTGTAATCTGAACGGAAAATATCCTTCACCCGAGTGGATTAGGGTCTATACAGACGGTTCACAGTTCGAAAATACTTCAGATGCCGGAGATTTTTTGATTTTTTCTCCAGATGATCTCCTGAAGGGAGATACTTGTCAAATTACTATGCAGAAATTTCGGCAATCGATATGTCCCTGACTGAACTTATAAAGTACATGACTCTCTCTTGAAGGCAGTGATTCTGGTCGATTCAAGCTCCGCTATCCAGGGAGTCACCTATAACCAAAGAAAGGAAACTCCAATTCTTTAAAAGATAAGAAATAGTATTGGAACCCTCAACAGTTTGAACAAAAAAATTGTGTTCCAGTGGATTCCCTCCCATGTAGGAATCGAGGGAAATGAGAAAGCGGACGCCCTCGCAAAGCATGGTATCAAACTTTCACGGGGGGACTTTCCAGTCCCCATTGAGACTTCGAAAAAGTTTGCCCAGAGGAAAGTCTTCAAACTCCAAAGAAATATTCTCTCCGATCATTCTAGAGGAAAAGCATGGGAGAACATGCAGAAAGACTGGACTAAAATGATTCAAAAACCAAGAAAGGAAGCAGAGGCGTTCTTTGGAATTAAGACTAATCACAACTGGCTTGCAGAACATCTTCACAGAATAGGGTTTCTACCGACGAAAGAGAGCCAAATCTGCGGTGAGGGTACTCTAAATGCAGAGCACTTAACGTCTTGTAGTGGACTAAATCGTGATGCCCAAATGAGAGGCGACCTGTGTCAACTCTACTGGGAAGCCAGGACTCATCTTAACCTCCTGCGAACTGCCCCTGCCTGAATTTTATTCTTTCTGTCTATGGCTCTTGCTTTTATTCTGCTTGTGTTGTTCATTTTGTATGGATTTTTTTTCCCAATAAAGCCATATGTATAATAATAATGTAGGTTATCATGAGAGAATAGCCAGAGGAAAACCGTACATTTCGAGGATTAATCGGAAAAAGAGAATTGCTTTTGCAAAAAGTCATTTAAATAAATCTCCTGAATTCTGGAATAAAGTAATCTGATTAGATGAAAGCAAATTCACCATTTTTAAGTTAAATGGTCGCTGTAAATTTTGGAGAAAGCCGAATACAGAATTAGATGTGAAAACTGGCGTCCCACTGTTAAGCATGGAGGAGGTGGTGTCATGGTTTGGGGGTGCATGTCCTCTAATGGAGTCGGGAAGTTACATATAATACATAGAATAATGGATGGATTTGTTTTCTTGGACATATTCAAGAAAAAATTAAAATCAAGTGCCAAAAAACTGGAAGTTAAAGATGATTTCATTTTTCAACAGGACAATGAACCTAAGCAGGCAGCTAGATAATCTATACATATAAAATCGTTTGTCCTGAGTGAGTGAGTGATTCTTCATTCCCCAGCCCGAACCCTTGGACCACATCCACTAAGAAGCGATTTTACAAAATTCGCCCGCATAGACTTTATATAGATAGACCACGCGTCCTCCCTCATTATCTGTCTGCGACATGAGCTAGCTTCCCCAGCTAAATTATCACGTGATGCGGACCTGGAGAATGAGACGAGAATTAATATATTATATTATTTTTCCATAGGAAAGAAAGTAGTTTTGGGTTATTTAATTTCTGTATTGTATACACACATTTTATTCAAGACTTTAGATTTACGCATCGTTGGAAAGCTAAAATGCCATAGATTAATTATAAAAAAGTTTCTTTTGTGAGAAACTATTTTGAAGAGGAGAATTGTTTGTTTGAATTCTTACAAAAATAAGCGCTTTCTTATGGAAGAATCTCCCTCAAGTCCCTGTCACGTGACATACGGCGCTGACCGCAAAAGATGAAGGTATCAGATTACACCATCATGTTGAAGATATTCACTATAATGGGAAGTCCTATTGGTGGTGTAGTCTATCTAAATAAAGTCTATGTTCGCCACCGAAGGAGGGGGGGGAGGGCAAAACGTGATTGCGCAAAATCCTTCATATCTCAAACAAAAAAAAACAGATATCCGTAAAATTTTTGCTTTAGAACATAGCTAACACAAATACCTAAAAATCAATTTCTAGAATTTTGGAAATTCGGTCCACAAGAGGGGATGCGTGGCAAAATGCTATTCCACATGCGCAAAAAGTGATTTCACAAAAAACCTTCATATATCAATGACAAAAAAAAAAAAAAAAAAAAAAAACAGTAAAATTTTTGCTTTGAAATATAGCTAATATAAAAACCTAAAAACGAATTTCTAGAAATTTAGAAATTCGGCCCCTAAAGGGGGGACAGGTGGCAAAACGTGATTTCAGAAAAACCATTATATATATATATATATATATATAAAAAGATATCCGTAAAATTTTTGCTTTAAAATATAGCTAACACAAATACCTAAAAACTAATTTTTGAAATTTTAGAAAGTTCGTTCCCAAGGGAGGGAGAGGAAACAAAACGTTATATACATTATATCTTCTATATAATATAGATATTTCTTCTGTAATAAAGATTTAAAATCATTTATGTTAATTTGTAATTGTTGCCGAAGAAGTTTACAAGTTAATTTATTTTTCGGCATATAATAAAATATATTTTTACGCGAATAATAATAATAATAATAATAATAATTATATATATATATAATTTTGAAAATATGTAGAGACTTGAAGACAAGTGGGCGTGGTCAACAAGAAGAAAAAACGTTAATAAAAACAAAGAAATAACGAATTAAAGTAATGAAGAACAATTGTAAAAACAACACTACATGTGAAAAACACCCTTCCGCTTCCTCTTCAGCGGGTGGGAGCAGCAGAACAGACAATAAAATAAATTGAAAAAGGCCTAACAGGTTTCGGAAACATGGCGAAACTAGCATACTACCAACAAAAATCTATGAAATTCTAAAACAAGATTAAATTACTGGTAATTTATATATAACAATATCAATGCTTCATAAAAGCAACATATCTAAATTAAATTAATAGTCCACAACCAAATCAGTTTAATAATCCAAAAAATACAAAGTCGATATTTGTGATAAGAATAATTTAATAAAAGGACATGCTAGATCTTCATGTTCCCACCCAGATCTGAAAGGCAAAAAGATATTGTAATGAACTGAAATATATTGAACTTACTGCATTGTAGAAATAGGTCTTTAAAGAGAAAGAAGTGACACTACATGTGAATTGCTTCTTTCTCTTTAAAGACCTATTTCTACAATGCAGTAAGTTCAATATATTTCAGTTCATTGCAATATCTTTTTGCCTTTCAGGTCTGGGTGGGAACATGACGATCTAGCATGTCCTTTTATTAACCCTTTCAGGGTCACGAACGCGTATACGCGGTCGGAGATTTCTACTTCTAAATGGTCACCACCGTTTATAGACGGTCAGCATTTGTTATTTCTAAATGGTTATGGACCTTATAGCACGGTCGAGAGTTTGTACTTGAAAATGGTCACGGGCGCGAATTCACGTTTGTGCTTTTCCCTTTCGCTCTACACTGGGAGTTAAAGAAGGCGTTTTTCAGCAACTCTTTCTTTCACCGACACAATAGTCGTACCACTGAGCTGAGCTCAGTGCGTTTTTGAGCTCAGTGCGTTCTTGAGCTCAGTGCGTTCGACTGCCCGTAGCAGGTTTTCCCATGACAGCCACTAGGCTTCCTGCAAGGTGGCGCTCCTTGACATGTCTCTGGATCGTCATGTGCTAGCGCGTGCGCGTAGCACATGTTGCCGTTGAGATATCGGACCATTCACCGAACTTTTTAGACACACCTCGTATATATCAAATTCAATAAATTTTAATAAATAAAAAAAATAAATAAAATATAATTATATATCTTTTTAATGCTATACAAATTATCATTTTTGTTATAATTAAAGGTAATAAGATATATAAAGACAATATTTAGGTACAAGAATGATTACCATTTATTGAAATGTAGAGCAATTGTTTGCTTATATCTGTAAAATAATAACCTCCCACAACAAAAACAGCCATATAACTTAAAACCCAATGTTCTAAATATATATAACCTCAAATATAACAAGAACAGCATGTATCTAAAAACAGTGCACACTGTTAAAAATTTCAAAAGAAAACTACTGGTAATCATTTATCTTAAGTCTTATGTAAAATTACAGAGAAATATAAACGAAGTTGTTAAATAATAAGTTTTATATATGCATTTTAATGACTAATATTAATTTAAATAATTATTGGCGAGAATATATTTGTGACTTAGGATGCTTTTTCTAAAGCAGAAACATTTATTTTAAAATTTCATTGAGAAATTAAAAAATAAAAATTGATAAAAATACAGAATAAAAATTGAGAATCTCGCTTACTTATAATTAATTAAGAATTATTGTAAACTTATTATTGCAGATTTATTGTAGACTTTGGATAATTTCTACAGTAAATTTACAGACATGTTTTACAGTGCACCTCTGAGCGTGTGTTAACAAACGGGACAAAAACACCATGAATACAAAATATGAATAGAAAATATGTTTAATTGTGCAACTGACTTGTTATGTATATATATCTTTATATATATATTTCTTTTATGCGTGTGTATGTCACTGAACTCCTCCTAAACGGCTGGACTGAGTTTAATGAAATTTTTTGTGTGTTTTCAGGTGGATTCGAAAATGGTTTAGATTTACAAATGAAAGTTGTAACTTAATTAGTTCTTTCTTAATTAATTTTTAACCAATTCTTTCAACAACTTTTCCACCTAGATGGCGTGAGTTGTCGTAAACACGATGTCAGAATTTATTTAATGTTGAAATGAAAAATGAATTTTTAACCGTATCTTACGAAGTGTTTAAAATATTTTTTCAAAATTAATATTTTTAGAATCGTAACCGTATCTTACGAAGTGTTTAAAATATTTTTTCAAAGTTAATATTTTAGAATCGTAAACACGATGTCAGAATATATTTGATGTTGAAATGAAAAATGAATTTTTAACCGTAAGTGTTTAAAATATTTTTTCAACGTTAATATTGTTAAAATGTTAAAATTAGTTAAAATCGTATATTCTTTTAAAAAATTCGTTAGTATCCGACGGAGTTATTTTATGTTAAAAAGAAAAATGAATTTTTAGGCCATTATTATTTGTGCAGAGGGAAAATGTACTAAAAGTTTTCCGAAAAATTTCACGATCACAAATGTTGACGGATATCCAATATATCGTCAAAGAAATCCCGATAATGGCGGACAATCTTATCATCTATGGCGGTCATCCATGTCAACAACATAGATATTGACATTGATAACCGTTGGGTGGTCCCATATTCGCCTCTGCTGAGCAAAACATTCAATGCTCATTTTAATGTTCAGTTCTGCAGTTCAGTGAAGAGCATCAAATACATTTGCAAGTATGTGAATAAAGGCAGTGATATGGCTGTATTTCGAGTTGAAAATACCAATGTGAATGCTCCTCCGGTGAATAACAAGGATGAAATAACACTTTACTAAATTGGCCGGTACGTCAGCTCCAATGAAGCTGTTTGGCGAATCTTTGGTTTCCCAATTCATAAACGGGATCCAGCAGTTCTTCATTTAGCCATCCATCTTGAAAATGGCCAGCGCGTATATTTCACGAGCGAGACAGCGATTGATCGTGCTGTAAATCCACCAAAAACTACACTCACCGAATTTTTTGAATTGTGTAATCGTGCGGATGCTTTTGGTGCTTTTGCACGGACATTACTCTATTCAGAAGTACCACGCTATTTCACATGGGCTCCAACTAAAAAGTGGATGCCCCGCAAGCAAGGCACGCCGATTGATGCATGTCCCGGTTTATTCAAATCAAACACCTTGGGACGAGTATTTACAGTCAATCCAAGGCAGACTGAGTGCTTTTATCTTCGACTGTTATTGGTTAATGTCATCGGCCCTTTGTCATTTCAAGATTTACGTAAAATGAATGGACAACAGTATCCAACGTATAAAGATGCATGCCCTGCACTCGGCTTGCTGGAAGACGACAACCAGTAGGAGTGTATGCTTGCTGAAGTAGGACTGAACTGTACAGCAAACCAAATTCGTCTACTATTCGCTATAGTGTTGACTACATGTTTCCCGGCCCGAGCAGAGACATTATGGGATAATCACAAAGATTCAATGACGGATGATATATTGCATCAACATCGTTCACGGTGCAACTATCTAACGATAGTATTCAGTGACGCTATGTACAATGAAGTGTTGATTGCTATTGAAGATCTTTGCATTATCATTGCCAACTTACCACTCAGTCATTTCGGTATGCATTCAACAAATCGAAATGCATCTGATTTAATAAGCACTGAATTGAATCGTGAACTACAATACAATACTGTAGAAATGGCAGCGATTGTTGCTCGCAATGTCCCACTAATGAATGAAGAACAAAGAACCATTTACGACCGCATCATGCTCGCAATTTTGGCAGGATAAGGTGGATTCTTTTTTTCGGGGGGTGCACCAGGTGGAACTGGCAAAACATTCCTTATTTCGCTAATTCTCGCCAAAATACGATCAAATAATGGCATCGCATTGGCTGTTGCATCATCTGGCATTGCGGCAACTTTATTGGATGGAGGCAGAACAGCTCATTCATTATTTAAACTGCCACTAAATATTCAAAATAACCCAGACGCACTGTGCAACATAAAAAAAAAATCGTCCATGGCCACAGTGCTGGGCGGCACTCTGTTACTCTTTTCAGGTGATTTCAGACAAGCACTTCCCGTTATTCCGCGTTCAACATACGCTGATGAGATCAACGCGTGCTTAAAATCATCGTCATTGTGGCTTAATGTTGAAAAAGTACAACTGAAAGTAAATTTGTGCGTTCAAAAGTTTCAAGATCCATCCGCTGAAACATTCTCAAAACAATTGTTAGATATTGGCGATGGAAAAGTTACTACAGATGAAACTGGGTGTATAAAATTACCGACCGATTTCTGCACAATCATTGATTCTCAAGATGCTCTTATTGACCAGATATTTCCCGATATACACAGGCGATACACAAATCATGAGTGGCTGGCAGAATGAGCAATTTTAGCAGCAAAAAATGTGGACGTCAACGAATTGAATCTCAAGATACAACATTTGTAACCAGGAGACTTGGTGTCATACAAATCTAATGATACAGTTTGCGATGCCACCGAAGCTGTAAATTATCCAACAAAGTTTTTAAACTCATTGGATTTACCAGGCATGCCACCGCATATTTTACAACTGAAGGTTGGATCTCCGGTTATTTTGCTTCGTAATTTGAACCCACCACGGTTGTGCAACGGCACGCGATTAGTCATAAAAAAATTAATGATAAATGTTATCGAAGCCATCATTTTAAATGACAAATTCCGAGGTGAAAATATATTACTACTGCGAATCCTTATTATACCCACAGATGTGCCAATTCAATTTAAACGCCCTCAATTTCCAATTAGATTGGCATTTGCAATGACTATCAATAAGTCTCAGGGCCAAACGATGTCTGTCTGTGGCTTAGATTTGAGCACATCATGTTTTTCACACAGACAATTATAAGTGGCTCTCGAGTGGGCAAACCATCCAGTTTGTTTGTATTGGCGATAGATGGGATAACAAAAAATATTGTACACTCTGTTGCATTAAGGGATTGATATTGTTTTTTAGTAATATTGTTATAAGTAGCGATATGTATATAATTTTAAAGAATCAATTTTAATAAATTAAAAAAATAAATGATTGGTGTTTTGTTATTTTTATATTCTTTCACCGCTCACAGCGCTCGATACATCTTCCACTTATATACCACATCCTTACACACTTACAATAAGTTAGTTATTTTTTTCTAGCAAAATATTCGCTAGAAATAATTTATATGACAAAACAACGTTTGTCGGGTCAGCTAGTATATATATATATATACATATCAGTGGCGGCTTGTGGTCCGAAAATGGGAGAAGAGGCACTTTACCTAATATTTTACACTGTATTGAGTATCAAATTTACATTTAAATAAAATAAACATTGTTAGTTAATTTTTAGTTAAAATTATACTTATTAAAAATTATGCATTAAAACTTCTTAAATGTTATTTTTCAGCTCTTCACCTATTTTCGGTTCACGAGCCTCCACTGATATATAAATACATATATCACCAATAAATAGGCTATTCTTGTTTTAAAAGGTTTTAAGCATGATTTAAGTCAATTTTAATATTTACCTTTCTTTAATGTAAATTATACAAAGAATTTACATTTATTTTGTTTATCTCTTGAACTTAACATGCAATAATTAAGTCATATATAAAATACAATGCAAAATAATGAAATTTTCTAATTGTATATTTAAAGTAGATGGTCATATGATACTAATTTATTATCACAAGCAAAGTAAAATATTTTAAATTCTAACTGATGCATTCTTTTATATTTTACTAGTCTAATGTAATGCTGAACACAATTTTGTATAAAAACCAAACATAATATGCACCATAAGCACAATTATTATACCCTTCCACTTTACAGTTAAAATATATTATTTTTTAAAAAGAAATAAATCGAATTTTAATTTTTAAAAACGTTACACTATCTACCAATAACTATTTGGACACATTCGAATTCAGGTGTTTTTTTAAATATCTAAAAATGTTCTTTAGGAATCATCTTGAAGCTTTGGTACTGTAAAGACCATGTTAGACCTCACATATTTCAGCAAAAGTTGTGTCCTGAAGATGTAAAGGGGACCTAAAAAGGTAAAAAATTAAACGAAAGTCAAAATATTTTGGATTGCCCTGTAAAAACTAATGCTTTAAATGTGTTTTATCTGTAGCATGTCATTATGAAGATTTTTCTCAATATCTGAATAAATTTTTATGAAGCTACCACATATTCATGGAGATATAAAGGTTTTTTTTTTTTTTTTAATTGAAAAAAAAAAAAAAGAAATTCAACTTCTTTAATTATAACACGTAGGGTATTAAACCTAGTGCAAAGATATTTTTAGAAAATTTGGCATACTACATTAGACGCAGGATAGTGCAATCAGAATGCAAAAATAGTAAATATCATACGAAATATGAGCATTTTTACAAAATAATTTTTAACAACGCATGCGCTAGTTTTTAAAAAATTTCATTTGAATAATTTAATAGCCAAAAGTATTGAACAACTTATATGAGAACCCCAAACATATATCGTCAGTAGAGCGCCGGCCTCGTAATTCGAAGATTGCGGGTTCGGTACTCGAGCCGGCCAAAGACCGTCGTGTACACTAGAGCCCCTAAATAAAATAATAGGCCGGCGCATCACCGCCATTTTTTTGCCAACGAAGAGAACAGCATTCCCGCTTGGCGTCCTTATCGCTTCCCTAATGATTTTAAGAAATCTTGATCTGAAGCTAATCTGGTCAAGATAAGAGCAATAAGCAACAAATAATATTCCTAAATACACATTTTTTCAAAGTACATTCTCTGGATGTCATTTTATTCAGAGGATATCGTATGGATGTACTGGGGTAAGATGTGTTGTTAGGGCGGTTTCTGTTTCTTTCACAAAATATCGCCAAAATTCAAATACTCAGTAATAAAAGGTCTGTGAACACTTTATATTCACTTCTTGAATGATTATAGCCGTTTATCGCTAAACAAATTTCCATACCGTAGTTTACTTAGCTAAAATTATGAAATATAATAAAACAAGTTACTTTTAACGTAAGACGATAAAAAAAAAAAAAAATGTTTGTCGTTTGTTTATCAGAGAAACGCGCTGGGTACACGTGGCAACCCTAAGGCAACAAAATGCCTGATGCGCCAGCTCGTATATATAGGAGCCTTAGTGTACACTAATGGTGGCTGGTACACGTCACAGATTATTATACAGATAGGACACTCCCGTATAGTCTTCGGTAACCAAAATTTGACTGCAACGATCCTATTGTCAACGGCTGTAAGTTTCTCGAGTTCTCTAGCTTACGCAATCGCTCGTCTTATTTTTATTGTATCTATTTTCATATCGTAATAGTGCAACGTTTAACCCAACATCCAACCAACTAACCATTGTATTGATGTTGGCAACTTTGTTATTGTTTACGAATTTGTTTGTCGAAAGCAATTTATTTTAAGAAGGAATACTAAATATTAAGCAAATAAATTTCAAAAATATACATAACCCAGAAATATTTTTTTCATTTTAAAGCATTTTGTATTATTTAAACCAAGCAATGTTAAATATTAAGATTTCATACCACACTGCTATTTCAGCATTACAGATTGTTATATTAATTTGTACACTTGAACTTTGAACACTAATGTGTTTGGTAAAATTTATTTTCAAACATAATAAAAATTAGTTTTATTTCTTAGAAAATAGCTGTGAATGTTATGATTTTGTGAATTTAAAAGTAGTAGAAAAAGTGAAGGAAAGAAAACTGCAAATACGTTTTCGTTTGGCAACTTTATTATTGTTTACAAACTTGATTGTCAAAAGCAATTTATTTTAAGAAGCAAGTGCTAAATATTAAAAAAATAAACTTTGAAAATATACATAAAATAAAAAATTTTTTTCATTTTAAAGCATTTTGTATTATTTAAACCAAGCAACGTTAAATATTTAATGATTTCATACTGCTATTTCAGAATTACAGTTTGTAATTTTAATTTGTACTTGAATATGAAATATGTTTGACAAAGCATATTTTTGAATATTATAAAAATTAATTTTTATTTCTTAGACGAATAGCTGTGAATGCTTTGAGGATAATTTTGTGAATTCAAAAACAATAGAAAGTGAAGAAAAAGAAAATTTCCCATACTAAACTTCTACTAACTACTCGCGAAATAGAAAAACAATTTTCGATCAAAGATGCTATTCATGTAGACTTAACACATGTAGTACCCCTCTGTTGACACTAGTGGTGCTACTATATTTCCGGTTCACGTTTTAGCTTCACTGTCCTATCTGTATGATAATCTGTGGTGCACGTAAAATCTGTCGTGGCCGCAATGTCCTCCATGTTCCCATAAAAAATTATACCTCTGGGGGTCACCGAAGTGGGGGAGGCATCCCTTCCGTGGAGGATCAAAATTGTGATGGCATGTCTCCGGACCACATCTAGGGGTGTGTCCCAGACCGTCGCAAATTGCCCATCTGCGTAGCACTAGTGCGACGTAAAACCCAACCATCCATCCATCCCAAACAAATATCGTGTAAATTCAAAAAGTTATGAGAGATTGAATGGACAGAATTTCAGTTCTCTCAGAATAAAAGCTGAATTATTCTTCGACCACATTTCATGAAACCATGGAAGCCTCTGCGCAAGTGCTAATTCAACGAGCCCACTGTTAAAATAGTGGTGACAGTCATCTGGCTCAGAGAAATTGAATAGCGCGAATTACTGGATGTTTTCCAAATCCCAACCTACCGGTCAAGCTGGCACCCCCTTCAACGTTTTGGACGCGTCGTCGCTGGTAGTTTTAGGGAACGTGGTTGCACTATATTAGGACTCGCATTTTTATTTCGATTCAATCAATGACCAATGGTAATACGATGTGAGGTGGTCGCCATTTTTATGAAGGTGGAGGCTGACGGAAATTTAGCGTGACTTTGTCACATGGATCATTAGAGACAAAAACTCTTTGTAACTATTAGTCTCAAGTTGTAAATATGTAAATGTAAAGTGTTCCCTGATTGTAAATAAATATTGATAAAAAACACCTATCACCTTCCTTCCTTTTTTTTTTTTTTTACTTTCCGAACACTATAGTGAGGAAAGTATTGTAATCATGTCAAAAATCCGAATTCGAGATTTTGATGTTTCTATACGTTTTGAGGTCCCCTGAGTCCGTTTTCACTATTTTTACGATGATGTATGTATGTGTGTGTGTATGTGTGTATGTGTGTATGTGTGTATGTCTGTGGGTGAACACGCTAGCGTCTAAACCCTTCGTTCGATTAACCTGAAAGTTGGTACGCATATTATAAGTCACCATAGTACGAACCCTATAGATTTTGGTGAATCTAGCACTTATAGTTTTTTTACAGGGACACAAAGAAAAATTCTTTATCATTATGGCCTATGGGAGCAAAATCTTAAAAGTGCGATAGCATCTAAACGCCTTATTCAATTGAGCAAAAATTTTATACACATATTATAGATCACAAATACTCAATCTGTATAGATTTTGGAGAATCTAGCACTTATAGTTTTTTTACAGGGACACAAAGAAAAATTCTTTATCATTATGCCTATGGGACCAAATTTTTAAAAATGTGATAGTGTCTAAACGCCTTATTAATCCGAGCAAAAAAATTGTACACATGTTATAGGTCACAGTTGAACTAACTGTATAGATTTTGGTGAATCTAGCACTTACAGTTTTTTTACAGGGACACAAAGAAAAATTCTTTATCATTATGGCCTATGGGACTAAATTTTTAAAAGTACGATAGCATCTAAACGCCTTATTGAATTCAGCTGAAAATTTATATGAGTATTATAAATCACTGTTGCACTAACTATAAGCATTTTGGTGAATCTAACATTTATAGGTTTTTACAGGGACACAACGAAAATTTCTTTGTCATTATGACCTATGGGCTCAAAGTTCAGTAGCGTTAAATAAAACAACGTGTAATAGATGGAGAAAAATACTCAAACACTCTATTATGGTTTTCTCTCTTTTGTTTGTTTAACAACTACTCTTTCTTTACTTTATCTACAAAACTGTTAATTACTCAATGTTCGGAAAGTCGAGTGGAGTCACTCCAGATTTTTTTGCTAAGAACTGAAATTTTGTTCATTCTATCTCTCATAACTTTTTGAATTTACACGATTTTTTTTTTTTTTTTTTTTTTTTTTTCATGTAAGTTGCTCAATATTTTTGACTATTAAATTATGCAAATGAAATTTTTTAAAAGCTAATTCATGCGTAGTTAAACGTTATTTAGCGTAAATGCTCATATTTTGTAAGATAGTTAACATTTTTGTATTCTGATTGCAACATGCTATGTCTAATGTAGTATGCAAAATTTCCTAAAAATGACTTTGTTCTGGGTTACCTACGTGTTATAAATAAAAAAGAGGAAATTCTTTTGTTAAAAAAAAAATTGTTATATATCCATGAATATATGAGGTATCCACATAAACTTTTATACAGCTAATGAGAAAAATCCTCTTAATCACATGCTACAGCCAAATCGCATTGAAAGCATTACATTTTACAGGGTGATTCAAAACATTTTGATTTTTGTTTCATTTTTTACTGATCTCCTTTTCCTTTCCAGAACACAACTTTTGCTGAAATATATGAGGTGTAAAATCTAAAATGTTCTTTACACAACAAAACTTTCAAAAGGATTCCAATGCAACATTTCTAAATATTTGATAAAACGTCTAAATTCGAAAGTGCCCAAATACTTATTGGTAGATAGTGTATTTTACTCTAGAAAGGCATTTGATTATATTAACAAAACTTTAATTTTGTATGAAAAATTTTAAAACTGTTTCAGAAGAATAATTTATTTCAGGAAATTTCTGAGTAAATTATAAAGCAAGTTGTTTAATAATGAATCAAAACTAATAAATTAATTGTTGAGTTGCCGCATGCTTCAGTTCAGTTAGAAATTCTGTGCTTTTCAATACGTAAAGTCATGACTTTTCCCTTCTAGAGAATTTCCCTTGGATCTTGGAAACCTCTAGATTACCTACCTGGAGTAGGCTAAGTTTAACGGGTTTGACACCGCCTAATAGGGCGAAAAACAGCAGATCAAGGCATGGCGACCAACCTTGTAGGTAAAAAGAGAGGATTGTACTACCATGCGACCAACTACTCTATGAGCTGCTAGAGCGTCCGATTTCCCCACTATAGGAAAAATGAGTAGAATGCATCATGCACTCAATTTATTTTCAAGTTCTGAAGCATGCGCATTGTTACCGGGTAGGATCTAAAATGTTTAGCTCTCGCTGTAGACACTAGTTATAATTGTTAGTACCCGACCTTCTTTGGCAACCCTTTTTTTTATAAATATAGAGTAATATTCTCCAATAATATGTAATTACGATTAAATAAAATGTAAACTATTCATCCTAAAAATTGGTGTGAGAAAAAGGCGGGTTCTAAAATCTTTATGAAATAGTTTAAAGTGTTGGCGAGTTTGAAATATAATTTTTTTAATTTTATTCAAATCTCTTGTGTTTAGCTTTAATATTAGAAGCAAATATGAATATAGTAATGTCTATTACAGCAAGCGGTACCTCACAACTAGTTTGTGATATTAGTTATCTTTCTGGCTCATTTATTGTTTCTGGTGAACATTTGATTGGATTATTCAGGAGTCTGCGCAGTATCATTTATTAGTACCATTATTCTTACAAAGTATTCGTTCTTAAAGTATTCAATCTTCGTATTATTCAATCGAAAGTACCTGTTACAAAAAAATACCAACATTTTCTATTTAAAAAAGTAGTATTTTAGAAAGTAGCCGCGTCAACCCCTGATTTGGATTATGCGTTTGATTTTTTAGTTAATCACCACATATTTTTGCAAGATAATTCTTTCTACATGTTACATAGAGTATAAATCAGAAAATAATGTAAAATTAAAATATTTAAAAATCATTAAGTCTCGTAGTTAAACTAAATTTTAATCACATTTAAAACTCAAACAGACAATATATAATAAAATATATATACAATTATAACATTAAAAACACAAAACATAAATTTAAACGTTTCGAATCTTTTACAGGCTCCTCATCAGTAAAAACATCAAATGCAAATGCTGAGAAGAACAACAGACTTTCATTAAGATACTACAATTTATTCAGAGGGAACTGCGCATGACTCATTAAGTGGTGAAAAATGTTGATTTGCGTACCAGCAATCCAGGAAAATCCTTGAATGATAATTTAAATAGTTAGATATGATTATTTTAACAATACAAAATAATCATATCTTACTGTTTAAATTATCATTTAAGAATTTTCCTGGAGGGCTGGTACACTTCACCACTTAATTAGTCATGCGCAGTTTCCGCTAAATACGTTGTACTATTTTAATGAAAGTCTGTTGCTCTTCTCAGCATTTACATTTGATGTTTTTACTAATGAGGAGCCTGTGAAAGGCTCGAAACGTTTAAATTTATGTTTTGTGTTTTTAATGTTTTAAATTGTATATATTTTTAGTGTATACTAAGCGACAAAAAAAAAAAAAAAAAAAAAAAACAGCCGCACTGCAAAAAAATTGACTTATACCTATTTTATTTGTAATGACTTCAAAACTAATAGTTAAAACAAATAAAACTGTCATGTTTGCATAACTTGCGTCACTCGAAAAACTGCCGTTTTTCATATCAAAGAGATGAAATGAAACCTATGTACATTTTTGATTTAATAATTCACTTTATTACACTCTACGAAGTAATTGTAAAAATCAACATAAAACATTCTTTTTAAATGTAATATAATAAACATATACTTTGTACTGTATTATGATTTATTATATGATATAAACAAGTTATATTTTAATACATGAAATAAAACTACTTATTTGTTAGATCTAAGCAATTTTTTAATAAAAATATGTATTCTGCATTGAGTTATTCCACCTTTTTATGGAATTACTACTTTAATGCGCAATGGCATAGTATTATGGAGTGTTTTAAAATAAATATCAGAAATTTCTCTGTGCCAGATATAATAAATAATTTTTTCTAGTCCTTGCAGAGTTGTAGTCTGCAATTTTTTAATCCTCTTTCCTTTCCCGCGCTTTTTTATGGACTAAACATTTTCGAGCGGGCTATTTCCAAGTCTGATGAAAAAGAAATTCTACGATATTTTTTGTGGGACTTAACTTAAAGTTAAAAAAGATATAATTGTTTACAGAATTATAGGTGCTCATGGGATAGGATAGGTAGTATTAACAATTTGAATCGAATAGACGCACCACAGACGCCCTTTACTATGGTGCAATATCATCTTAAAATTCTGTTTGCGGGAAAGTCTGAGGTACCTTCAAAATAGTTGGTCAGGCGCCGTTTTCATAATGGCCGCGTTTTATTTCGAGTTAATTGATCCCTTGAATATAAAAATTTGCCCGACTCATTGAAAATTTATGCACCTACGTACCATAATGTACGGAGAATGTGTCACTGTTTTATGAATGCAATTTTAAATAATTCGGTCACATTTTTATCATCTTACTAGTTTTTTTTTTTTTTTTTTTTTTTTTTTATCAGCCCGAAATAAAATTAACTTGACTCATCAGAGAAAACCAGTTCGGCCTAATAATTAACTGATAATTCTTTTAATTTTTGGTCAACTGAAGTCTTGTTTTTTTTTTTTTTTTTTTAATTCTTTTCCTTTGTAATGGCTTTTTTTTCGCAGATCTTCTGGTTTTTAACATATTTTGTTTAATTGTTCCCGCACTGTTTTGAAGAAATTATTTTGCTATGCACTTTTTTTTTTAAATCTTTTCTAAGTTATGAGCATGGACAAATCGATTTTTTTAAACGTTTGTTTCTTAACTTGCCATCATCTCGCTTGGATGTGTAACATGGCCGCCTAAAGACACATTTTCCGTTTAAACAGCCAAAAAATTTTATATGTTCCTAAAAATCATCTCAGGAATATTTCATTAACATTTAATTAATTTGCATCTCACGTATCAAAATATTTTTTGACTTTCATACTGAAATTAATACTTTTTGTGGCATCGTTAAATGCCTTATACTTGCCATTTTTGAAATACTTTCTAAAATTATAATTTTCCTGACAGTTGCATTTTATTTTTAACACTGGGCTCAATCCTAAAGTGTACGTGGAGGGCGACGTAATAAAATCTGTTCAAAAATTTGCTTTTTAAATGATAAAATTAGCAGTTGCAAAAAAGGAAAAGGAAATATCCAAGTGTTTTTTTTTTTTTTTTTTTTTTTTTTTTTGGTCGCTTAGTGTATATTGTCTGTCTCAGTTTTTAATGTGATTAAAATATATAATTAACTCCTCCCTTTTTTAAAAAATAAAATACTCCGGGGTTTTATATGTCTAACATAATAATAAAATGCAAATGGAACTTTATTTATAAAATTATATTCTAGATAATATATAATAAGTTTGAAAGTTATAAATTTTTATAAAAGTTAATTTCTTCTGCAGAAAATTCTAACGATAAAAGTTCTACAAAAGCGTTGTTAATTACATACTCATAATTACTTTTTACATTATCATTTAACAACTAATTTTAGGTAATATGAAAGTTGCTAAAATTGCTTCCTATACTGCCTAATACTGAAAAATGTTCGATCGATTCGAAAACTAAAGAATGCTGATAAAGTTGAGCTGTAACATAAGACATGTTATTTTCAATAAATACTGAAAATTTACAAAATTTAACAAATAAATAATTTTCATTCACTTATTAACAATTTTTATAAAAAAAATACCATGTGAAAAAGTTAATAATTTTGCGCTTATTTTTTTAAGATAATGGTTTTTAGTCTTGACAATGTAATTCTCATTATTCATTGAATGTAAATTTTACTGTAAACTATTATACTATTTATTGCATAAAATCGCAGATAAGTTTTTAACTCAATTGTTTAATCACTTGTTTGCGTTCAACAATTAGATGAATTGAAATGAAACTCCCTTTCATTGTACATCCCCTTCAAAGCTTGGGGAGAATTTTTTCGTAAAGAAGTTTCGTAAACTTTACTATTTCTATTATATTTAAATGTATATCGTGCACCTTCACGATAATTTTATTTTTCCGTTGACGAAATTCCATGTTTTTCACGCACTTTAAATTTCATCACGCATCTCATTGTTACATAATTTGGAAGTTTTAAGATACTTTGATTAGTTTGATCCAAGTATTTACTTAAAGTATGGGATCATTTATGAATTTTTTAAAATTTTTATTTTCATTCTTACTTATTTATTTGTAAGCCTAAAAAAATAATTCAAAATCAAACAAACAAAACAAACTATCTTTTTCACGCACTTTAAATTTTAGCACGCAGCTTTTGTTAAATAGTTTAAAAATATACAAATATTAAGAATAATTTGATTCAAGTATTTCAGTAACATAGTTTCCTTCATAGTTGCCAACTTCTACGATATTTGATTACCTAAATATTTTTGTAGAAATTTTTACTTTACTAAATAAGTGGAAACTATTGTAGAAATATATATATATATATATATATAGAGAGAGAGAGAGAAAGAGAGAGAGAGAGAGAAACAGAACGTTCAGTAGTAATATAACATTATCAGTGCAAACATTTGAAATTTAAAGATGATTTAATTTCACTATTCAAATAATTATTCTGATCAAAAACGAAGATCACCCAAATCAAACCAAAAAAGAAATAAAGTAAAATCCAAATGAATTATAGCAAATTGGAATGAGAAAAAAGCATAGTTTGCATTCTAACGTTATCGAGGGCCTGGTAGAGTGCAAATATGCTAAAAAGTGGATGTTTTTCTGTCACAAAGAAAGCCAAAGCTAAGAATTTCTTTGTTCTCAGGCCCGAAACACCCATTGTAAATAAAACAAGAAAAAACAAAGATCAAAATAAAACTCATCACTACAAATGATAATCCAATAAATCATTTAAAAAATTATTAGTGATAATACACTAATAAACATTGTAATTTTAAGCCCTAAACAATCACAAATAAGCAAGAAAGAAGCCGCACAAAATATTAGTCCCATGTAAATTATAACACGCAGATGAAACACACATTGGAAATAAAACTAGAAAAACGTAGATCAAAATAAACTCACCCCTACAAATGTTTATCCAAAAATTACATAAAAAATTGTTATTGATAAAACACAATAAACTCTCACAAAAAAGATGCAATACATAGTTTATGAAAAACGAGACACATGTGAAATATAACAAATATTAGTTAAAAGCACAGTTAGTCAGCTCAATGTTAGCAGTGAACATGGAGTAAAATTAGAGAATTCACAAACCGAAACAGGTTGAATCACTTAAATTAGGATTCATATTAATTATAGTAACATGAATAGTGCTGCCATCTACAGTAATGGTATAAAAATAATGGAAAAATAAATAAATAAATAAATAAAATAAATAAAATAGAATGAATAAATAAAATGAATAAATAATAATAATAAAAAAGAAATAAAATACATATAATGCCTGTACAAAAATAGCCAGGAAGCATGGAGCAAATGCAGAGAAGACATAAACCCATTCAAGCTAAAAATATTTTTTTTATTTTGGATTCAGATATTCAGAATAGATATTTGAATAGTGCTGCCATTTACGATTGCAATTTGCCACAAAGATTGAAAGATAATTGGAATAAAAAAACAAAAACTAACCATTTAATAATACCTTATTTAAAATCAAGTATCATAATCTCTAGACCTAAATTACAATTTAAATTGGAATAAAAATTGAGAGAAAAAATATAATTAAAAAAATAATAATTAAGTATTTGGGATATCCAATAATTAATGCTATTTTTAAAGAATCGAAATTGTACTTTTTGATATTTATCAGACACTAAATATTTTATCCGTAGATTAAAATTAAGAAGAATATTGACAAAAACAGATTTATGTAAACATGTTTTAAAATTAGTAAAAAAAAAAATTACTTTAAAGGGGAAATCTTTCCTTTTATCATATAAGTCAAATTCCAATTGGCTATTACTATTAAGAATAATTTTTAAATCTAAGAAACTAATAACACTAGATTCCAAATCAGTACTACTAAGACACAGATTTTCAGGATAATTAACAGGTAGTCTAGATTGGTGTTATGTTTATCCAAATATAATATAATTATATCATCTATGTATATTAATAATTTAAAATTAGTACACTCAATGTCACGCTCATAATAATATAAATATAGATCAGCTAACATACTAGAAGCAATGCCCCATTGTGGCAACCCTAAACGTTTTTTATATAAAGAATTATTGAATAGAATATAGTTATGTTATAGGATAAACCTAGTCAGAGTTTTAAAGGCTGAAGGAGTTATGTTATTATTTAGATTTAGAAACTGCATATTTTCTACGAAAAGTTTATTTATAATATCAAACATATCTTTAATAACAATATTATTAAAAAGACCATTGAAATCAAATGTTTTTATACCAGTAATATCAGTAAGATTTTTTATTTTATTTTTAAGTTGAAAACTATTTTTTATAAAAAAAAATTACTCTTGTTAGTAACAATATAACTGTGTAATTTTTTAAGGATATTTAACAACATAATATTTGCATTAGAATTATAGGCATTACAGGCAACAGTAACAGTACGAAATTTGATAGGATCTTTATGAAATTTTGGAATTACTACTAAATAAGTATAATTATAGTTATTATTTTTAGTATTTATTAACTTGTAATAATTAAATATATGCCTATTTTTAATTTCTAGATTGTCATTAATCTTAACAAAAATATTACTACTATCCATGGTATAAAAAAAAGTTGTTTATAATACTTTCTGCTAATAATTGCATAGTTATTAGCCGCCTTGTCAACATAAGTAATAATAAATTTATACTGTAAGTCTAGAATTGCTGAATTAAATTCTTTGAAATTATAGTACTTGATATTAGAAAGATAGTGCATATTATAAACTAAATCAAGTTTAAATTTCTCAAGTAACTTAAATTTCCACTGGTTTATTATAATCAATAGCAATTTTGTATATAAAGAGATCCAAGTCTAAATTAAATTGAGTAATGATATCAATAAATTTGAATTTTGAAGGCATACGAAATTTAGTACCATACTTCATCAAAGATCTTAAAGTAAGATTTTCCACAATATTGATATCTCCAGTAATAGTATGACCATGAGATTGATTGCAAAATAATTTATATTTAGAATCAGAACAATAAGCACGGCGGCTGTTCATTAAAAGAAAGAAATTTAGCAAATTTATTATAGTTAAAAAATGTTCTACCTAAAGTAATATTATATTTAAAAGTTTTTTGAATGACAAAATTTTTTATAGGAAAAGCATTGGAAGGATCATTAAGAATATTATGAATATGGAGTTTATTAAAAACAGAATGAAAAATATTTATCACCAAGAGAGAGTTATTTATTTTTTGACCAGATTTTAAGTCAAGTTTAATATAAAAAAAACTCAGCCTTATAGTGTAAAATATCAAAAAAATACATCACTGAAATGTGAATCAAAAGAATGAGAATGAAAAACTTTAAAATATTTAAGAAGAGACTTCTTTTTTATTCCAAATATAAAATTACGTATATCTTTCCAATTATAAGACTGAAGAAAAATACGTTCTCAGGATTTTAGATTTTGTAATATAGATAAAATGTACAGAAGTTGGGAAGAAGACCTAGAAGAACCCCTAGAAGTTCTAGTAGTCTTTTTAAATAAAGTGTGGTTTAATGTTGCATAAATATTACTGTAAAAATCAATTTTTGAAACCTTGGAATAAACAATATATATATACATATATAAATATATATATATATATGGAATTTAATGCTATTAATTTCTTAGATTTAAAAATTATTCTTAATCATAATAGCCAATTGGAATTTGATTTGTATGATAAACGTAAAGATTTCCCCTTTAAAGTAAATTATTTTACTAATTTTAAAACATGTTTACATAAATCTGTTTTTGTTAATATTCTTCTTAATTTTAATCTACGAATGAAATATTTAGTGTCTGATAATTATAAAAACGTACAATTTCGATTTCTTTTAAATTTAGCATTTATTAATGGTTATCACAAACATTAAATAAAAAAAAATAATAATGGATTCCTTTTTTGTTATTAATTAACTTATTTTTAATTAATTAATTAATTATTATTATCTTCTTTTTCTTTTCTTTTTTTATAATAAACTGTATTTTAGGTTTAGAAATTAAAATACTTGATTTTAAATCAGGTGTTGTTACATTATAGGTTTCCCTACACTGTAAGAAATAGGTTCTTAAAAATAAGCAGATATTGTACTCATTTTTGAGTACATTGACCGGTCAAACGTCGGGATACTGGGTTTCTTATTGGTCAACCCCATTTTTCAGCATGTCAGCATACTCAAAAATGAGTACATGGGTTTTCAAATTTAAGAATATATTGTTTCGGGGCTATTTTGAGACAATATATACCTATTTTTAAGAACCTATTTTTTACAGTGTCTTTCAACATTTTTAAAATTCGTTGCAAATTAAAACCGCAGATGTCACCACTATTCAGGTATCTATTTCTGAAAATCTGAATCCTAAACTGAGAAATTTTTAATTTGAATGGATTTGTGACATCTGTACATTTACTCCTTGAATTCTTTTCATATCACAACTGCAGATGGTTGCAGTATTCAAGTTACTATACTGTGAATCTCAATCCTAAATTGAGGACTAAACTTGAATCTCTTTGCGACATCTCTATTTTTACTCCATGCTTTTTTATTTATTTATTTTTTTTTTTTTGCTATTATTGTACTGACATTAACTGTATTTTTAACGGCTATCTGGTTGTTAAATTTTATATGTGACACACATTTCATACGTTTTTATGCTGCTTATTTCTTGATTATTTTATTTGTGATTATTGATGCATAATTACAAATTTCAGTGGTGTCTTATCACTCATAATCTTTTAACTAATTTATTTTTTTCTCATATGTTGTGGTGAGTTTGTTTTGATATGCGTTTTTTCTTATTTTATTTCAAATGCATGTTTTGGACCTGTGCAGAAAGAAATACTTAGCTTTTTCTATCTTTGTGACAGAAAAACATTAATTTATTTAGCATGTTTGCGTTTTACCAGGCCCTTGATAACGATAGGATGCAAATAATTTTGTTTCCTTATTTCAACTTGCTTTCATTCATTTAGATATGACTTTATTTCTTTTTCGGTTTGATTTGGGTAGTCTTTCTTTTTAATCATATTAATTTTTTAAATACTAATATTAAATCTTCTTTAAATACCAACTGTATGTGCTGATAATATTATATTTCTACTGTAAGTTCTGATTATATACCTATATATCTATCTATCTATATACACTAAGCGTCAAAAAAAAAAAAAAAAAAAAAAAAAAAAGCCGCACTTGGATATTTTCCTTTTCACCTTCTACAACCACCAATTTTATTGTTTAAAAAGCAAATTTTCAAACAGATTTTGTTATGTTGTCCTCCACATACAATTTAGCATTGAGTCGAGTGCTAAAAACAAAATGCAATTGTCAGGAAAATTGTAATTTTAGAAATTATTTTAAAAATGGTAAGAATAAGACAGTTAACGATGCCGCAAAAAGTATTAATTTTTGAATGAAAAATCAAAAAATATTTTAATACGTGTGATGGCAAAATAATTAAATGTTAACGAAATATTTGTAAAATGGTTTTTAGCAAAATATAAAATTTTTTGGCCGTTTAAACTAGAAATTCGGCTTTAGGCGGCCATGGTATTCATAAAAGCGAGATGACCGTAAGTTAAAAAGCCATTGCTTATGAAATCGGTTTGTATTACTTTTAGAACATAAAAGAGATTCAGAAAAAAAAGTGTTTAGCAGTATAATTTCTTTAACTACAGTGCAGCAACTATTAAACAAAGCAGATTTAAACGACAGAAAATTTGAAAAAATTCCATTCTTAGTGAAAAGAATTAGGAAAGCAAGACCTCAGATGGCTAAAAAAATTAAAAAATGATTAGATAATTATTGGGCTGAACTGTTTCTCTCTGCTGAGTCAAGTTTATCTTATTTCGAGCTAAAGAAAACAAGCACATCAGTCAAAGAAAATATGACAGTCTTAAAGAAAATCGCACTTTTAAAACAGTGACACATTCTCCGTACATTATGGTACGGGAGTGCATAACTTTTCAAAGAGTCGGGCAAATTTTTATGCTCAAGGGATCAATTATCTCGAAATAAAACACAGTCTTTATAAAAGTGGTGCCTGACCGATTATTTTGGAGGTATCTTGGACATTTTAGCCAACAGCATTTCAAAATGATAATGCAGCTTGCTATACGGCGTCTGTGGTAAGTTTATTCACTTCAAATTTTCAAAATTTCCTATCCATCCCCATGAGAACTTATAATTCTGTAAGTAATCATACTTTTTTTCATTTTAAGTTAAATCCCACAAAAGATATAGTAGAATTTCTTCTTTACTAGACATAGAAATAGTCCTAATCGCGATCCGCTCAAAAATGTTTCCTCTATAAAAAGATTGGGGAGAGGGGAGAGGATTCGAAATTTGCAGCCTACAAGTCTTCCATAACTAGAAAATATTATTTGTGATATTTGGCACATTGAAATTTCTGATATTTATATTAAAACACTGTATAATACTATGCCATTGTGCATTAAAGCAGTAATTCCATATAAAGGTGGAATTAACCCAATACAGAATACATATTTTTATTAAAAATTACTTTGATCTAACAAATAAATAGTTTTATTTCATATATTAAAATATAACTTTTTTATTTCATATAATAAATCATAATAGAATACAAAGTGCATGGTTTTTGCATTATGTTTAAAACGGAATTTTTATGCAGATTCTTATAAAGTACTTCGTAGAGTGTAATAAAGCGAATTATTATATCGAAAAACTACATAGGTAACATTTCATCCCTGTGGCATTATGCAAACAAGATAGTTTTTTGTTTCAACCTTTAACTTTAAAGTTATTACAAATAAAAAAGGTATAAGTCATTTTTTCTGCAGTGCGGTTTTTTTTTTTTTTTTTTTTTTTTTGTCGTTTAGTGTGTATATATATATATTGTAAAAAAAAAAATCCTGTATCCAAGAAGCGTAAAAGTTGTTAAGTATGATTCTGTTTTCATTACGTTGTCTGAAAAAAAAATATATATATATGTATATATATATATATATTAACCCTTTGAGTGGAAAGGTAATTTCACTTGTTTAATATGGATCGCCACCAGAATTTACGAGCAAAATCAACAAACGGGTTGGATGGTTGGTTAGATTTTACGTCGCACTAATGCTGAGCAATGGATAATTGGCGACGGTCTGGGACTCACCCCCTATTGGTGGAGACATGCCATCACAATTTTGATACTCCACGAAAGGGAATCAACAGACGGGAAGTAAATAATTTTTTGCAAGGTTTATTTAATAGTAACTTATTTGGAAGTAACTAAATGCAATATTTCTGGTTCCAGTTTTGTAAACAGAAATAATGGCTCATTTCTATTTCTTGATACCCTCGTCTCTCGTACTGTAAATGCACTGTAAGAAAATTCCGTAACGTTACGCATTATTTCAAGCAACGTTCCTGGTTTTCACGGGTTGTTTTTTTCAGATTCCTGGGAAAAATAAGTTTTCGGGCGAAATATTTCCTGAATTTAGTAAGTACGTGTTTCTTTTGCTTGGCAACATCTTTGATATCGGTGGATCGCCATCTTGGCTTCGTATCGTTCGTAACTTTTTCACGTGTGTCGCACGTGCTTTGATTTTTATATTAACAACTGTTGGATAATATACTAGAGAAGCTGCTTTACTTAAAATTAATCAGTGCGTGATTAGTTTATTACAGAATGAGCAATATTTTATGCATATTCCATTATTTTGATATCTTCGTATATCGTTCAAAACATAATTGAATGTCTTTAATTTCATTATATGTTCTTGCCTGATTGAACTGCTATGGTAGTTTCTCATTGGATTATTATTTTAAAAAAGGTTATTGAGTTGGCAGTATTTTTATATATAATCCATTTATTTTATATATTTGTATATCGTATTTTCTAAACTGAATGTTTTTTTGTGATTTTTGTTGGCAAGTATGTAAAATAAACACATGTATCATTGTAAAGAAGATTGTATGAATAAATTTGATGATAGACATTTTGCTCTGAATAATGTTGGTATCTTGCTCATATTATCTATTTTAAACTGTAAATAAAAATTATTTGAATGTTTTCTTTGTATCTTAATATCCTAACTAAGTGGAATAAAGTTTCACTAAATCATCACTAGAATTAAGTTTTTTTCTCTTTTTTTTTAACCCATATTTCAAGCCATTATGATGTAATCTGACAATTGGGTGCATATAGTAATTAATGAAATCAGGGATGTGTACAAAAGTAGCCTATTCATCATTATTTACTGGGAGAATTCCTTTTCAAATACAACTTTAAAAATTATTCTGTAACATAAAATTTTCAATAAAACTACTATTATTAGTTATAATAAATTTTGAACATTTTAAGTGTTGCAAAAATGCAACCTTAGGCGTTAATGGTTTGTCTCCACCCCCCCCCCCCCCCACCCTTCAAGAATTTGTCCTATCAAAGAAAGAAAAAAAAGTATGCCAAATGTGTGTCAAAGCCCTAAAAATCTATAACATTTAAAAATAAATATCTACTTAGGTATGTATACTTCCAGAACCACCTTAAAACATTAAAGATTTTGTGTTAATGATTTTTTTTTCATTAGTGTTGATTGAAAAAAAAAAAAAAAAAAAGTGATGGCTTTCTGAAGACACTTGCAGCTTCTTCAAAAACATAGTAAAACTTTGAGATTTTTCCCATACCAATTAAGGAAATTTTATATGCTACATTGTACTGAAATAGGTTACAAAATGAACACTTCTTTAACATTTTGTTACTCATACCTTATCTGACAAATACAATAACTGCATTACACAGTCCGAGAGAGAATTCTTTTGTTTTGGAAAGAATTTGATTTAATGTTACTACTTTCTCCCTTAAATTCTGTTTTTTTTTTGTTTGTTTTTTTAATGTATTTTATTAATGTTTACAATTGATATTGGCGTATCTGATGGATATGATTTTTTTTTCTCTTTTTTTATGTATTTTATTAATGCTTACAATCGATATTGGTGTATCTGATGGATATGATTTTTTTTCTCTTTTTTTTTTCTTTTTTTTGCTGCCAACAACTTAACGGCATTTCCAGTTAAATCATTACAACAAATTTTACAAAACTGTTAACAATTTTCCATATCACACAAATTATTGAAATTTTAATGTATCATTTTAAAAATGCAAAATTTTTGATTTTAAAAATGTGATAATTTCTCAATCACAACCCCCCCCCCAATATATATATATATATATATATATATATATATATATATACACTACTGGCCATTAAAATTGCTACACCAAGAAGGAATGATAATAACGGAATGAAATTTGTTGGACACATACATTGATTAAAATTTGGAACAATTGATGGAAGAACAATTGATTAAAATTTCAGGAAATTTGGAGTAATATGTACTGAGAAAACAGTACATAAAGCAGCGACCTCTGTGAGCAATAACAGCACATATTTGCCTAGGTATTGAATCGAACAGCGATTGGATGACATGTACGGGTAGAGCACTTCATGAAGTTTTAACACGATGCCACAATTCATCGATCGAAGTTACTGGTGAGTGGTGGGGGGCCAGTCGCTTTTCAACGATTAAACAGTCGTTTTCATTGGTGCGAGATCAAGAGAAAGCGCTGGCCAGAGCAACAGTCGAACACATTCGTCATCAATGAAGGTCCAGACAATATGGACAACTTGCGGTCTTGCATTCTCGTGCTTAAATGTTGCGCTTTGGAGGCCTTGAACATAGGGCAGAGCGATGGGCCTTAACTCGTCAGAAATGTAATGGCTGGTATTCACAGTGGCGGGAATGAAAACAAGAGGTGACCGTGACGTGTATCAAATGGTACCACATACCATCAATCCAGGTGGTGACTCAGTATGCCGCTACCAAAATTCTGATTGCTCTCAAAACTGCATCACTGATATGGGAGCCATTAATGTGTGATCAACGATGAACCTGTATGCAGGAATGGCGTGAAGTCACTTTTCAGACAAATCACAATCCTGTTTACAGCATCAAGATTGCCTTATCCGTATTTAACGGCATTATGAATAATGCACATTGCCAGCTGGGATTCGACATCATCATACTGTCCATCATTTCCAATGATGTTATGGGTTCCCATTGGTTACACGTCTCGATTACTTCATGTTCATATTCCTGGCACTCTGAACAGCGGCCATTAAATTTCTGATGAGTTAAGGCCCGGCCCTCTTCCCTGTATTCGAGGCCTCCGTAGCGCAAAATTTAAGCAAGATAATGCACGACCGCAAGTTATTTGTATTGTCCGGACCATCTTTGATACAGAATGTGTTCGACTATTGCTCTGGCCAGCGCGTTCTCCTGAACTCGCACTAATGAAAATTATGTTTAATCATTGAAAAGCGACTTGCCCCCCACCACTCACCAGTAACTTCGTTCGATGAATTGTGGCATCATATTAAAACTTCAGGAAGTGCTTTACCCGTACATGTCATCCAATCGCTGTTCGATTCAATGCCTAGGCAGATATGTGCCGTTATTTCTCACATAGGTCACTGCTTTATGTACTGTTTTCTCAATACATATTACTCCAAATTTCCTGAAATGTTAATCAATTGTTTTTCCTGCTATAATGTATGTGTCCTATAAATTTCATTCCGTTATTATCATTCCTTCTTGGTGTAGCATTTTTAATGGCCAGTAGTGTATATATAAATGGGTAATGAATTGGTCTGAATGTTGGAAAAAACTGAAAGTGTGTTATTATGCACTGGAAGACTTAGCTTTAAACTCATTTGAGTATTAAAAATAAGGGGGTAAAAGCACTTTTAAGGATCAAATAGTTTCTTATACTGTTATCTAATTGAGACAAAAGCTGAGTAAAGTTAAAACTTTTAAAAATGGTATTAGATTTTTAACATTAAAAAAAAAAAAATAATAATAATAATTAAAGGAAATATTTTAATTCATATTCTGTTAATGCTTCTAGAGTGGCTTTTTATCTTAGAATGTATTATAGTTTCAAGATATTGGGAATACAAATGATTTTTTCTGTAATTACAGTAACACCAAAATGTTCATCATACACTTTTGAACTGAAAATTAAGGAATGTTTGATTGTTAATTATTTTAATCTTCTTTTCTAAAAACAATGTATTCACCTTTGTATTCCCAATACCTGTCATACACAAGTACTAATGTTCTGTAAAAAAAATTAAAGCAAAAATGTACAACTTTTATATTCGGCGATCATTACATAGATAACAAAATTATATTTCTTTATAATCCCAAATGTTGTTATGGATTTCGATCTGTATGTAGAGGGGGGAGTGGTAAAATATTATAAGCCTTCTGAGAGGGAGTACACAATATTTTTCAGTCACAGTAAAGGAGGGGAAACCATTTTCTGCCATGGCGAAGGGTGGCCCACAACCTAATTTTGTCTTGTCAGATGGGTAGAGGCTGAAAGACTAGCATGTTCTTTCAGAATTTTAATATATTTAATGAATTTTCAAAATATTTGACTTGATAACAATTTTAATACAAAACAACGTATATTAAGCTTTTTTTTTAAAAAAAAAGTATCTCTTTTATAAGGGAAAAAAAAATACGATAATAATTAAACATATTTAGTTTTACCATCAAACTAGTCTGTACAAAATTTTAAGATAAATATTGCATTTTTGAACTATATATATATATATATATATATATATCATATATATTTTTAAATGTTCGTGAAATAAACAAAAATTACCTTGCAAAACTTTTAAGCTAACTAAATTGTGAACTATGCTTTGGTCAAAATCAAAATGATTCTCAAGGTACATCCCTGAAATATATAGTCATCCTGCTTTTTTTAGCAGGAATGTTACTGACTTTAAGTCAAAAAGATTTATGTATTCTTCAGAAAAGTTCCGGGTTAATTAAACGAAAGTTACTGACTTTTAGTGGGAACGTTTCTGAAATTTTCAGAAAGTTACCTGGCTAATTCCAGGAAGGTTACTGACTTTTAGAGGGAATGTTTCTGAATTTTTCCGTAAGGTTCCTGGTTAATTCCAGGAAATTTACTGACTTTTAGAGGGAAGGTTTCTGAATTTTTCAGTAAGGTTCCTGGTTAATTCCAGGAATGTTATTGACTTTTAGAGGGAAGGTTTCTGAATTTTTCAGAAAGGTTCCTTGTTAATTCCAGGAAGGTTACTGACTTTTAGAGGGAGAGTTTCCAAATTTTTGAGAAAGGTTCCTGGTTAATTCCAAGAAGGTTACTGGTAAAAATTAGGCACATTAGCTGCCCTAAATTTCCCAGGAACGTTCCTGATTTTTTTTACAGTGGGGATTTTCAACCACCGTCTATCGTAGAAGTTTTGCAGTCTCCCTTCCTCCCCATGCGCGTTCATGTCACCCACCTAACCAAAAAATGGCTGCTTTCTATACTTTTGTAAAGCGTGCCCTTAATATTTGTTTAAATCCTATTTTATTAAAATCTGAAATTAAATACCTGAAAGCCATTGCAATTGACAGAGGTTATGACCCTTCCATTATAGACAAAGCTATCCAAAAATTACAACTCCCTCGTATTTCGTCTACTAAATTAGTCTCTTCTAATATCAGTATTGTCTTACCCTATTTTCCTAAATCCAGTCAAACCATAGCTAAAATTCTTAAACAATATGATTTTAAAATAATATTTTCGCCTTACAATAAACTCACCTTTTCTCAATTAAAAGATCCCATTGGTATGCATAATTCTTGGGGCATTTATAATATTTCCTGTCAGTGTGGTTTACAATATATTGGTCAAACTAAACGCAGTCTTAAATTTCGTCTAAAAGAACATATGAATTACGTCCGCAAACAAGAAACCAATAAATCGGCTATTTCTAAACATTGCTGGGAGGAAAATCATAATTTTAAATTTAATTCAGCTAAAATAATTTGCAGACCTAAATCCATTCATGAACTCGATTTCTTTGAAGCTTTTCATATTTATAAAAATTCTAAAAATCTAGTAAATTTTGATTTCGCTGCTCCCTATTTGTCCGATTGTTGGAAATTTTACATTCAGTCCGCATTTTCTTCCGTTTATACAGCTAACATGCCTAAATTCCTATTGGCAACTCTCCCCATCTTTCTCGTAATCCTATTGGTTCAACTAAATTCGGTCCCTCTCCTATACATAGGAGCACTTCTCCAGATTCAGAATTCTTTTTGCACTGAAGACGGTACGCTTAAGGCTACCGAAACAGCTGTATGCATCTCAAACATTTTTCTTCGGCGTTTCTGACGTAGCAGTTTATTCTGGTTTTAATATTCCAGCGCCAAGTCTCCTGTTATTATTTGTTATAATACTATTCCAGTAAAAACAAATTTTAACTTTATTCCGATTTGCAGTTTATTTTTAGAATGCAATGAATTAATATTTTGAGTTATATTCAAGTGGTTTTACAAATGAGGAGCAAACATTCAAACTGTGTTTTCTCCAAAAAAAAAAAAAAAAAAAAAAAAAAAAATGATTTAGTGATTTTTCTGTGAACTCAACATTAAATAGCACAAAATTATACAATCATTTTAATCCAAAAATTTTTTTATCGCATCATAAATGTTCTTAGAAAGTTGGGAGTTGGGATTTCAATCAAACAGTGTTTCCTCCAAAGCCTGTTTTCAATCAAACTGTGATTTCTCCAGCCGACCAGTCAGAACTGTTCTTTCTGGTCGCGTGACTCGTATATGTATCAGCTTTTTATGTTTGTTTATTTCGTTAGTTCTATCTTGTTTTCTTCATTTTAGAGGAGTGTTTTTTTTTTTTTTTTTTTTTTTTTTTTTTTTCAAATGGAAGAATTAATACGTGGTGTATTAGTGGGTACTTCTAATTAGAATTGGTGGGAAAAGAAAAGAAGCGAAAAAGAAGTTTATGCTCCATGCAAACATTCTAGTAATACTTTTTCATGCACTGATGTTAGACTTAATGACTTTAAGAAGTTTCGGGATAGACTTAACAAAATTGCGGACAAACAGCGACAAGATTCTATTATAGCCTCATTAGTTGTTACAAAAAATGTAACTCAACGTAGACCTAATAACCCAACCCAAAATAAATCGCAATCATCTGGCTCAAAGCATGCATTTTCTGCTTCTTACTTATTACTATTAGCAGTGGTAGGAGAATTCCTGTGTGTAAAAACAATTTCATGGCTATAACTAAAATAGGTCGTAGAAGGCTAGCCAATATTCTTACTAAAATACATGTTGGTGAACTTATTGAGGAGAAGAGAGGAGGCGATAGAAAAAGCCACTTAAGCATTAATAAAAAAAAAAAAAAAAAAAAACAAGGTAAGAGAATTCATCTCAAACTTAAAGGCATCATAAAGTCATTATGGAAGACAAAAATCGAAGCAATTGTACTTGCACTGTACATTAAGTATAAGGAAGTTGCATGAAGTTTACAACAAGAACTGCAACGACGACCTGGACAGGGTTAATTTCGTTATGTTCAGGAGAATGTTCATAAATGAATTTAATATAGGCTTTAAGTCTTCTTCTAGTGATGTTTGCAGCACGTGTTCTTTACTTGACCAAAAAATAAAGTCCTGTCCTGCAGGGTCTACAGAAAAAGTTGAACATATGACTGACAAAAGAATTCATATACTCAGAGCCAATGCATTTTATTTCATTATGAAAGAAAATGCAGATGAATCAGTCGTTAGTTTGTGTTTTGATTTACAACAGATTCAACATCTGCCAAAAACAAATATTCAAGATGGGCCTTGAATGGACCTATTCTTAAAGCAATTCAACTTTTACAGCTTATGCGTAATGAATTTGGATGGTTTAGCTACAACATTTTATACTTGGTCTGAGGAGTTAGCAGGCAAAGGCAGCACTAAAATATCGTCGAATTTATATTGTCACCTAAACAAAATGGACCTTGAAGGTAAAAGATCTTTGCGGCTCTTTAGTGATGGGTGTATTGCCCAAAGTAAGAATAATATAATTCTTCAAATGCTATTGCACTTTTTGTACACTACAACGTCAAGCATTGAAAATATAGTATCGTACTTTCCTGTCAGAGGGCATAGTTTCCTTCCAGCAGATTGTATATTCGGTCGTGTTGAGAAGATCCTCTGAAAAAATGTAACAATAACATCAAAAGAACAATACTATGAACTGTATCAGAAAGTTGGTGATGTAAAAATATTGGGGATTGGTTGGAAACTTTATAATACGAAATAACTTTTTCCCATACATATCAGAACTGAAAAGAATAGCTTTAGAAAGAAATAGAGAAAGTGTGATGGTCAAAGGATTCAAAAACTATAAATTCGAAGATATAAAAGAACAATCTGGAGCAAAACTTTTTAGGAAGGGGATTAATACTCCTATTATACGGAATGTTGTTTTACATTGTCCTCCTCTGAGTCATGGAATATCACTTGAAAAGAAAAATGACGTAGACAAACTTTTAAAATTGATGTATGGTGAAGAGTGGAAAAATCAGCCTGATTTTAAATGGTATAAAGATATCATTACTAATAACTTTCATGTAGAATATGAAGAAACAGAGGAAGCATGCAATTGCTTATGTTAAGATATTGGTTTAAAAATTTAAATTTCAAATTGGCTTAAAAATTTTAGTTCTTCCCTACAATTTGCAGGATGATTTTTTACGTGTAAATATTTAATTTCATTTTATAACTACATAACAAAGTCTGTTCTGTTAATTAATTTTATTTCATTAAGAATGTTATTTCATCAATATGCGAGTTACATATTTTTTCATTCAAAAAATGTTTTGCCTACATTGGAAACATTCAAAACATGTTTTCTCCTCTGTGTTTCGGTCAAAACATGTTTTCTCCAAATTTCAAATGTATTTTTCTAATTAACTCTAAGTTTATTAAGTAAAGTATGCCTACAGATCTTCCTAGCAAACAGTAATACAACTAAACAAACGATAATTAGGGTCTAAAACGGGTTACTTTTTAATTTATCAGTTTTTTGTGTTCTCTGAAAAATTGTATTCGAAGGAGAAAACACGGTTTGAATGTTTGCTCCTCAAATATGTGAAGGAAAAATCAGAATCAAAATTATTATTTTACACTTAAAATGCACTTATTGTCTTGGCAAATTAGAATTAATAATATATTTTATAAGTTAATGAAATCTTTGTCTTTCATGTATGTCTTTCATTAAAAAACTGTGACCTGTTATCGTTGATAGTAAGTTAATATAATTATAATCTGGTAGTAAATCTTTGTATTCATTCATTTTGCATGAAAAGAAACGAATAAATTTCCCAGTAAACATAAAACGAGTACAGTTCTATAGATTATTAGTCGATTTAATGTGACAGGGAGGAATTCTATTGTGGGATTAATTTACATGCTTGATGCTTTGATAAGTATTATCACAAATATTGATACTATCTCAGTAAGAAATATTGATTCTTTCGATATTCTTCCTTTCTTTTAATTACTCCTAACATTCTTTTGGTCATATTTAGATTAAAATTAGGAAAACCTTGGGATTTTATTTTTATTATTTTTAGTATGCTTAAATTTTGTATATTGAAATTTCATGAAATTTATTTCTCCTTTCTCCAACCAAAAGATAATTGATTAAAGCAGGGGGTTTAAAACCGGTTAAGGCCTGCCGCACACCAAAGAGGCAAGCGACAGCGGCATAGGCGATACGTCTCTTGAATTAGAGACGGCGCGGCGGCGCAAGCGACTAGAGTTTCACACTCACACCGAAGCGACAGACACATCCTGCGAAGGATGCGTTTTTGATCACGTGTGCTTGTTGACTTTTGAGATTTCAGGTTTTATTTATTATAATATAAGGAGATTATAATTTCTAAATCTATTATAATTTCAAGTAAAACAGAAAAAAAAATAATAATAAGATAAAAGTAATTAAGGAGAAAATAATTATTAAATTTAAAATTAGCTTTTTTTTTTTTTTTTTTTTTTTTTTTTTTTGTTAAATTAATCAAATATTATATTCTAACTAAAAACACTTAATTTTTCTTTGTGATTTAAGGGAAAGTAATTTTCATATTTTTTTGGGGGAAAGGGGGGGGGATTAATATTTTATTTAAATTTATAATTAACATTTGATAAACATCTTCTAATAGAAAAAGCTGATCGTTTGCTTTAATTGTGTTACTATTGTTGTGTAAAATGAATAGTCTATTAAATTATTAAAAAAATTTATTTCAACCTAAAAAAAAAAAAAAAAAAAAAAAAAAAAAAAAAAAACTTTATTATTAAATAAATAAATAATTTAAATAATTTTTATATTGCACTTTTATTTATATTTTATTTATTTATTTATTTATTCAATTTATTCATTTTTATTTATTTATTTATATATTTTTTTTAATTTATATTCATTTAAATGAATGAATAAAATAAAAGTTAATTTTTCTTATTTAAAAAATGTTTAATTTTTTAAAATAAAAATAAAAGAATAATTTAACAGAAAATAATTATTAAATTTAAAAACTAATTTTTCGTTGTTGAATTATTAAAATATTTTAACTTTAAAAATATATATATATATTATTTTACTTTATCATTTAAATAAATGAATAATTTAGGGGGAAATTTTTATATTTCATTTATTTATTCCTTTATTTTGTTAATGTTTTATTTAAAATTTTATTTAATATTTTATATCCTGTTTCTAGCAGAAAACAAAGCTTGTCTGTGTTAATTAAGTTATCATTGATATGCAAACAAATATTCTATAAAATTATTACTATTATTATTATTTTTTTCCCAGCTAAACAAAGTGTTTTTATTTATTTTTTTTTTTTCTTTATAATTTAAATAAATGAATAATTTAAGAAAAATAATTTTACATTGCACCTTATATTTTTTTTCTTTATTGTTAAATTTAAATTAATAGTTTCCACTTGAAAACGTTGCTTTTAAATCTGAACAGTTTTTAATAAAAAATTGCAAAATGATGCAAAAACCCAATAATTTCCAAGATGTCATTAACATTGTACTAAATTCCTATATTTGATCTTCTCCCTTTTAAATGAATAATTTTTCTCTATTTTTCCTTTTTATTGTTTTTCTATAGAATATATCTATTTAAAAAAAAAAATAAAAAAATAAAAAGTAGAATTTAATCGTTATCCTTTTTCTTAAATTATTTTTCTACTTAAAAAAAAAAAAAAAAAAAAAAAATCCCCGGCGAGGGTCGTACCCGAGCACCATTGTGACACGAATTCAATGCTTTACCCCTAGGCCACGCATCCCTTGCAAGAAAAATTGTTCTGTTTCTTTTATTGGAAATGGTCAAACGGATGAAATTCAAGAGCGATATTTTAGTATATAATGGGGGTTATTGCATAAAATTGTTACCCTATAATTGGCTTTCATCCATATTTTTTTATTTTAATATGTTTTTCCTTTCTATCTGAACTTAAATTGATTGTTTGCTGTATATTACACGGACTTGAATTTGGTATTGTCATTGTAGGACTCAGCGTAGTCACTTTTGTTTTAATACTATTATTTATACAAAGCAATCTTCGTAATATGCAATCGAAGAAAAATGTTGCAAAGGATTACTGAATATTTCTATTAAAGTTATTAGTATTGAAAAAAGCGACTGCGTTGAGCCCAGTGTTATTTAAATTTACCCACAGCTGTCAAATTTCTATCGCCGCCATGTTGCAACATAAGCGACAAGTGCGTAAAGTTGTAGAATGCGCGATTCGAGCGACAAACGGGAGACACACGTTCGACTGATAAGACATGACGCTTGTCTCTCTGGTGTGCGTATGCAGTAAAGTAAAAGTTAGCGGAAATGCTAGGGATTGTCTCTTATGTCGTCCAAGTCGCGCAACATGCAATATTTTATAAATCAGACAAGCACGTTTTCCTTTTTAAAACAAAATTAATCATTTCGGACTGAATATGTCCACTTACTCATTTTTAAGCACCTTATTTTTAACAGTGAATACTGCTTAATAATTCTATACATCAACCATTATCTAGTTAGTCCAATTTAATACAGTTTACACGAGGAACAAGGAAGACACTAGACATCGTACCCGGTTAACTTTAACAAAAAGACCTTTAAGATAGTTTAAATTTTTTGAGATATATAAAATAGACTTGCATTTATAAATGAAATAATTGTAGATATTTAAAAAATATATATGGTAAAACAAAAGTGTAAAAAAAGCAGAATTGTAGCAAGTGACATTCAATTAAGATACTGAGAGAAATATGTCGGTTTGAACTGTATAGGATAACGTGGTAGATCATCGGCATGTTAAACCGTAGGTCCTGATTTGTTTCTTGGATCAATGACATTTCTCGCTCTAAATAAAATTATCCAAATTTGAATCTTAAATTTATTATTTAATCAAGTTCATATGAAGAACCTAATATACTAGCAGGCTTCGCCAGTTACGTTAGTCGCTGTATTTAAAGAATATATATATATATATATATATATATATAAAAGAAAAAAAACAAAAAAAAAAAACGTGAATCACTATATATATATATATATATATACATACATATATATATATATATATATATATATATATATATATATATATATATATAACATTATAAATAAATTTATTGGAATTGTTCTGAACCTCGCTTCGGGTAACTGATACCTACGGTAGTGTGTCATTTCCGCCCGCGCTGCATCAAATCCGGGATTCCACTGCACGCAGCGTCACTTCAACTTAGATACATACAGGTGGAGCTGCTATTAAACAAGAATTACGATTTTCAAGAGGGCCGTATCTCAGCATCTATTAAACAATTTAGTTTTGGCACTATGTATTTTGTAACCCTCGCACTTCATTACCATTTGAATAACATTTACAATACAAATAAATAAATAAAAGAAAGATTTGCATTTCAAAGAAATTAAATAAATAAATTTTAATTAAACACAAATTTTAATAAATTTAAACCTTTTTAATATATTACTACTTTTCCTATAAATGCAGTAAATGAAAAAAAAAGAAAAGAAACTAGTGTAACTGCCGTTGTTATGCGACACAGACGGTTGAAATTAAAGAATAAATTTAAGGAAATGAAAAGAAAAATAAATGCAGAAAACTGAAGAAAAAAAAAATCAAAAAATTGAAATTTGAAATTCAAAAAAATTTCGATTAGGTGCACCCCTGCAACGTCCAAGCTACCCCTATGCCAAGCACTGTATTTTTACGATCAGTAGTCTGAGCTCCATAGCGCAAACACTCATGCACTTCTCTTTATTTATATATATTAATTAACAAATACAATTTATAATAATGTTTAAACAATAATATTTACATATATATTTTAATGATATTTATCATTAGAAAAGAATTTTTTTTTAAATGTACAATGACGTCAATTTAATTCTGCAAGTTTAATTTTTGACAAAGCTTTGCATCTATTATATTAATCGCGTGTGAATATATTTCTTTACACGAAATAATAATAAAAAAAAAAAAAAATACTGAACGTGTAAAAAATTATTCTTTATTGGCAACAGATTGAATTTTAATATTTCATTATTTCATAGCTTTTATGAGGATTTTAATTAAAATAATCAATTATATATTCAATATCATATAAGAATTCATTATCAAAATAACTAATTAAATATATTAATTATATCATCATTATGTCTAACACGGTTGAAGGCTATAAGCATATTCTGGCTTCAATCCATCTTTTACGTGGCCTTCCTCTATCTCTTCTACCCCTTGGCCTATATTTTAGAGCTGCCCTTGCTATGCGGTCATTTGTCATTCGTTTCAAATGTTCTCTCCACTTATTTCTATAGTCTATTTTAGTACTTATTATTGGTTTAGTTTTTAATAGGGCTGGATTATTTATCAATATATCCCCAAGTATCGATATTTTTTTAATATCCCGATAAAAATATTTAAGATCTAGCTCCGCTAATATATCCCTTTAACGATATTGCCTGGTGCGCACCCGAGTGAGTGAACGAAACTCGAGCGAATGAAACCCGATCAGCCACTATACAACAGCTAACGAGACCCGAAGAAAAAAAGCGCCGAATATCTTATTCTAATACTCATTTTCTACTTTCCTCTAATTACTCACTGATAAACTAGAAAAAATAACCCCACGCCAAACGATCTCTAATACATATACTTCCTCATCCTTCATAACCTCAAATCTAAACATCACTGCATTAAAAAGGCCACCGCAAAAAAAAAAAAAAAAAAAAAAAAAAAAACAGTATTTATTGAAAGCCATCTGCTTTGATTATCCCGTGAATAAGCTGACTTCGTTCAAGGTCACGGTTCTACCCCTTCAGAAAAAATTCATCAGACATACTCCAATATCACAGTCCATTCACTATTAATGCGTATTCATACCTATAATCAGCAGGTGTGTTTACTAGGAAAGAGATCTGATGTTAGTCGAAACGATATATCCCTATCCGAGATATCTATTATGGGTTCTGATATATTACACTATATTGAATTCCCTCTCCGTAGGTGATGGAAACCACAGAAAAAGCAATATGACGAATGAAAACAATATCTTCTGTTTTAGCTCCTTTCTTGCTATTGGTTCATTGATATCGGTCTATTTCAAAGTGTCGATATAAAATGGCCAATAACATGCTTCAACATGTGTTTAATAAAGATCATCAAAGCCGAACTGATACAGTGATGCCAGATTGGGGATTTTGTCCCCATTTTGGGGAGTTTTGAGGCTTCTGGGGACAATTTTGGAGACCAAATGTTTGTGGGGACTTTTTGGGGGAATTCTAAAATTTTTGGGGACAAATCTGGGGCGTTTTTCAACTTTCTGTCAATGTTGGTAACGTAATTATGTATCCCTATGACTAGAAACTTTCAATAGCTTTATTGTTATTTGGGGATTTTTTTCAAAAATTGCCTTCATTTGGGGAAAAATCTGAGCTTAAATCATAGAAAAATCTGCTTGATATACTATATATATATATATATATATATATATATATATATTTTTTTTTTTTTTGAAAAAATTTTTATTTTCCCTTTTTAGTAGAAAGCAAGTTGGGGATTTTTTCGAAAAAAAAAAAAAACCGTGATTTGGGGAAATTTGAAGATATGTTTGGGGAAATAATTTTCGACCATCTGCCATCACTGAACTGATATCTACTAGAAGAGTTTTTTTGCAAATTTTCTTAGCGTTTAGTAAAAAACTTCTGAAAATATAAGGAATTATGGAATGTAATTTTTTTTAAATATTATTTTATTATTATCAAATATTTCGATAAAATATTTTTTTTATTAAGACTGTACATCAGTCCCTTTCTCCTTTCCCATGTTATCCAATGGGATTTTCGTTGCTTCGTTTTATAAAAATATCTCATTCAAAAATGAAGTTTTTCAAATTCTGTTTTTTGAATATTACTCTTTGAACGGGTCGCCTTTTAGCTTAGTGAGCAATTTTTCGAAAAAATTAATTTAAATATTTTATTTCAATAAGTAAATTATGGACTCTAAGTGTGGATCTCTAAGTAAATTATTTAAATTTATTTTTTCGAAAAATTGCTCACTAAGCTAAAAGACGACCTGTTCAAAGAGTAATATTCAAAAAACAAAATTCGAAAAAGTTCAGGCCCACCAGCGGCCGAGCGGTTCTGCGCTCAAAGCTGGTAGATGGGAGGTGCCGGGTTCGATCCCCGGTCGCGCTCGTCGACCTAGCCGTTCGGAGTTTTCCGTGGTTTCCTCCGAAACTCGCGTAAATACGGGCTAGGACCCCTTCGAAAGACCCCCACGGAGGGCATTCCCCCTATAGGCCTAGGACACTTAAGGGGTCAATCGGCCTTAATCCTACAACCAACCAACCATCGAAAAAGTTCATTTTTGAATAAAATATTTTTATAAAACGAAGCGACAAAAATCCCATTGGATAACATGGGAAGGGAGAAAGGGTGCTATCTAACTGATGTAAAATAAAGTTTTATCGTCAGTAATTTTACAGTGACAGTTTCTTTATAGTATTATATAATATTGAATAGTTTATTACTTTTTTATGTAGCATTTATTTTTTCTCTCTTTCCATTTATTTATTTATTTATTTATTTTATTTATTATTTATTTATTATTTATTTAGCATGTACGGCTTTAAAAAGCCGTACATGCTAAATAAAATTGGTTTAAATGCAAAATGAGTTACTTTAAGTAACAAAATGAAACTTCAAAATAATTTTGTTTAAATAATATAATTTTTATACTGACAATGTATACATACACACACACACACACATATATATATATAATATGTAATTCAAATTTCAATTATTGTGAAACTATTACGAATGTGAATTGAACATATATATTTAAAAGATATTGTGTAATGATTTGTAAGAGGATACAAAAATAAAAATGACAAGTAACTGACATTTAGGATGCATATAAGAGTTTTAAGTAAAAAATATTACTCTCTACGACCAAAAAAGGTGTATTCAGTGGCAATTCTGAACTATTTATAATGACAATTCTGAACTATTTAAAATGATTTTCATTTTTATTTAATACCTACATCTTAAGACAATTTTCTGAAGCTTTATTTTTAGTAGAATTATGAATTTTGATATACTTGGTACAAATAAAACACAGATCGCATATTAGCTGTGTTAAAATATGATTTTAAAATAATTAAAGCTTAAAATGGGAAGAATAGAGGATAAACTATACAGAGGTATACTAAAAAGCAATAGTATAAGTTATAAGAAACACAAAACATTAATTCACTTTTTATGATTTTTTTTTTTTTTTTATTTTTTTTTTATGATAAAGTTATGGTAGTAATATACCAGAAAATACATGGAAAACACTCTATACTTGTATACTTTAAAATTCGTGTGCATATGTCTTTAAAAAATATCAAATGTCTATTTTTTACTGCCTTGAAAGAAATATCGCAATATATCACTAATATCGATATTAACTTGGTGATATATCGCGATATTTAATTTCTGATATCGTCCAGCACTAGTTTTTAATTCCTACCTGATGTCATCATTTCTTATTTTATCCATTATAGAACAACCTTTCACACTCCTTAGAAATTTCATCTCTGAAGATTGTATTTCACTGTAATCACTCTTTTTGAGCGTCCATGTCTCGCTTCCACGTAGAAGAGTTGGTATCGTCGTTGTCTTGGAAAATTTTATTCTGGTTATATTAATTATATATTTTCATAAAATAATTTTGAACTAAAAAAATTATTTTATGAAAATTAGTTATAGCCTATAGCACTCATGTGTAGTATAGCTTTTACTTAGTGTGAAATCTTTTTTTAATCAGTTCAGTAGTTCCCGAAATTACACTCCACATACAAACCTTTCTTCTTTATATATTTCACTGCGCTGCAAACAAAAAAAAAAAAAAAAAAAAAAAAAAAATCGAGCCCTGATACCATTTTTGCTGATTCCCTTTAGCAAGGTGCATTATCATCTTGAAATGCTAGTCGGTCAGGTGTCACTTTTATAATGGCCGTGATTTATTTAAAGTTAATTGATCCCTTAAGCATAAAAATTCATCCGACTTCTTCCAAAAGTTATCCACCTCCGTACCATAATGTACGTTGAATGTTTTACTGTTTTAAAAGTGTAGTTTTCATTAAGTCAGCCCCATTGTAGCCGTCCTACTAGCTTTTTTCATCAGCTCGAAATAAATTAAACTTGACTCATACGAGCAAGCCAGTTCACAAATAATTTTCTTATAATTTTCGGTCAACTGAAATCTAGCCTTTTTTTTTTTTTTTTAAGCCATTTCCTTAAGAATTTTTTTTATTCATATCTTCTGGTTTTTTACCTGCTTTGTTTAATTGTTCCCGCACTGTTTTTGAAGAAAGAATTTTGCTATACACTTTTTATTTTATTTTATTTTATTTTATTTATTTTTTAAATCTTTTTTAAGTTCTGAACATGATACAAATCGATTTTTTAAACATTTGCTTTTTAACTTGCGGTCATCTCGTTTGGATGAGCAACGTGGTCGCCTAAAGCCGAATTTCCAGTTTAAACAGCCAAAGAATTTTATATCTTGCTAAAAATCATCTCACCAATATTTCGTTAACATTTAATTATTTTGCCATGTCACGTACTAAAATATTTTTTGATTTTCATTCTAAAATTAATACTTTTTGTTGCATCGTTAATTGCTTTATCCTTGCCATTTTTGAAATACGTTGTAAAATTACAATTTTCCAGACAATTGAATTTTGTTTTTAACACTGAGCTCTATCCTAAAGAGTACGTGGAAGACAACGTAATAAAATCTGATCGAAAATTTGCTTTTTAAACGATAAAATTGGCGGTTACAGAAAAAGGAAAGAAAATATCCAAGTGCGGCTTTTTTTTTTTTTTTTTTTTTTTCTGTCCCTTAGTGTGATATCTATTCAGTTCATAATTTATTATAAATATGCTGAGCTAAAAGAAATTCTTTAACAGAATTTCTACAAATTTAAACAGAAAGAGTTCAAGCTAAAATTGTATTCCCTCAAACCTCCAGAAATATATTTCGTAGCTAATCTACTTAGCGGGAGAATACACCAAGGAGAATCTATGTTTGGGATATTAGGATTTACGATGGTCGATGCCAGTTTTTGAGCGTGTTAGAATTCTCAATAATAAGTACATGGAATTGTTAAATTTGAGTTTATTTACTTCGGAGATACTTTTAATATGTAACATACTCAAATTTGACGCAATTTTACTCATTTTAGAGTATTTTTCCGGAGAAATTTCTTTTATGCATGGAGAAATTTCTTAATCTTCCATTGCTTCCAACTGTAGGGTTTAAGGTCACTGTTTTAATTTCTTTATGACTAATATTATTTGTACTACTTATTCCAATTCTTATTTTGATTTTCATTAAGGTACATTTCAAAAACTTCAGAAATCATGTTAATAAACATCTGTCAGCTATGGTTTTTAAATATCTAATTTTACTTAAGATTAACATAATTTGTATTTTTAAATAAAAAAGTCGCTATAATAAGAATAATTATAAAAATTATTAATTTATTTAATATATAAGGTCCAGTTTTAAATTTAATAGATTCCAATCAAAATGACATTTTATTGTATGAAATTTATTCAGTCTTTTATAAAAAACAATCTCTAATTTTGTTTATATCTTATTTCAGGAATAAATGTATTTTTAAATTTATACACTTTCATTAGTAAACTTATTAGTAACTTATTAGTAACTTCATATTAGTAAACTTATTTTTATTAGCAAAATCTAAGTTAATCATATCGTTAAAATAATTTATTTTCGTAAATTAGTCTTAAAATAAACTAAGGTTGCGAAATTTTTTTGATATCCGGTATTTAATCCCTTAACTGCCCACAGGGTGTATAAATACATTTTTCCAAAATACGATTGGAACAAAATAAACCTTGAAAGTTGTCTTGATAGTGTTTTCGAAGGATTTACTGATTTAAGTGTTGAGGGAGAATAGTGGCATTGGGAGGTAAATTTATGTCTTAAATTTTTATCGGCAGGTAAGGAGTTAATAGATTTTAGCTGCCTAAATTCTTTCTTAATGATTCTAGTTTTCAGTTTCAAGGGCGTCTGCCGTAGCTTGATTACTGTAAATAGCATTTCTTTCAATAATAATAAATAAATAAATAAATAAATAAATAAATTCAAAATGACATATTGATGGTGTCAGTAAATTAATTATGCATCGCGTTTTTGTTTCACCAATTATAGTTTGTCTATTTTTTAACAAGCTAATGACTTTTAAATTGACCGATTAAATCTTTCTCTTGGTACTTTTTATGGCGCAGATTTGAGTGTCACGTCATTCTTGGCTAATTCTACAATAAAAATTTAAGTAAAAAAACATTTGTTAACATTAGAAGCTATTTATTGTGAAGCCTTAAAAAGCATAAAATAAACATTTATTGTGGCAAAAACATGCTATAAAGAAATGAAAGTTTTAACGCTGAGGAAATTTTAGAATATATATATATATAGAGAGAGAGAGAGAGATAGATAGATAGATAGATAATTCACTTATGCAAGAGATGACATTTTTTAAAAATTCAAAATATTTTAAAAAGCATTAGAGACTAATATTCTTAGATATTAGTTTTTTGTATAATTATTCGTTAAGTCATAAACTTCAAAGGTCTCGAAAGTCTTTAAAAAATATTTTGAATATTTAAAGATTTTCATCTCTTGCAAAAGTGAAATATCTATATTATTCTCTAAAATTTCCTTAGTGTTAAAACTTTCATTTCTATAGCATGTCTTTGCCACAATGAATGTTTGTTTTATGCTTTTTAGGGCTTCACAATAAAAAGCTTCTAATGTTAAAAAATGTTTTTTTACTTAAATTTTTATTTTGTGCTTTTCAGTTATAAAAAAAGCTTCTTAAAAAAAAAAAAAAAATCTAGTCAAAATTTCTTAGGATACTGTGTAGACAACTAAAGATTTTTTTTTCTCAATTGACATTTTTTTTTTTTTTGGGGGGGGGGGGGGGGGCGGTGGGAATCACATCCACATTCGTGGATCGAACCCACGACCATCGCGTTATCAGCATGACGTTCTAACCAAAAGTCATAGAACATGCTAGAAAAATCTAACAAATACAAAAAAAAAAGAAAAAAAAATCTTGAATGCTTTTTAAAATACTTTGAATATTTAAGAATTTTCTTCTCTTGCTTCTCTTTCTTCTCTTCTCTATACTTTTCTTTAAAATTTTCCTATTGTTGAAACTTTTATTTTTTTATAGCATGTCTCTATAAGAATAAAATTTTATTTTCTGCTTTTTATAGGGCTCCAAAATAAAAACCTTCTAGCGCTTTTTTTTTTTTTTTTCTTTTTCTTTTTTTTTTTTTTTCTTTTTCTTTTTTTTTTCTTTTTTTCTTTTTAGTTACTAAAAAAGGCTTCTTAAAAAAAAAAAAAAAAAACTAATCAAAATTTCTTAGGTTACTCTGTAGACCATGGAAGGTTTTCTTTTTAACAAATGATATATCTTTTCTGTTAATTATCTGCAAAAAAATAACAGGACGGCCTCTGACGACTAAACGCTAGACTATAACGTTATTAACATGACACTTTAACCAACCGAGCCAACGAACGACGTGAAAATTTACTTATATTACTTTAAAATGGAGGCACCTTGTTTTTTAGCGTGACGCGAAGACAAAATCCAATTTCAATAAAAAGCTTCTAATTATGATTTCACAGCCATATGATCATATGCCCTCTCTTGCATCTGCGTGTAAAAGTTGTTTTTAATAAAGCTCTCAATGTCATATTAAAAACCATTCAACCTTTTCTTCTTATAAATAGAAAGTGGTGTACATTTTGCGTCATAAACTGAGTATGTGTAAAAACTTTCTTCATAAAATAAAAATAATTCTTTGAGAAAGGATCTTCTTGATTACTTGCGTCTTTCCAAAACTGTGGCTATTTATTACCTTCTTCTATATTCAATAGAAGAAAGTATTGGATTTGTAAAAATTTTCAACCTCGGGTTTTTGATGAATAACTTTATTTTACCATTTTTAGAAAATGTCTATCTGTCTGTCTCTCTCTCTGTGTGTGTGTGCGTGACAAAATTTTGTGGCAACTGTTTCTCAGGTACTACTGCACAGAATTTAATACAAATTGATAGGTAGTAACACACTGACATAAATTGATGCCTATCAACTTTTGGTAAAAATTGTCCAACAGATTGCGTTGCCATCCCGCTTTTTCTAAATTTTTCACATGATGGTATAGGACAAAATTTTGTATAAATATGCATAAAGAGAACTATTTTTTAATAATCATTATGAAATTTAAAAGAATTATTTGTAACAGAGATAATCAAATGGGGAAAAAATGTGTATGCAGGACACTCGCCTACCCCCTGGGGGGTAGGAAGTCCCCTCTCGGTGGGAATAAATTTACATGATGGGTGTCTTTCAAAAGAGCTCGCCAATACCTTTAAAACGAATGGTTGAACTATTGATCTGAGATCATTTAAAATAAAGTTATCGATTCTTTTTTTTATGTAATATTGAGAACAAAATTGACTTTTTTTTTAATATTTAGTTTTATACCACTTGTCTAATATGAAAATTGTCTGTATTATCATGGGAGATAATTTTTTAAAATAATAATATTAATACATTATTTTTACTGAGTGAATTTGTATAGGAAAATATAGAAGAAAGGCATGTGGTGGCCATGATATACTAGGTTTTTTTTTAGTGTGGATGAAAACCTTTAGAACAACATCCTCCAACAAGTTTCATTTTTAACATCTAAAAATTACTAAGACGACTTTTATATATTTTTTCTATTTTTATATAATTATATCGCCCCAGTACTCTAAATAATTCTATTTCATTTTATCTTGAAACCTGCACTGATTTTATGCATTCTGGTTTCATCCTGCAGTTGTTCCTACTGTGTTTTACGAACAGAGGCTTCATACTTAATTAATTCGAATGGAAACAATTGATGCTTGTTTTTTCAATTTAAGAAGTTTGCTTTTTTTTTTTTTTTTTTTTTTTTTTAGGACGGAGGACAATTAGCTCAATCTACGGATTTTTACGATACCAGTTTTACGATAGTTGGACATTTATCGAAATCGTAAATTTATCGAAAATATAATTGAATAATTCGAAAGCGATGTTATAATAAAAAAAATAATAATAAATAAATAAATAAATAAAACTAATAGTCCTCCGGACAAAACTAAGTTCTGCTTTTGTCAGAATTTTGAAAGAAAAAGAAAAAAAATTAATAATAATCAGTGATCGAAACAGATAGTATCGAAAAAGTTGAAGAAGCCCTTTTTTTACACAAAAATACATAATTTAATTTAATTTTTAATTGTTGCCAAAAATATTTACGAGTTGATTTTAAATTTTTTTGAAATGAAAACAAATTCTCGCGTAAATCTTAAAATTGACATAAAACTTTGTGAAAAATTAAATTTGCAGGGTAAAATTGAGGTCTTTATATTTTTAATGTTTTTTAGGTTTAAAATAGTGCTTGCTGAAATATCAGCTGAAATGACAGTATCGTTTTTCTTTTTTTTTTTTTTTTTGTACGGAAGACTATTAGTCTCAATCTACGGATAAAACGTTGTCGCCAGTTTTACGATAGTTGGACATTTATCGAAATCAAAAATTTATCGAAAATATAATTGAATAATTTGAAAGCTATGTTATAATAAAAAAAAAAAAAAAAAAAAAAAAAAAAGGAAAAGGAATGAAAAACTAATAGTCCTCCGTACTAAACTAAATTCTGCTTTTGCCAAAATTTCATCAAAATCGTGTTTTCTGTTTCTTTCTTCTCTTAGAAAGAAAAAGAAAATAATAACAATAATAACAATAATAATAATAATAATAATAATCAGTATCAAAACGGACAGTATCGAAAAAGTCTTTTTTTTTTTTTTTTTTTTCCCAAAAAACTTTAATATGGCATTATACGACAAAATTTCGTATAAATGCACGTAATGAGAACTATTGTTAATTGTCCCTCCTCTCCCCCTCCCCTTATTAGTTTATTAGTAGTTACGATTCTCCGATTCGTAACTACTTATCGATTACGATTCTCCTGTTTTATATATATATATAATTAATAAAAAGTGGTCTAGTAGTTTCCCTACATTTAAACTTTTCTTAAAAGTGCGATATAATAATATATGGATATAATGCTATATAATGCTTTAATAACGTTCAATGGCATTTCATTGTTCTTTCATTCAGATTAAAGGGTTTAAGGGATGCAGTCATCTTGCAAGAAAGGGTAACGGGTCCTGATAATTGAAAATGAAACAGATTATGTGATACGAACTACAGGGTGGTCCGAAAAACATGATAGAAAGTAAGCGATCATTGTGGAAAAAAGACAACATGCAAGAACATGAAACATGTTTTATTGAATAAAGATATGAATGACATTTAATATACAAGATGCTTAAAATGTCTACCGTCCCCGACTATAGTGTTATAAAGCCGGTTCCGAAACTCTGTCATAATGCGCTGGAGTGTGCCGTAATCAAGTGCATCAATCTCACTTCTGATAGCCAATTTCAGGTCCTCCAGTGAATCAGGGCTATTCCTATAGATTCTAACCTTGATGTAACCCCATAAGAATAAGTCGCACGGATTTGGGTCCGGACTGTATGGGGTCCACTCTATCCCGTGCCCCACGAATTTCTCTGCATCCAATGCAATCAAACGCTCACCAAACGTCGTTTCAAGCCACGTGAAGACGTCAGAAGTTTTTTTGGGGACGAGCCCCATCTGGCTTGAACTAGTACCGGCCTGTCCTGTTGAGATGGCCCGCATCAGGGCCAAAGTGACGCTTTAGCAACTCTCGATACTTCACTCCTGTGACCACACCATCAATAAATATCGGACCAATTATCTGCTTCGACGATATGGCACACCACACCATGACCCTTTGTGGATGCAGTGAAGAGATGGCGCTGAGATGAGGATTTTCCGTACCTCAGTGGCGCCAGTTTTGTTTGTTCACGAAACCATTCAACTAAAAATGGGTCTCATCACTGAACCAGATCTTGTATTAACTGATGGAACCATTTTTAAGTTCCTCGATTATGTGGTTTGCGAAATCTCTCCGCTGCACAGTATCCCCCCCCCCTTTAGCGGCTGTCACATTTGGATCTTGTATGGACACAATCCTACTGCTTTCATTAGCCTTTGTAATGATGTTTTGAATATGCTTAATTGTTGGGCCGCCTGTCGAGTGGAAGTGGTTGGCTGATCCTCAAAGTATGCGCGTGCAGGCTCCCTGATGTCGTCAGTAACAGCTGCTGATTTTCGTCCCGACGCCTTTCTTTTTGCATCCTAAACACTCCCTGTAGATTCATATCTGTCCATCAACCTGTAAACAATGAAAATCAGTGGGAAATTAGGACCATTACATCAGTCATCTGATGGCTTAAAAATCACTGCGACTTTAGAGTGCTATAACTTACTGCGCGATTATCTCTTCACTAAGCGCCCTTTTCTTTTTGAACTCTGAACGCAATGCCCGTCGAACGGGGAAATTACATCGGTTATTCTCATAAAATTTTCTTACGATATATAATCGATCATAAAAGATTTGTGATTCTATATTGCTTATTCTTTATTTCCGGTAATTAAGCATTCAACTGAAATGTCACAATATGTGCTATTATAATATGGAAGAATTATATTTGCATCAATACATTTGAAATCAGAAACTTAAAATACTTTCTATCATGTTTTTCGGACCACCCTGTAACAAGATCAAAAAACTAATCCAGAAAAAAAAAAAAAAAAAAAAAAAAAAGAAGAAAAGAAAAGAAAAGAAAACAATTCAAAAAAGTAATTCTAAACTATCAAAATTTAATCTTTATTTATTTATTTTATTTATTTATTTTTTAAGTTATTATGTAGTGGAAGATGCATGGCATTGACTATTCTCTGAAGCAATTCTATCAAGAAATTTCGGCATACTGTAATGTAATTCACTGGTAATAGTTTTCGGTGATTTATATGATAAAGCACATTTTACTATTGTGAACTCTGGTATGACGTCTCCTGAAAAAAATTAGAAAGAATTTAGATTTACATTTATGACAGATAAATTATGAGTGTTTGTTTTTTAAGTTACATAACGCAGCCGTCACACGCCAGAAAAAATGCCGTTAAGTTTAGTTAGCGACGTGTTTGAACATTTCATGATGATTCTCATTTTATTTTATTTTATTTTATTTTAATATCACGTTTTGAAGTGTCTTGATTACGAAAGTCCAATTTTTAACGGTTGATCTGTATGCATATCTGTTATCAGCATAACTTAAAAACAAATAACGGCAGGAAATTCAAATTTCGTATTTTGAAGTTGTATTATGTTGCCATTTAAAAGATTGATCAAGATTGGCAAGTCTGAAGGCAAATTAGCAACAGCCTTGATTTTTTTTTTTCTTTTTTTTCTTTTTTTTTTTTTTTTTTTAATAATTGTAGGCACTATAATTGAGGGGGGCGGTTGCCCCCTTCACACAGGGAGGCACAGGGGGTCAAATAAAATTGTTTCTAAACCTATTTTTTAAAGTACATTGAACTTTGTTATCTTAAGTTATTGTTTTTTAGACTTAATCTGCACAATATATCTTCATAGTATTGAAATGCAGGTTAATAGAAAGTCATGTGAATGACACCCCAAGTGATTTTTTTAATTAAAATTATTATTTTGATTTTTGTTTATTTATTTATTTATTTTTATTTTTATTTTTATTTTTTAATCAGCATTTAATCCCAGTACATCGATGCAGTTTTCTTTAGTGTGGGGAATTCATTTTTTTTAATTTTACAGTAAATCTGAATTTTATTTTTTATTTGGATTTCCTCAGTAGTAGCGCGTATTATGTCTAATAAGAAAAAAAAAGGGGGGGGTGGAAGAAAAAATATTGTTTAAAATGTATAAAGATATTAAAAAATTTAAAAAATTAAAAACTAGGAAGTAAATTAGCTATATAGAGATTGAAGTCCACACTATCATACACAAAATGAAACAGTAATGCTATATTCAGTTACGTTTTCTCTTTGGAAACCAAGCAAGGAAATTTTACACAAAAATATATGAAAACAAATATTTGACCACAAAGTTGATATTAACTTCTTAGTGGTTTTTGAAATAACACTTCTTTAGAAAAGAAATATATGGATCATTATTATTGGAAAACGCGATATTAGTTTATGTAAAATTGCGTTTGGTTTAGAAATTTTAAAAGACGCATGGCATACGTAAATGTACAGGTGTAAATCATCTAAACCAGTTGCGATGACATTTAATTTAGTAAATACACACTTAGAAATCCTTAATTTCATTATAAACTTCAGAAAAGAATAAAATGAATAAATATTTGAAATTTTAGCGTTTGTAGCTCCCAGAACTAAAAAATTATGAAGCCTGAACGGAAATATATTCTTTTTCTCAAATTAAATGTTTTGATTATGTTATACAATATCTGAAAAATTTTCCGAAATTTTTATGTACGTGGGGGTTGTCACCCAGTTAGTTTTTTATGATTGGCTTTTCATGATATGATTATGTTGGCATACTTAGCAACAAAAATAATTAATATGATGATTTGGAAAACCTGATATATACAGGATGGCCATAATTACACTGCTAGTGTTCAAAGGGTATTGGAGAGAAAACTACTGGGAATATTCCAGTGAAATTGGATATCTACACGTTTCAGAACATGCGCAAGTCAAATATGAAAAATCATATATGCAAATTTTAAGCCCATAAACAGTATAAAAACAAGACCAGATTGAGTAATGGTCAATCATGACTCTGAATAAGAAGGAAAGTGCATTGTTAGTGAAGATATTCTATCAGAATGGTAGCAATTATTCAGCTACTCTGAAAGAATACCGGCGTATGAAACGATAAAAAAGAGGTCCAATGAGTGTCAATGGATTGAAATAATTTGATTTCTAAATTTGAAGAAACGGGAGAATTGGGTGTTATTTCAGGCACAAGAGGGCGGCGTCCCGTAAACCCGAAAACAGTGCAACAAATTGATGACGCTATTGCTACTACGAGCAGCAGTTCAGGAGCCAGTATGCTGCAACAAGTGAGCGCAAGAAGTGTGGCTCGGACATTATCTCTTCCCTGGTCAACTGTGCATAAAGTGTTGCGCCACATTCTTTGGCGTTATCCGTATAAAATTAAAATGCTTCAAGAATTGAAATCTCATGATGCCACCCGAAGAACTGATTTTGCAAACTTTGTCCTGTCGAAAATCAGTGGGGATGACACTTGGATACAGAGGGTCTTGTGGACAGATGAGGCGCATTTTACAATATCAGGTAGTGTAAATGCGCATAACTGCAGGATATGGGGAAAGAAAAACCAATACGCTAATCGTGAAAAACCCCTCCATTCCGATTATGTAACTGTATGGTGTGGAATTTCTTGTGATTTTCTTTTGGGCCCATATTTCTTTGAGACCCCAACTCCAAGTGCTCCCAAACGCTGTAGTGTACAGCGACTAGCTACGGTGCTATGTTAAAAGAACAATTCATAGGAGCATTTCAAGAGAGACAATGTTTAGAAACCACGATATTTATGCAGGTTTTATCTGTTGGGACATCTGAAAGATATGATTTATAGAGAACGACATGCTTCTGTTGTTGAATTGAAATCTAGCATAACGAGACATGTGAAGTCTGTTACAACAGCGATTTTAAATGCGACGGTGGACCATGCTGTTTTACGTTTTCAGCATGTGGTTGCATCTGGTGGTTCGCATATTGAGCACATCATGTGATAACTTTATTGAATAAGTAATGGTTTAATTGTTTTCCAAAGCGTCTTTATGGATTGTTTAATTTGTGATCTTAATTTACGTTAATTTTTGATTACATGATACTGTAAAAATTTAATTACTGAAGGGATTTGTATGGAATTTTGGTAAACTGTAAGTGATGTTTTATATTGTTTATATGCCTCTTATAATGTCATTATGCTCTGTCTATCGGTTTTGGAAGTTGTATATGTCACCGGTGAGCATTGAAATACGATACAGCGCCACCTATCGGGTGAAAATAGAGATTTTTTAATTAATTAATTAATTTAATTTTTGCATATTTGATTTGCGCATGTTCTGAAATCTGTAGATACTAAATTTCACTGGAATATTCCCAGTAGTTTTCTCCAGCACCCCTTGAACACTTGCAGTTTAATTATGGCCACCCTGTATATACAGGATCCGCTAAAAGTATCACATTCGCCTTGTATCACGGAACATTTCGTAATTTCTGAAGACTGTATGGAAACGTGCTCAATTAGGGAGATTTCGTTTTGTTACAAATTGTAAGCTCTCGGTAGCATAGGGAGCACCTATTTCGGCCATCTTTATATTTTGAAATAAGAGAAGAGATTGTTTTCTCGTTGAAAGGTTTACTAAAGACAAACATTTAAAAAGAACGTCTTAGGATTTTTTTTTTTTTTAACTTATGGAATTTTAAAATTAAAAATGCAGTTGATGAAAAGTAATACTTTTTTTCGTTACATGATTTACGACATTTAATGGTTTAACATGTCCCCGTAAAAGCATCCCTTTGCACCTCCTGCACTATTTTTGAAACATAATTTTGAGATATATTATGCACGATTTTTAAAGATTTTTACAGAATTATGAAATTTCTAAATATTTCCGAAATAAAAGTAGGTGGTGTAATATCTCGCAAGAAATTTCAACACGAAACTACAGAGCATAAGATTGCGATTAAAAAGATTTTTCCACCGCGCTAACAGAGTACCTTTTCTCCTATTTGAAAATTAAAATTTTGACAACCCCCACTCTAATTGCTCCTTATGACTCATTATTATTATTGTTATTATTATTATTAACCAAGCAAGATTCCTCTGAAATTAATTGTCCAAGTTTATTATACACTCATGTTTGTGAAAATTGCAACACCAACAAAGCATGCGAATATAAGAATGATATTTATTGGGCACATACATTATAGTAGAAAAAGCAATCGATTAAATTTTCAGGATGTTTTAAGTAATATATCCTGAGAAAACAGTACATAAAGCAGCGACCTCTGGGAGTAATAACTACACTTATCTGCCAAGGCATTGAATCGAACAACGATTGGATGACATATTCGGGTACAGCACTTCATGAAGCTTCAACAGGATGCCACAATTCATAGACCGTAGTTACTGGTGAGGGGTGACGAACCACTCGCTTTTCAACGATTAAACAGACATTTTCGTTGGTGCGAGATCAGGAGAACGTGCCGGCCATAACAATGGTTGAACACATTCTGTATCAAGGAAAGGCCGGACGATACAGACGACTTGCGGTCGTGCATTATCTTGCTTAAGTGTTGTGCTACGTAAGCCTAGAATAGAGGGCAGATGAGCGGGCCTTAACTCACCCGAAATTTAATGGCCGCTACTCAGAGTGCCGTAATGCGAACAAGAAGTAATCTAGACGTGTATCCGATGGGACCCATACCATCACTGCAGACGATGGACAGTGTGACGATGTCGAATCCCAGCTGGTAATGTGCATTATTCACAATGCTGTTAAATACGGATGAGGCAATCTCGATGCTGTAAACAGGATTGTAATTTGTCGGAAAAGCGACTTCACGCCATTCCTGCGTCCAGGGGGACCTATTCTCCGACCCGACAATATCTCAATTTCGACTGTGGCAGTCATTATTTTGATCACATGACGTCACATTCCGACTTTTTCATATTCTCCCTCTCTGCGTCGTAGAAATTTCCGGTGAAGATCCGGTTTGGTTTCGTCCTTATCATACCGACACCTCGGCGCAGTCGTTATAATGACGACTCGTCGCTATTTCATTCATTTCTCGTGAATGATTTTATGGGAGAGATCAGTTTATTGATGTATAAATTGTTATTGTGAGATTAGTTTATCCTCTCTTTCTACCCTATATAGTTTTTTAAAAAAAAGCAGACCTATATAAGCTAAAAGCACCAGTAGTGGACCCTGTACCAGTAGTGGACACTTTTAAATTTAAACTTGGAAAATAAGCTTTATATTATGTCTGAAGGTTTGAACAATGTTCAGGAAGGAAGTTATAGTCATCTACAATTAATGCCTATGACTATAAGTAATTCCAGCCATTAGTTTCAGAATAACATTCATTTAAATAAAAAAAATATGCACTTTTCGTAATATTGCCGATTTTTATTTTCGTTTTGAACAAGGAAACAAAACTTTGTTTGCTTTGCCTCTGCTTACTTTTAACTGATTTCTTCCACCTTTTCCTTTCATATGACTAAAATAAGTATGCAGAATTCATTTATTGCTGTGTTTTATAAATCTCATATTAACATATGGTACTTTTATGGGTGTCCACTACTGGTACCAAAAAATGCCATCATGACCAGTAGTGGACACCTCTGTCCACTACTGGCTCATTTGATTTTTGAGGTCAGATCCAGTAGTGGACACAGCTCTATAATCTACCAAATCTGGAGTTGAGTGGAGTGTTTTAAAAGTCGCACTAAAGTTACGCATTGAGCAATTGGTGACAATTTGGGACACACTCCTAGGATTAGTAAGGAGACATGGTATCACAATTTTAATTTTCTGCGGATAGGATGACTCCCATTCTTTCTTAAATTTAGAATGTGGAACAAAATGGGAATTCACTTGAATTATGAGAAAATCTCGATACATTTCAAGTATTTTTTATTCGCGATTTTTTTTTTCCGGTTTCCATATTTTACTAGTTGGTTAATTGGTTCCCATTCAAACAAAGACATTGAAATATTACTGCGGGAATTATTTAGAGGTTTGAGGATGAGTGGATTTTGTCTCGCAGCAGTGCTACATTATGGGCAATTGGCAACGATCTGGAACTCCCCTCTAAGATAATCCGAAGTTATTTTGTGACCCCCAGTGGTTTAATTTGGATGGCATTATGGAGGACATTGGTATTTAGAGAGTTATATTTCTCATGATTGTTTTATGTAGGTCCGAGCAGTTGGCTGGTTCGTGCTCTTGTTAATTAGTTATGCTCGTTTAAGTTATCAATTTCGCGTGAAAGACGTTGTGGTGCAAAAAGGGGTACAACAAGGGTGCAAAAAGGACAAATCGAAATGTGGCGGTTTGTCACCGGAGAAAAACTTAGGGATGACTCCCAAATCATGGCCTTCCCCTCCGAGGGGGATCAAAATTATGATGGTATGTCTCCTGACCATCCTAAGCGGTGTCTCCCAGACCGTCTCCTATTGCACGTTGCATAGCACTAGTGCGACATAAAATCCAACCAACCAACCCAAATCATTGCCAGTAGCCAACTACATACCTTTAGGGTGACGTTCAACCCACTAAACCTCAACCTCAACGTCTTTAAATTGCTGAGAATGGAATTATGGTGACTCTACGATATTTTTACCCATAGATTCAGAAATTACCATGCCTTAACAATTTTGAATAACAAATGTGTGAATACTAAGGCGAACATTTTTTTTAAAGAGAAAAGGGGGAGAAATTGAGGAATTATAATCCCTAGACGATCTAGAATAAAAATTATGCAAATACTAAGGTGAGCCGTTAATACGGTGTCTCTAATTTCAAAATAAGAAATGGTGATAAAAGCAGCACATAAAAAAAATTCAAAAGTTCATTTTAAATTATAAAATTGCGACAAAAGCTTTGCTTAGGTGATTGGTGATTGGGTTTTTACGTCGCACTAATGCGCAGATGGGCAATTGGCGACGGTCTGGGACACACCCCTAGAGGTGGTCCGGAGACATACCATCACAATTTTGATCCTCCACGGAAGGGATGGCTCTCCCGCTTCGGTAACCCCCAGATATATAATTTTTGATGGGAACATGGAGGACATTGTGGCCACGACAGATTTTACGTGCACCAGCCACCATTAGTGTACACGACGGTATTTGGCCGGTTCTAGTACCGAACCCGCAATCTTCCAATTACGAGGCCGGCGCTCTACCGACTGGGCTACCGCGGCCCACTTTGCTTAGGAAAAAAAAAAAATATGCTGAGATTTTTACATATATAAATGCTACAATTAGAATTTTCCGTAATACAATCATAAAAAAGAAAGAATTAATAAGGGTGTGGAACATTAATTATTCTTCGAGTCTCTAAAATTAAAAAAATTACACAAAAAGTAGCCAGAAAATGTGCTTAAAGTATTCACTTCTGGTACTTTTTCCTTACGTACTTTTACATTCGGCAGCAATACTATTGCAGTGCTAGCAATAATTCGTATTTAAAAGATGTGAACCTACCTAACCTAATATTGTTTTGTTATTAAATAAGCAATTGTCGAGCCATGATCTTATTACTCTTTATGCTGTTTATAAAAAAGTAAATTGGTGATAAAAATTAGCGATCAAACTAAGAAAAAATATAAAGAATGTGGATGTGTGCTTCAATAATTTTGTAGCCGACAGTATCTCTCGATTAGAGAGCCTACAAGTAGAGAAGCAAGAATAGCGAATCATCTTCTGATTGGCTTGTTTTTTTTTTTTTTGGCAAAAATTTCCATTTACAGTCGGCAGCAAAAGTATCCAATAACTAGCCAATAATTCCTATATCAAAAAGGTACACTTAATACTGCTTTTTTGAAATAAGTCCTTGTCGAATCATGTTCATAGTCTGACTATTTATTTAACAAAGCAGTATTAAGAGAAAAAAAATTTTAGACAAAGATTATTGCTATTGCTCGTATACTGTTGCTGCCGACTGTAAGAGTGTTCTTGATAAAGTCGGCATCAAAAGTATCCGAGCACTAGCCAATAATTCCGATATAAAAAAAATACACTTAAATCTGCTTTGTTAAATAAATCCTTGTCGAATAATGTTCTTAGACTGAGTAAGAACATGACTCGTCAAGGATTTATTTAACAAAGCAGTATTAAGTGTACTCTTTTTAGACAGGGATTATTGCTAGTGCTCAGATACTTTTGCTGCCGACTATAGCTTTAAAGCGCTGTGCTCAAAATTATACCTAAACTAAAGGATTATTAATTTAAAAAAAAAACAATGATATCTGTAAATTTGAAGTTGTTGCTATTAGACTGAAATGTGTCCGAATTTTCTACCAAAACCCACACTGTTAAAAATTTCTGTATATTTAGTGTAAATATTTATCCAGAGTCTCTGAAAATTTACAGTAATTCTTAGTTAAAAATGTATAATCGAGATTCTCAATTTTTATTCTGTATTTTTACCTAATTTTATTATTTAATTTTTTTAATTAAAATTAAAAATAACTGTTTCTACTTTAGAAAAAGCATTCTATGTCCGAAATATATTCTCACCAATAATTAATTAAATTAATATTAGTTATTAAAGTGAATGTAAAAAATAAGTTTTTTAACATCTCCGTTTACTTTTTCTTTGTAATTTTACGTAAGACTTAATATAATACATTACACAGAGTTTTCTGTTGAAATTTTTAACAGTGCAGTTTGGAAGAAAAAAATGTCAGCGACGAGTATGCGTCGTAGTCTAATTTAATAATTTGTCATCTCTCATCTTGGAGGCTCTCCACTCTGGAAAACTCTTAAGCGTGATCCAAGACCGATGCCATTTGCCAATAGCGTAGAGCCATTGTGATGTAAAATCCACCCAAGCCTTAACCCTAAATGTTGTCCAAACCCTAACAGCACAAAACCTTCCAGAAACGTAACAATCATATGATATCGAAACATTGTAATTTGCTTTCCGATTGGTTTCAAAAACATCGAAATGTCTGTGATCGTAACAAAAAATCAGATACGTAACAGAAACGTTACAATCACTTAACAGATTGAACATCAAAAAGGGCAAATGCTTTAGAAAGGTATCAGAGAGCATACTTAAATGTGTTAAGATAATCTAAGATTGTGCAGTCGGCAGCAAAAGTATCCGATCATTAGCAAAATTTCCTATGTAAAAAATGTACAGTCACCCAAAAAAAAAACGCCACCCCCCACCTAATTTCGCCGTAAATTATCGTAGAAACATTTGACTGGTACCGATCGATTTGTAATAACGTCTAGTTTATAACGGTATAGTTAAATTTTGCCTAAGGGGTCGTCTACATAATAAAACTGGCATTAACTTCATTTTCTTCAATGGCAACCCCTATTTTTGACTTCATATTCAGATTTCTGAGATCAAGGCGGTTCGAAAAACATACCTATTTATATACCTTAAATCAATTTTAAATAGAGTTACACGTGAAAATGTATTAAGGGTCCGTCTATACATTTAGAAAATATAAATCACGATCTACCACCCAGTATACATTATTTATTAAGTTTCACACCGGAAAAATTTTTCAGAAATGTTAATTATAAAATAAAAAAAATGACTAATTCACAGAACTTTCTGAGTTAGTTTATGAATTAAAAGATTTTTATTGGTTTCTATTGATTAAACATCAGATAGTTCACTTCATACGAAGAAAATTAAATAGCTTGAATAGATATTAAAATATCTATCAAAAGAAAAAAAAAAAGATGAATGGTTTTAAATTTGTTTGAAAATTCAAAATTATTTTAACTCAAGCTGCCGTATAATTGTCTGAAACGGCGGCACTCAACGTGGTTCCCACGGCCGTTTCACAGTGACAATGGGAGTTTGTTCTGATACTGCAGTACTTTCATTTTCTTTAATTGACTTTTTTAAAATATTAAAACAGATTTTTTTATTTTTATTTATTTATTTTTTTAATTAATTATTATTATTTTTTTTTTCATGACATTATTAAAAACTTTTACATAAATCTCCACGATATTCTTTTGCTTTTATATTTTATAATGTGTAACAAATTAATATGTAAAATAATAAATCCTACTACTTAATGGGATGTTATAAAATTCTACACTTTAACACAGATACCAAAATGGACGGTGGGTGTAGAAAGGTTGACTACCCTTAATCTAAATCTTCACTTGAAAAGGTCAAAATGTTACATAACTCTTTTTTTTTTTTTTTTTTTTAAGGAAAAAAGAAGAAGATAAGGAGGAGAAAGACGGATCAAAACGAATATAAAGCATATTAAACGTTAATACCCTTTAAACACTGGAAAAAGGCGGGGTTTTGTATTGTGTGTCATTTGGGAGCTGTAGAGTGCCAGAAAATTACTTTATGTAATAAAACTTTTCATTTAAAGGGTATTTAAAGCAGCATTATATTTAATACATAGACTATTCAGAAAAAAAATACCATTCATCTGGTTCATGAAAAATAAAGAACATTTTCTGGCATTGCTCTATGTATATACATTCTTGTCAACCTATCCCGGAAGATTAGTGGTCCCGCCCCTTTCCGTACATTTTTTTCACATCAGTCTTTTTAGAGCCGTGTCAGCCATCGGTGGCTGACACTGATCTTTCCATTTAGGCTAAGTCAGCCGGCAGTGTAAAATATGATATAAAACTACAGAACTTACATAGTTTTAAGTAATTACTGACAATTTATTTAAAATTTACTTCATGTTTTTTTTTTTTTTTTTTTTTTTTTTTTTTTAAATAGGATTTTTATAGGATTATATCGTTAAGGCCTAATGGGGTTTATTGAAACTCGATAAACATAACACGCTTCTAAGCAGCACGTGTGGCCTGAATGGGATTTCCATAAGAATTCGCGTGGCGCTCAATGAGTTAATCGTAAATGTATTTGAAGTTAATTACTCTAAAAATTAAATTGTGTACACACAGGGGCGGGAACTAACAATGTTACGGGTTAGGTTGGCAAGTATGCATATATATTTTGCTTGATTTATAAAAATTTATAACACATTTTCTTCTTTTTTTTTCAGTATTTTGTGTTTATACCTCTCATTAAAAATATATACAATTATAAACATTTCCATACAGTAATGTATATAAACATATTGATTAAAGAAGATTTGTTAATATTATATAATTATTCTTTTATCTGTATAGTATATTAACACAAATATATTTTGTAAATTTCGCAGCATCGAAAAACAGCAACATAGCTTCCATATCAAGGCTTAATGTAAATAGCCCCGCCTTTTCACAAATTTTCTAAAACTTTATAATATAAAGCAAAATAATTTTGCATATTTGTAATTAAATCATTTAAGTTTTGTCTTCAATAATCCATTGTGATTTATGCATACCAGCGTCACATACAGAGTCAAATAGGAATATGCAAATTTGTCTTTTTTTTAAAATAGTGTTTCAGCGAATCAGAGGCGGGGCTTCTTTTCTTTTGAAATTCTTTCACAATCCCTCGCCTACATTGTGATAACTTTACAAAAATATGCCAATTTGTATAATAAACATCGAAATATTGCATAGGAAACAATAAAAATAACATAAAGGTAAATTAAAATAGTTTTCCCTCAAATTATATACAAACATTTACTTATAGAGGATACAGATTATAACAAGTGACGGCCCCCTAACAGGAATAAAAAGTGAAATATCACTGTAACTCAAAAAATAATGTTAGGAACGACCTGTAAATTTGGAAACCTATGTTTTTGATGATGCCCGTTCTATTCGTGCAAAAATTAACATAGGTCATAATTCATAATTTTTTCAAATATGAATTTATTAATAATTTTCATAATTCAAAAAATGTTTTTTTAGCAAAAATTTGCATGGAATATGTTTGGGTTACTTCATTCTAGCGAATAAAAAAAACAGAATTTAAATATCATAATTATTTCGGAAGATATGATTTAATTTTTGTCACATTCATTTAACATTAGCACCCCCAAACTTTGACAGCTTATAACTCTATGAAAAATTGAGCGAAATATATAAACTATACCATTTTCCGTGATGATTTGATCCAAAGAATTCAAATAAATTATAAAAAATGGGGGTTACCATTGAAATAAATGAAGTTGATGTCAGTTTTAATATGTAGACGCCCCCCTAAGTAAAATCTAACTATAACATTATAAACTAGACGTTATTACAAACTGATTGGTACCAGTCGCATGTTTCTACGATAATTTACGGCAAAATTAGGTGGGGGGTGGCGTTTTTTTTTTGGGTGACTGTACATATAATACAGTTTTGTTAAATAAATCCTTGTCGAATCCTGTTCTTAGTCAGTCTAAGAACAAGATTCGGCAAGGATTTATTTAACAAAACAGTATTAAGTGCACTTTTTTTTTTTTTTTTACATAGGAATTTTTGCTAGTGCTCGGATATTTTTGCTGCCGACTGTAATCTTTTTGCACCATAACTGAAACATTCTGTACTGTATGGGCAATTGAGATTTATATATTCAGAGACAAACTGCTAAAAGTGTGGACTGTCCCCAAGGAATGGGGACATTTGATCACCTTACTTTAAAGCAAATTTCAAATATGTCCAATATCCTCAAAGTGGCGGATCAAAATTAGGATGGCATGTCTTCAAAGTCAAACCACCTTTAAGGGTATATCCCAGGCCGTCACCAATCGCTCCTAATATAGCACTAGTGTAAAGTAAAATCTACTCAATCGATTTTAATCAAAGGTGTCCACTACTGGCTCATTTTAAGCTATCAGAAATCTTTTATTTTTACATATAAAAAGGGTACAATAAACAGTTTTCTTAATACACTCATGCAAAGAAAGAGTTAATAAAGGTGTCAAACATTAATTATTTTTGGAGTATCTAAAATTAAGAAAATTACACAAAAAATAGCCAGCAAACGTCCTTAAAGTTTCCACTACTGGTGCGTTTACCTTAATTAATGAAATTTTTAATATTAATATAAAAGAATACGCTTTTCAAAATTAAAAAGTAACTGAATAGAATTCTATATTTTAATCCTAACTGAAGTGATAGCATGAGAATATGATTTTTCAACTGTGTAATGTGGATATATGCTTATACATAATTATAATAGTTTTAACTAATAGTTTAACAATTTTTTCAAAAAAATATTTTTTCGCCATTTATTGCACAAATTGAGCAATATCGAAAAATCAGAATATTTTTTTCCTTTTTAAATGATCATTGTTTAAAAAATGTGTAATTTATTCATTCGATTCCTTTTTTCTTTAATAGCTGTTAAACTGAATTTACATTAATTTTTAAAAGTTTTTTTGCTGAAAAGTTCTTAAATTTTACTGTTTTTCGGAATGTTATTTTCAAAAAATGCAAATGTTTTATGCAATTTCTTTTAATGGTTTTTATTACTTATGAAAGATAAATAGTTTTCAACTGTAATAATTATGTACCAATATTCTATATTTTATTGACATAAAAACTAATTTCCTGGTGTATTCAATATAATTAAAATAATAATAATAATAATAATAATAATAATCTATCCTAAATCGTATGATAAACATGCATATCACGTGATTTTCAAAAATTCGCGTAAAATCTTTTAAACAAATACGCATTATATTCAGTTAGAATCGCCTTATATTATTAAAATCTTTGCGCATCAGTGTATCTGTGAGAAACGCATTGTGAGAGCTAAAGCTCCGACGCTAATGGTCGCAGCGGCTCGAAACCGGTACCAAAAGACGTGGAATTTCTTCTCCTCGACGTATTGACTATTTCTTAAGCGATGCGACCCTAATTAATGGAGATATTAATTAAAACGTCCACCTATGTCTAATCAAAAAACGTGTCAAAAACCGAGACGATCGTAATTTTCACTCTGAACCGTGTTCCTCAAAAGAAAAAGGAGAGAGAGAAAATTTCGCGGGTATTTGTAAAACGATCGCTGCTCAACTGTTAGAGATATTGAAAATACGCCTGTACCACGTGAAAGACCATTTATTACCGATTCTTACGGTACATTTTTTTTTTTTTTTTTTTTTTTTTTTAATACGAATTTTTTATATTTTTCAAAAAACTTTTAAAAAGGGTCCAAAATTTCTCTTTTTCTCGATCGTCTTTTTTTGAAACGCCCTGTACGAAAGAGTAATAAGTCCATTTCATAACAACCGATATATTTGGAAAGGTCATTTAATCCTCTTTCGAACCATATAAACATTTTAACAAAATACGGATTAGCGATCCATATTTTTAGATTTTACAACGACTCAAAGCGGTTTTGGGCTGTGTCTGTCTGTCGCGCGATAGCGGCCGCAAAAATAGCGCTATTGACTTGAAATTTGGTACACATGTTCATGAGTCCCTCGAAATCAGCTGTATAGTTTTTGGTATGTATTCCATTTATAGTTCGTATACAGGGAGACGCCAAAGTTTTTCTTATCATTACGGCCTATGGGAGGAATTTGTATGCATCGCGATAGCGGCCACAAAAATCAAGCTATTGACTTGCAATTTGGTACACATGTTCATGTGCCCCACGAAATTAGCCGTATACTTTTGAGTGTGTATTCCATTTGTAATTCGTGTACAGGGACACGTAAACGTTTTTCTTATCATTACGGCCTATGGGAGGAATTCGCATGTACCGCGATAGCGGCCACAAAAATCACGCTATTGACTTGCAATTTAGTACACATGTTCATGAGCCCAACGGAATCAGCTGTATAGTTTTAGGTGTGTATTTCATTTGTAATTCGTGTACAGGGACACGCCAAAGTTTTTCTTATCATTACGGCCTACGGGAGGAATTCGCATGTACCGCGATAGCGGCCACAAAAATCACGCTATTGACTTGCAATTTGGTACACATATTCATGAGCCCAACGGAATCAGCTGTATAGTTTTAGGTGTGTATTCCATTTGTAGTTCGTGTACAGGGACACGCTAAAGATTTTCTATCATTACGGCCTATGGGAAGAATCTGTATGTACCACGATAGCAACCGCAAAAATCAAGCTATTGACTTCCAATTTTTGCAGAAACGTCAGTGGAGGCGCTCTGTTGAGACTCAAAAGGATTTTGGGTTCCGTCTGTCCGTCCGTCTGTCTGTCTGTCTATCGTGCGACAGCGGCGGCAAAAATCACGCTATTGACTTGAAATTTGTTACACATGTTCATGCTCCCCACGAAATTAGCTGTATAGTTTTGGGTGTGCATTCCATTTGTAGTTCGTGTACAGGGACACGCCAAATTTTTTTTATCATTACGGCCTATGGGAAGAATTTGTATGTACCGCGATAACGGCCCCAAAAATAACGCTATTGACTTGCAATTCGGTACACATATTCATGAGCCCAACGGAATTAGTTGTATAGTGTTAGGTGTGTATTCCATTTATCGTTCGTGTACAAAAATTTTTCTTAACTTTACGGCGTATGTGAAGAATTTGTATGTACCGCAATAGCGGCCGCAAAAATCCTTCGATTGACTTGCAAATTGGCTTACACGTTCCAGCTTTGCATACAAGTAGCTGTATAATTTTTATTGCTATATTGTTTATAAACTGTGTACAGGGACACGCCAAAATTCTTAACATTACGGCGTATGTGGTGAATTTCGTTTAAACGCATTTTAATATCATTACTTTGCATTGAAGAAAATGAAACTAGCGTACGTGAGTAAGATGCTTAAACTTATGCTGTTTGAAGAAAATATGTGCTCTTAAGCTTTCTAATTAAAATACAGGACCTCACAAAAGTGTTCTGAAAATGTCACATAGACATCCAAACGATGTTAAATTTGGAACAATTATTAATTCTAAACGCAAGATAAGCTGAATAGTTTTTACTGGCGTATTTAAATGTTTATGGTTCGTTTACAAAGACACACGAAAGAATTTCGTAACATTAGAGCCTATGGACAAATTTTTAATTTAAGCGCGCACTTTAATGCGTTTATGCTGAGTTGAACTTAATAAAGTTAACATACATTATAAAGATGATTAAAATCATGTTTACTCTTAAGAAAGGTTATGTATAGAGTAAATAATTTATGGAAACACACAAAATAATTCCGAGTATGCACTGTAATCATCCAAATGATGTCAAATTAGTTTGAGAAATTAATGAGTTATAATTAATTAGGTTTATTCTTATTATTGGCGTTTATAATGATTGTGGCTACTTTTCCGGGATACATAAAGGAATTTCGTACTATTACACTCTGTAGTCGGCATTTCTAAAAAGTGTATTTTAACATGGTTACACCCCATCAAATATAATGAAATTTTAGAATTTTAAAAGCATGTTTTCCTGTTGAAAATTGTGGGCATGGAATTGATAATTAGTTTAAAGATTACGCAAAATATTTCCGATATGCTATGTAATTTTTTTTGTAAAAAATTTGGTATTTATGAATTTCAGGGAAATAATACAAGATCGTCGTTTATTAAGAATACATATTGTTGCGTACTTGGGGGTTCGTACGTTGTCCGAGAATGAAAGGCGAAACTTTCAGAAATCCAGTGATTTATTCACAGAAAGTTCCAGAAAAATACAGGTCTATAAACCGAGTATCAACTTTAATTCAACCAGTAAACATAGCTTAAACAACAGCCGTTAACAGCAAAACAACAGTACAAACTGTTTAGCAATAACACATAAAGCAAGTCTCATTCAAAGAGGCTCAAAACAAAGCAAGAATTTGACGAAACTGACACAGATCTGAGATTGACCGCCTTGGCTAAAAAAATGCTCCTTCTTTACTATTCTATCGAACACAGACTGTTCTGGAAAATTATCGTATCGCATCAGCCAATGAGATTAGAGCTTCCATATTTGGTATATCCCTAACAAGGATTTTCTCGCCAAGGTCGCCAAAAAATCGCCAAGGAGGGAAACAGTCACCAAGTTTGGCGCCAAATCCTTTTCTTTTCTTATTGGAGCTTTTCAACGCGTTTTTAAAGGAAAATTAGGCTATTTTAACGCTAAACCGACTAGAAATGCACAAAATTAGTATTTTATCGACTTACTAAGCCTCTTTGAAAGAATTTATACAAAAATAAAGGCAATCATTTACAATTCCGTAACAATTTTTATGATATACAAATAGGTATAGAAAGAGAGATAGAGCGGGGGGTTGAGGGGGTGGCAGCCCCCCTCAGGAATGTATCTGATTATGGTAATAAATCGATCGAATCATTATATACTATTATATAATAAGGAATAAATAAAAATGACCTATTGAATAATGTCTGATGCAAATAGGACGTTGAGGCTTCTGATCTGCAGATCCTCTAGATTTACGCTTCAAGCTATAGACTTTAATGAAATTCTCCATGCAAGCATTCCATTGCCGGTCGTTGGTTACCATGGCAGCTCCCGATGTCTCGAAAGCAGGGCTAAAGAGTTTTTAATTCCTGCGATAGATTCCTGATTCAGATCACATGTTTTTTGACTGTGATTAAAAATTGAAAATTTAAAAATTCTCCAGATTTCCTCTGTCGCACACAAAAGTTACTATACATAGTTTTCATCACAAGACAATGTTCGAGTTCAAATTTCATGAATTTCGAAGAATAAACAAAAAATTTACATTTTCATTTACATTTTAATTGCAAATTAAATTTTATTCTAATACGCATATTTCAAGTTAAAATTATGATTAAATTATTTTTAATACATCATTCGAAAGATATTTTAAAGTTCTTTTATGTTATTGAAGGTAGAATTCGAGATTTCACCTAATTTACTTGTTTTGAGGTGTCCTGAATCGGTTTTATTTTGTATCTACACTACTAATTAAAATAATTTCATAAGTAATACATCATTTGAAAGTTTGGTGATTTCGAATTGAACAGTAGATTACAGAATTTTCTACCGCCAGATGGCGCTGTAATATTTTAAAATTTTCATATTTTAGATTCTAATTATAATTAAATCATTTTTAATACATCATTCGAAGGATATTTTAAGGTTGTTTTTTTATATTATCGAAAGTGGAATTCGAGATTTCACCTTATTTACACGTTTTAAGGTGTCCTGATTAGGTTTTGTTTTGCATCTCAACTAATTGAGTTAGACCGTTCAAAACTGGTATATGTAGGTTAATTAGGAGGGACTGCAAGGGTAGGGGAAGTAATACGCGCAGGCAGCGCGCGTTTCCCCTAATGTGTGCGCGCAACGCGAACGGAACTGCACTGCCGATGGCAGAGGGGACACGGTCCGACTTTTTACCCAATGATAAATTAATTTTTAATTCTCTTTTCTTAAGAGTAAATGTTTCAGTTGAGAATGAATATGTGCGCGCAGCTCACGTATATCTTCACACGTGCGCGCGCATGGTTCTGCTCTACCGAAGGCAGTGGGGACCCGGTGAGAGTTCCTGCCCGATCAGAAATGTTTTTTTTTTTTTTTTTTATGAAGTGTCAGGGAATGAATACACTAGCTCCGCGCGCTCGCTACTGAAGGCACTGGGGACCCGGTGCGACGTTTTACCCCATCAGAATTTTTTTTTTTTTTTTATTTCTTTTCTTAAGAATAAAAGTTACTGTTGGTGATTCATTAATTACAGTGATTCATTTCAAAATAGTGACCCGCTGTCGGGCGAAGCTCGCTAGTTTATTTATTAAGCACTAGGGATGGGATAAACAGTTACATTTCAGTAATAGGTTACTTCATTTCGTACACTGTAAAAAAATAACTATTACTAGCTGCAAGAAACTCTCTGTGATTGGAGAAAATAATTATTTTCTCAAATCACAGAGTTTCTTGAATGTAAAAGAATAATTATTACCAGCTGCAAGAAACTCTCTGTGCCAAAAATAAATTCAAAAACTGGCGTACAGACAATAGCAAGAAATTAAAACTTCTTCACACCATAAATTTTAAATCAGCACAACCGGTTTCGAAAGGACGTAGCCTTTCTTAATCAGGTGCAAACACGTGCAACTGCCTTGGAGGCAAAAGCAAGGAAAAGAAAAAGCCTTTGCCTCCAAGCTTTGCCTTGGAGGCAAAGCTTGCGAGTCTGCACGCGCACTTGTGAGGATATACGTGCGCTGTGCACGCATATTCCTTCTCAACTCAAACTTTTATTATTAAGAAAATAAAATTAACAAAATCATTTTTCATCGGGTAAAAACTCGCACCGGGTCTCAACCCATGCGCGCTGCACTCGCACGTGTGAAGATACGTGCGGTGTACGCACATATTCCTTCTGAAATCAAACTTTTATTCTTAAGAAAAAAAAAAATTAAAAATCATTTCTCATCGGGTAAAAAGTCGGACCGGGTCTGCACTGCCTTCGGCCGCGCAGTCCAGTGCGCGCGGCGGGTGCCTATTTCTTCCCCCACCCTTCTAGCCCCTCCTAATTAACCTACATATACCAATTTTGAACGGTGTAACTCAATTAGCTAAGATGCAAAAGAAAACCTAATCAGGGCACCTTAAAACGTGTAAATCAGGTAAAATCTCGAATTCCACTTTCGATAATGTAAAAGATCTTTAAAATATCTTTCGAATGATGTATTAAAAATAATTTAATAATAATTAGAATTTGAAGTATTGAAATTTTAAAATATTACAGCACCATCTGGCGGTAGAAATTTCTGTAATCTTCTGTTCGATTTTAGATCAACAAATCTTTCAAATGATGTATTACTTATGAAATTATTTTAATTAGTAGCTGTATATACAATATATATATATATATATATATATATATATATATAAATAGATAGATATGTGTGTGTGTGTGTGTGTGTGTGTGCATAAACAGATCTGTCATGCAAAATTTCATAATAATTTAGTAATATAAAATTTCTTCTAAACCTTCTCTTTCTGTCTTGAATAAGTATTTAAAATAATCTAAATGAATAAAATACTAAATTTGAAAATACTTTATAGTTTACTTTATTTATAATTATCTTCCATGTGATTTAAATGCAAAAATTTTCTGTAGATCACACTGAAAATAATCTTAAGATTAACTTAAAAATACTATAATCTGCAGAATATCTTAAGTTATTTGGCCCACTTCTTAGGCCTATATATTTTGAAAAAAAAATCTGAAGATTATATTCTGTAGATTTTCTTCAGAACATATAGGCTTATGAAGTGGGTTAAATAACTTAAGATATTCTGCAGATATTTTTTAAAAGAAAATTTTTTTATTATTTTTAGTGGAGATCTAACGAAGATTTACAAGCGGACTATAAGTCAAGCATACAAATCTGATGTATATGTTATCAATAAAGCATACAAACAAACAAACAAGTCTCCTTTTGTCGTACTATCATTTTATTAAATAATTTCTTGTGAATTAAAATAACCTGTTATATAATACTTTTTGATTCTAGAGCGCCTTTAAACTAAACTTGATTTATTTTTCGGAAGTTTCTCATTATAAAGTCATAGTACTGAATTTTATTTTAACTTTATTTTACACACATTTTATCTTCTTCTTCAATACTCTGTTACCGGTTTTATAATATCACAGGAATTTGTGGGGAACGTAAGTATCTTAAATGTCACTCCCAATCTTCCAAGTTAGAGGCGAAGTTTCAACACCTGCCAAAACAATTGATAGTGCTTTCAAGAGGGAGAAACCATCGCCTATCAAGAATAGTTCGCATCTCATTGGAAGCGCTGAAATTCCGAGCAGTTCATAAATTATCTAAACCATATTCCGCCAACCAATTGGATTATCATAGGAAGATTGAGTGCCACCCGAGATCAGCTATATTCCAATTACTGCATTCTTATGAAGATGTGCTATATTTCTGAAGTCCGTAAAAATAAATGAAAAGAAAAAAGACACCCCCCCCCCCTTTTTTTTTTTTTTCTTTTGACATAAATTGTCTCGAGAAGATGTTTGAGTAATCGAAAAATCAATATTTTCTCAAGTTTGTTCCGATATTTTAACAGAAAACTATTTCTAGCATATTAAGATTTTAGAATTTTAATTATAATTCAACTTAAAATAGTAAAATATATAAAAATTCAGTTTACTGTTATCTTTTTTGATACATTAGCCCTTGTTTTGAATTGTTAACAACAAAATATAACTATACTAAATACAAGGTGTATGAGTAGGAAGTAATGTGCTTAAATACTTTGAAATCGTTATGGTTAGAAAAATAACTGCGTTTTTTAGGTTGATTTCTTTAGAAATCGACCTATTGCAATCACTTCGTTTATCTACATATCTATCTATCTATCTATCTATCTATAAATGATATTTTTGTCACCACGATAACTCCCGAAATAATACACGAAATCGAACCAAATTTGGACAGTGAACTAATCTTATAAATATCTTGGATGAGTTCGTTAACCAAGTTGCTCCGACTATTTGTTTTCAAGTGGCAGCCACTTGAAAATTTCAAACCCACATTGTAAAAAGCATATTTAAAGCAAGATTTGCTTGAATTTTGATGTAAATACAGGCCACATAAGGGTCTCGATGAAGTTTATTAATGAAGATTATCCGCCATTTTTAATAAAGTGGCAGATATTTTAAGTTAAGCGGGACCACTTGAAATCAGGCTACCACTTGAAAATTTAAAATCACCATAACTTCCGAAATAATACTCCAAATCGAACCAAACTTGGACAGTGTGTTAATTTATCTTATAAATATCTTAGATGAGTTTATTAACCAAGTTGCTCCGCCATTTTGTTTTCAAGTGGAGTCCACTTGAAAATTTCAAATTCAAATTGTAAAAAGCGTATTCCGAATTTGTTTTAAATTTGATGTAAATATAGACCACATAAGGGTCACAATAATGTTTATTAATGAAATTCATACGTCATTTTTAATAAAGAGGTAGATATCTTAAGTTAAGCGGGGCCACTTGAAAACACGCTACCACTTGAAAATTTAAAATCTCAATAACTTCTGAAATAATACTCCAAATCGAACCAAATTTGGACAGTGTCTTAACCTATCTTATAAAAAACGTAGATGAATTTGTTAACCAAGTTGCTCCAGCATTTTGTTTTCAAGTGGAGACCACTTGAAAATTTCAAATTCAAATTGTAAAAAGCGTATTCCGATTTGTTTGAAATTTTGATATATACATGGATTATACAAATGTCTCAAATAACTTTATTAATGAACTTTATCCGCCATTTTTAATAAAGTGGCGGATATCTTAAGTTAAGCGGGACCACTTGAAATCAGGCCACCACTTGAAAATTTAAAACCATGATAACTTCCGAAATAATACTCCAAATGGAACCAAATTTGAACAGTGCCTTAACTTATCTTATAAATATCTTAGATGAGTTTGTTAACCAGGTTGCACCGCCATTTTGTTTTCAAGTGGAGACCACTTGAAAATTTCAAATTTAAATTGTAAAAAGCATATTCCGAAATTGTTAGAATTGTGATGAAAATACAGACCACGGAAGGATCTCAATGAAGTTTATTAATAAAATATATCCACCATTTTTAATATAATGTGGCAGATATCTTAAGTTAAGCGGGGCCACTTGAAATCAGGCTCCCACTTGAAAATTTAAAATCACGATAACTTCTGAAATAATACTCCAAATCGAACCAAATTTGGACAGTGATATTATCATATAATTATCTTGAATGCTTTCACTGGGCAACTTGTCCCGACATCTTGTTTTCTAGTTTCAGCCACATGCAATCACACTGCCACTTCAAAACATGCCACACGATAACTTTTAAAATGCTAAACTGATTCAAATAAAAGTTGGATAGTGAACTTATGGTTCAAATATCTAGGATAAGTTTACTTGGTGACTTTGATTCGCAATTTTATTTTCAAGTGGCGGCCACTTGACAATTTGTTATTATAGTAACTTTAGTAATACAGAATCAATTCGTATCAAATTTGGGTAGTGGATTTATCATTCAAATATCTCACTTAAGTTCGCTGAGCATCTCACTCCATTTTTTTTTTACAAGTGGTGCCACCTGAAAATTTCTTATGACGATAATTTTTGAAATACTGATTTAATTTAAACTAGAACTGGACAATGAACTTACCATACAAATATATTGAATGATTTCGATGGGCAATTTGTTTTGTCATATTGTTTCCAAGTTGCAGCCACTTAGACTGTCACTTGAAAATTTGCCATAATAATAACTTTTGAAACACGGCACTGATTTAAACCACAGTTAGACAGTGAACCTGTGCTTCAAATATCTTGGATGTGTTTGCTGGGCAACTTATTCCACTGTATTGATTACAAGTGCTGGCCACTTGAAAATTTGTTATCACGGTAACTTTAGAAATACTTAATCAATTCAAATCAAAGCTGAAAATTAGATTTATCATTTAAACAACAAAAATCTAGAAAACTCACGTAACTCGTGAACCAATCACGTTATTGCGTCCATCTTTGGTATATCGATAATAAGTATTTTCTCGCCAAAAGTCGCCAAAAAATTCGCCATATGGGAAAAGTCGCCAAATTTGGCGCCAAATATATTACTTGCGTTACTGGATCTTTTTAATGCGTTTTTAAGGAAAAATTAGGCTATTTTAATGCTAAAACAAACTAGAAATGCAGAAATCTAACATCTTTATCAACTTACTAAGCCTCTTTGAAAGAATTTCTACAAAAAAAAAAAAATATTTTAAAATTTGCAACGATATCTTAGATGAGCAACTTTCTCTGCCATTTTGATCGAAGTGGCAATCATTTAATTTTTCAACACGATGACTTTTGAGATTTTGAATTAATTTGAACTATATGTGTACAGTAGACTTATCTCACAAATACATTTCATATATTTGTCAACTTAACCCACCATTTTGTTTCCAAGCGCCGGCCACTTGAAAATTTTAAATTCACATAAAAAAGTATTTATGAACTGATTTGCTTAAAACTCCATATGTGCATAGCCTACATCAATATTTCTACCAAGTGCATTAATAATTTGTAGCCGCCATTTTGAATCAAAATGACGGCTGCTTGATAAGGAAAAAGAAATCAACCTACCCTTCCGAATAAGCCGGAAGGACTTTTTTTTTTTTTTTTCTTCAAGATGGTGTGCTTTCTGGTGTATTTTTGGATGTTGATTACAGAAAATCTATTAAAAAACTTCCTTCACCTAGAGTTGTGACAAAAAATGGGAATTTTTGAGGTTAAAGCTCAAATTTTTCAACCCCAATCTCAAATATTTCCAGGAAAATCTGGGTGGTGTTTGTGAAGAACAAAGATAGCTATTTCATAAAGACATCAAAGAAGTTTGTAGAAGGTATCAAGGACGATGGAGAGTTAACATGTTAGCAGATTATTTTTGGATGCTGCATAGAGAATCCTCCCCCTTTTTCTTAATGCCAACAATCCGTGTACAAGAGAAAAAGCTCTAATGGGATCTTCTATATAATGAAACACATTTAAAAGATAATGATAACCTATTTTAATGTATTTTATGTCTAAATAATTTAGAATTTATTACAGCCTCTGTGTGGCATTTTCTTATCTTCATCCTTACTTTGCAAAAATCCTTACGTGATAGGAAGCAAAGACAATCATTTCTGAATTCAGCGTATCAAAACACATTAGAGGCACACATCGGGGTAAAAAAAAAAAAAAAAAAAAAAAAAAATAGTATGATTTCGCAGGCCTGTGTAATTGAATAAACTAATTTTATTTTGAGAACTATTCTGTAAAATGACTACTGTATCCACATTACAGGACCTTCCAAAAACCCATCCCACTCCATTTTGGAAGCCTATCGGAATTTTTGAAAAATACACTCATGTTTGTGAAAATTGCAACACAAAGAAGGAATACGATTATCAGAATTATATTTATTGGGCACATACATTATAGTAGCAAGACCAATTGATTAAAATTTCAAGAAATTTGGAGTAATATGTACTGAGAAAACAGTACATAAGAAGCGACCACTGCGAGCAATAACAGCACTTATCTTACCAAGGCATTGACTCAAACAGCGATTGGATGACATGTACGGGTAGAGTACTTCATGAAGCTTCAGAACAATGCCACAATTCATCGATCATAGTTACTGGTGAGTGATGGGGGGCCAATCGCTTTACAACGATTAAACAGTCGTTTTCATTGGTGCAGGATCAGAAGAACGCGATGGGCAGAGCAATAGTCGAAGATATTCTGCATCAAGGAAGGTCTGGACAATACGGACAACTTGCGGTCGTGCATTGTTCTGCTTAAATATTGCGTTTCGGAGGCCTTGAATAAGGCAGAGCGATGGACTTTAACTCGTCAGAAATGTAATGACGGGCATTCAGAGTGGCGGGAAGGAAAACAACACTTGATCGAAACGCTTATCCAATGGTGCCGCATACCATCACTCCAGGTGGTGATCCAATATGCAGCTACCAAAATTTTGATTACCATCAAAACTGCATCACTGATATGGGCGCCTTTAATGTGTGATCAACGACGAACCTGGGCATCTATTCTCCGATACGACTGCCATAGCGACCGTCCTTAAGCAATGACAGTCGTTAAATCCCATTTTTACCGACTCCCTTCCCTCCCACACACCTAAAAAGCGATTCTCTCCCCAAGGTTGTTATCTAAGGTAGTAATCGAAACAATCTTCTTCCAAGGCTAAAGACATCAGTGATTTCAGCCAATGACGAGTTGAAGTAGACGCAATACCAATGAACAGGCTTCGTGTAAGAAAAAAAAAAAACATTGCAAGACAATGAGTACCTTTAGTAGCACATCCAGAAATTCGCTTATCAAAAAAATTCATTTTTCCAGATTAAAGTTTGCGTTTCTTTATAACCAGTAATACTGTGTAAAATATTTCATTACAAGAATTATTATTTGTTAAAATTTTACCTTTACTAATAAAAGGGCATAAAGGTGTTAGAGTCTACAAATTTAATGGGAGAAAAATATACTAAAGTACCACAAAGTTCTTGTTTTAATATGGCTTTTTCTTTCTTTCTATTTCTTCACTCTATTACTCTCTCTCTCTCTCTCTCTCTCTCTCTCTCTCTCTCTCTCTTTTTTTTGACATTTTAAATTAATTTGATAAGTTTGTTTATTTAAAAAATGCTTTCTTCTACAGAAGTAGGATTACTAATTAGAAAATGCAATGCAACTCAAATTTATGTACAATACAATTATTATTTTTTTTTTAATTATTATTATTTGTGTTACCCTACTTGTTTCATATTATAAATTTACGCTTAATTTATTAATGAAATCTACAATGTAATAAGGTGTCTATTAAAAAATAAATAGAATTCAACATTTGAAAAAGATGTAGAAATGAAATTTTATGCCCACAATACTAATAAAATATAAGTAGATTATTTTGAAGCAAAATTAAATTAATTCCTCAAACACATTATATTAAAATCAACACTGTTATAAGACTATTTAACAGATTCAATAATTTTATGTTATTTTACTTTTTTCACAAATAGCTGGTAAAAAAATTTTAAATTTACTTTTTTTTCCCCAAAAATTTATATATACACTCTGTTCAACAAGAACGTGACCGCTTGTATTCGGTAAAAATAAATCAGATAAATTTTTTCCTCATATTTTATTGAAGTACATGTTGTTGGCTATTGCGCAATTACCTAATAATTTGTCCAGTCGCCGTTATTATTTATTATCGCTTGATACCTTTTAGGCATGCTTTCAACAAGATTTTTAGCATGATCGCCATATCTTTTTAATTTGATAACACAGTTGCTTTTCCGTGTACACTGGCTTTCCTCTTAGTTGCATCTTCATGTAGGACCACACATTTTCGATAGGATTTGCATCTGGAGACATTGCCGGCCACTCCATCGTAGTGATGTTATTTTTCTGTTTCCACGCAATGCACAGTTTACTGCGGTGTCATAAATTATCAATATAAACAACGCTAAACACCGGTAAAAGTTATATTGCGCATTAGGGCATGAGTTAGAGATTACAACAAAAAAAAATAGATGGCGCTGTGATGTCCCTTTTTTGAATAAGAACGGCCACGTTCTTGTTGAACAGAGTGTATATTGAAACTAAACACGATGGAAATCTGCAAGTTTAACTTTACACGAAATCTCATTTTATGCACAGCATAAATGTACTTTTAGAATTGTCATTATATATATATATTTTAAATATCTCATATTGGAAGCTTGATTACTCAGAAACCGGCATTTTAAAAATCTGAAAATCTGTTAATTCGAACCTCTCTCTATCCGTACTTAATAAATATATTATAAATGAATACTGCGTTTTCACTTAGAACATTTTATGCATTTTTATTTAAAAAGTAACATATGTTCCATAGGATTAATAATGCAAAGTTTTCCTAACTATACTGAATATACAAGGAAAATAATTTTTACGTAAACAAATAATATAGGTAATTATTACAGTTGGAAAAATATTTAGCCTTAAATAATAAATAATAAAAAGAATTAAAAAAGTTGCTTAAAACATTTTCGAATTTATTTAATTTTTTTTTTTAATTTTTTTTTTCTTCTTTAATAACATTCTGAAAACCAGTAAAGTTCAAAAACTTTTCAGTAAAAGTACTTAAAATAATAATAATATGTAATAAATAAGTAATTAAGTAAATAAACTATATGTAAATTTAGTTTAACAGCCACTTTAACAGAAAAAAAAAAAAAAAAGAATTAATAAATTACATATTATTTAAACAATGATATTTTTTTTTTTTTAAGAAAGAGTTTCTGATTTTCTGAAAAGGCACAACATGCGTCTAAAACTGTCTGTTTCTCGACTTTTACTACTCTTTAAAAAATTACACACACACACACACACAGATATACCGGGTGATCCAAAAGTCAGGACCAACTTTAAAATTGAATAATTCGAAAACGAATCAAGAAGCAAAGATACGGTTTGCACTAAACGGATGGAAAAGAAGCCGGGTTTTGTGTGGCAAAGAAAAAAAAATAGTTCTGTTGGCGACCAACAGATGGCGCTGTCGTATTTCTGATGTAGGATAATGCAAAGCAACAAACGATATAAAAAGGAACAACTACAGCAGGTAATGGTAGTCGAAGCTTATATGCATCGAAATATCGCATTCTCAGTCGCTACTTTAATCAAGCATGGCCTCCAAGATCTCCCGATCTGACACCCTGTGACTTTTGGCTGTGGGGATTTTTGGAAGTCAAAAGTGTACCGCGACCAACCGGCATCACTAGCAGCACTGAATGATGCCATCCGCCAAAATGTGTCTGCCATAACGCAAGAAATGCTACTAAATGCTGTGAACGATGGGGTGAATAATCTCACAGCTGTACTTCTGAATGATGGGCATTGAACAGTTACTGTGGTAGTACTAATTAACTGTAATTAAGCTGACTTGTAAGTGATTAAATTTTTTTTTCATTTGTAAATCATCTTTTGGTGAAATAAAACACTATAGCGCCATCTGTGGTTTGCCAACAGAAATAATTTTTTTCCTTTGCCACACAAAACCCGGTTTCTTTTTCATCCGTTTGGTGCAAACCGTATCTTTGTATCTTGATTCGTTTTCGAATTATTCAATTTTAAAGTTGGTCCTGACTTTTGGATCACCCTGTATATATATATATATATATATATAGAGAGAGAGAGAGAGAGAGAGAGAGAGAGAGAGAGAGAGAAAGAGAGAAAAATTAAAGAAGTTGTCAATCCGATTTTTTTTTTTTTTTTATATCAAATTTTATTTTATTCAAAGCATAAAAGCACATTTAGAATTATTATTATAATTTGTTTTAAATATCCCCATATTGGAAATATTAAACTACTCCAAAACCAACTTTGTTATTTTGAACCTCTATCTGTGTTTAATAGAGTTGGGCGTTATTTCACGTAACATAATAAGTAATATTATTATTGCATTGTAGCCTATTAGCACGATAATATAGTACTAAAAATATCCTATTAAAAAAATAATATTTTCAACTTTATCTCTGCACGCGAAACAGACGAGGAATTTCTGGCGACAAAACTGATATGATACACTATCATGCAAGTAAAAAGCTGGAATTATTACTTTTATGCAATGGATTTACAAAATACAAAAACAATATTATCAACGCCGACTACTACCGAAATCCAAATCATACGAAAACTAATAGTCAAAATCGCGTCATACGGTAACAAAAAAGTACCGAGTAATGAATAAAACACCCATCTTTTCGCATCTAACTACTCCCGCACCCCTGATGTTAGATACAGCATCATACATAAACAGATAACGAAGTAACGAGTAAAATACTCGCATCACTTTCCACACGCAGATGTTCGAATCGATTCGTTACTTCACGTCTGAAAAAATACCTTATCTCAGTAAGGAATACGTACGTTTTCATGCAAGTCTGTTACTCAGTGATATTCTCAGTCAGTAATATCTTTCTATGTTCATAAAATAATCGTTAAAAAAATAATACAGCTGCAGCTATATTATTTTTTTACGATAATTTTGTAATGATAATATTTTCTAGAATGTATTACGGAATATTCCTTGTGAAATATATTATTCAAAATAATTTTAATACGTAAGACAATTTTAACATCATGCCAATATTATTATGCCTATTAACTTAGAAATGATTTTTTGGTGTTGATTTTGCTTTCCATGGGATAGTTAAATCGTTTGGGCATAGAGTTAGTTACAGGATTCTCTTGTTTGAGAGAACACGGAAATGCTTACAAGAGGGGAAGTATGTGACTGACGTTTCTGTTTATGTTTACGGATTGGGGTGTTTTTTAATTATATTTCGCTGGTAGCTATAGCTAGGAGGATGTTTATTCGAAATGATGATGGCAAATGGCACTCAAATTACGTAATAGCATGTGACGCATGCAAATGTGCTTAGGAAGAGTTTACTTTTTCATATGTTTTTATGTGGCGATAAATTCGATAAGAGAATGTATATTTGTATTTCGATTTTCATTTTCTTATTTATTTTAATCAGTTAATTTCTTTATTTGATTTTCTTTTAAGAGACTTTTTTTTTTATGATGAGTAAAATAATTAATTATTTATGGTCGTATACGGACGTACAAGATCCGATTGGGAAAATCGCATTATGCGATTTTCCGAACAAAATTTAATTTTATAACTGTTCCGAATTTAAAAAAGCATTTTAAAAGACGTTATACCACTGTAATTAAGAAGAATAATTCGGTTGTTAATTTGAAAGTTTTTTTTTTTTTTTTTTTTACCTAAAAGCCATATATCAACATCTTGTGAAGGACTCTTAAAAAAAAGAAAAAAGAAAAAGGAAGTAAAAGAAAAAAAGCCAGAAATTTAATTTCAAAGCGCGTTTTACGCTTTAAACTAAATTTTTTTTAAAAAACTGTTATTTTAAAATGCTAGTTGCTTTTTAATCAAATAAAATTATTTTACTTTTCGCATACTAAATATTTAATTCTATATAAAGTGTATACATATATTTTTATCATTAAATTATGTTTTAAGTATGCTAGTTAAGTTTTCTTTTTCGAAACAATGCACTTAATAATAAAATAAATTAATCTTATCTTTCGTTGAATAATATCTCTAAAAGTCAATTATAACGTAATTGTTATATAAAAAAAAATATATGGCACAATAGTTATAATGCTATTTTTATTTATTTTATTTTATTTTTATGTAATACATTATTTGGCAGTTTAGGATTTGGACTGTTGTAATCTTTTTTAATAATTTTTTTTTTTTAAATAACTAACTAACATTTTTTGAATAATATAGTTTATATATTGGTATTCTTTGTCACATTAAACGGATGTATGCGTTTCAATATTATTTGCAATATTCCGTTTTTACATGTGCGTCTTCAGAAAGAACGTTTCATGGACAATATTTTTTACTATTATTTTTTTATGATAGAAATTTTATTTCAAAAAAAAAAAAAAAAAAAGAAAAGAAAAGAAGATCACAATAAGAGAAAATTACTATTCGAAAGTGTTGTTATTCAAAAACATAAATCGTATGTACTACGTACGACACGCCTATATAATGCATTTCTTGAAGTCCCTATTTAATTAAGTAGAAATTAGAAATAGATTATAAAAATAATAGGATAATGGAATATATGTCGCAGAAGCGACATCGTTGAGTTGAAAAAATATAAACATTCTTTTTTTTTAGAATAAAGTATGTTGCCAATTTCTTTTATTAATAAGAAAAGTTTTCGTCAAAAGTATTCGTAACCATGGAGTCACCACAGTACTCCCATCCTAGTCATAAATATGCTGGTTTTAGCCTATCAATCGACACAGCTTTTAAGTACCGTTAACAGAATTGACGAAGACTTTGGGTAAACGTTTTACAACCTGAAAACGTCCGTCATACAGTGTTTGCAAACTGCGATGAACTGAATCATGCCAGAGAAAAACATGACTGCAAATCATTACCGCATCACTGAAAAATCAATCTTTTTGAGATACCGATGTTGGTACCACATACGATTTTACCAAAACTTTGCAAACACATCTCTACACTGAAAAGCAACTAATACGTATGTAAGGACATTTTAAATGTAGATAAAAAGTTAGTTTTTGCAAAAAATCTGTAGAATCACTTTTTAAGAAATCAAATGCAGACTTAAAATTGGATTACAAAATCAGGTCACCTAACAATTTTCCTGCAAGTAAGCAGCAAATACATACGAAAAGGTATCTGCAAGATGGTATATATGGCAAATTTAAAGAAAATCGTTAAAACAGTTTTTGAGATACGAACTAAAAATAAAATGCGACCTGACTTACAGCTTTCCAATTTTTTGCCAAAATCTGTTAAACACATCTGTACACCTAACTTGTCTTCATTATAAAGTACTGTTGTTTTTAATTTTTTTCGTTCTTGATATGTGACAGACAGAATATCCCCCCCCACACACACACACACTTCCCCAACTGTGATTTGTGTAAAAAATATCATATTTTAAGAATAAATCCAATGGTACAACATACCATCAATCCAGGTGGTGACTCAGTATGCGGCTACCAAAATTCTGATTACCCTCAAAACTGCATCACTGATATGGGCGCCATTAATGTGTGATCAACGATGAACCTGGACGCAGGAATGGCGTGAAGTCACTTTTCAGACAAATCACAATCCCGTTTACAGCATCAAGATTGCCTTATCCGTATTTAACGGAATTATGAATAATGCACATTGCCAGCTGGGATTCGACATCATCATACTGTCCATCATTTGTAATGATATTATAGTTTCCCATTGGATACACGTCGCGATTACTTCATGTTCGTATTCCTGGCAATCTGAACAGCGGCCATTAAATTTCTGATGAGTTAAGGCCCGCCCCTCTGCCTGTAATCGAGGCCTCCGTAGCGCAAAATTTAAGCAAGATAATTTACAACCGCAAGTTGTATGTATTGTCCGGACCTTCTTTGATAGAGAATGTGTTCGACTGTTGCTCTGGCCAGCGCGTTCTCCTGATCTCGCACCAATGAAAATGACTGTTTAATCATTGAAAGGCGACTGGCCCCCCACCACTCACCAGTAACTTCGATCGATGAATTGTGGCATCGTGTTGAAGCTTCATGAAGTGCTCTATATGTACATGTCATTCAATCGCTGTTCGATTCAATGCCTAGGCAGATATGTGCTGTTATTGCTCACAGAGGTCGCTGCTTTATGTACTGTTTTCTCAGTACATATTACTCCAAATTTCCTGAAATTTTAATAAATTTCTTCCTACTATAATGTATGTGTCCAACAAATTTCATTTCGTTATTATCATTCCTTCTTGGTATTGCATTTTCAATGTCTAGCAGTGTATTTATTGAAAGAAAACTGGCGTAATTTAAATGGACAAAACACCAATAAAAAGCTTTGTAGAACTCCTTTTCAGTAACAGTTAATGGCTAACCTGATTTTGCTACGTCAAACTTCGATCTTTTAATTGCAATACTGACATACTATTTACCCCCCACATTTTAGTTTTATAAAGTATGAATATTCAGCTCTATCTAATTACATAAATATAAGAATTTAAATAAAATAAGATAATCATTTTAGTCTAAGTTTATTCATGCCATTATAATAAAAGTTTAAAACTAAACTAAATAAATAAGGAGTAATTGACAGTGAATCTCCTTTCCCATACATATTCAACAGGAAAAATTTAGTAACATATTTTAATTAGCAAGCAATCAGTTTAAGCGTTTACAGATTTATTATTATTATTTTTTTTTATATGCTTCATTTGAAAGCATGAACAAATCGTGTAAGTGATCTGAATCATTAACTTGCCATAGATTAAAGAAAAGAAAAAAGAATCTGACAAATAAGCATCAACGCAAAAACCTTAAATGCAACATTATCTTTTTGTATTATATAATCCACATTAAAAACATTACAACACCATTTTATATACAAAATTGAGCGTTTTGTTAGCTTTCAGTACGATGTGAATTTAAAACGTCCTTATTTATAACTGGGAATGTAAATAAATACCATCATTTAAATAAACGTATAGTTATAATGCAGAAGAAAGGTTAAAATGCAAAAATGCAGTTTCCTATGCCAAAAGGTGAGTAATTATACACAATAACGTGGGACACATGCAAAAGTGTAAACTTCATACAAAGGGAAAGAAATAAAAGAAAAGGATCTATACACACCTTGCTGCGGTTCAAAGTAAGAAATTATGAACATTTTTAAGCTAATATTTACAATCAAATGGAAAATCCTTGGGAAAATCGAAAAAGCAAAATGAATTTATGTACAGAATGAAACGACCGAAACCAGGAAGGAGATTATAAACCAACGAGCTTTAATTTAGGTAGAGAGAAAAATGGTTTTGTGATGGCCACAACATACTATATATTTGAAATGCTTTCATTTCTATATTTTATTCAAAAGATTTTCTTTTTTTTTTTAACTTTATTCAGAATTGTAATTTATTTGAATAAAAATCGCTTAGCAGAGTTTTCATTGGAAAAAGAAATTTAAAAAAAAAAGAATAATAAATACATAACAATTATAATATACACTAAGCGACAAAAAAAAAAAAAAAAAAAAAAAAAAAAAAAAGCCGCCCTGAAAAAAAAATGATTTATACCATTTTTATTTGTAATAACTTTAAAATTAATGTTTGAAAAAAATAAAACTGTCTTGTTTGCATAATACCAAAGGTATGAAATGATACCTATATACATTTTCGGTTTAATAATTCGCTTTATTGCACTCTACGAAGTACTTGTTAAAAATCTGCATAAAATTTTCTTTTTGAACATAATGTAATAACCATACACTTTGTATTCTGTTATGATTTATTATATGAAATAAACAAGTTATATTTTAATATATAAAATAAAACTATTTATTTGTTAGATCTAAGCAATTTTTTATTAAAAATATGCATTCTGCATTAGGCTAATTCCGCCTTTATATGGAATTACTGCTTTAGTGCGCAATAGCACAGTTTTATACAGTGTTTTAATATAAATCTCCGAAATTTCAATGTACCAAATATCACAAATAATTTTTTCTAGTTCTGGCAGAGTTATAGGCTGCAAATTGCGAATCCTCTTCCCTCTCGCCCGCCTTTTAATAGAAGAAACATTTTTGAACGGATCGCGATTAGGACTATTTCCATGTCTGGTAAAGAATAAATTCTGCTATATCCTTTGTAGGATTTAACTAAAAGTGAAAAAAGGTATGATTACTTATAGAATTATAGGTTATCATGGGAATGGATAGGAAATTTTCAAAATTTGAAGAGAAAAAACTTACCACAGAAGCCGTGTAGTAAGGCGCATTATCATCTTGAAATGTTGTTTGCGGAAATGTCCAAGATACCTCCAAAATAGTCGGTCAGGCACCACTTTTATGAAGATTGTGTTTTATTTCGAGTTAATTGATCCCTTGAGCTTAAAAATTTGCCCAACTGTTTGAAAAGTTATGCACCTCCGTACCATAATGTAAGGAGAATGTGTCACTGTTTTAAAAGTGCGATTTTCGTTAAGTCGGTCATATTTTCGTTGTCAGATCTGCTTGTTTTCTTCAGCTCTAAATAAGTTAAACTTGACTCATCAGAGAGAACCAGTTCAGCCCAATAATTAACTAATCATTTTTTAATTTTTTTAGCCATCTTAGGTCTTGCTTTCCTAATTCTCTTCACTAAAAATGGAATTTTTTCAAATTTTCTGTTATTTAAACCTGCTTCGTTTAATAGCTGCTGTGCTGTAGTTAAAGAAATTATGCTGCTAAAAACTTTTTCTGAATCTTTTTTATGTTCTAAATGTAATACAAACCGTTTTTATAAGCAATCACTTTTTAACTTACGGTCATCTCGCTTGAAGATCAACATGGCTGCTTAAATCCAAACTTCCAGTTTAAGCGGCTAAAAAATTCTATATACTGCTAAAAACCTTTTTACCAATATTTCGTCAACATATAATTATTTTACCATCTCACGTATTAAAATATTTTTTGATTTTCCTTCAAAAATTAATATTTTTTGTATCATCGTTAACTACCTTATTCTTACCATTTTTGAAATAATCTCTAAAATTACAATTTTCCTGACAATTGCATTTTGTTTTTAACACTGGACTCAAAGTTAAAGTGTATGTGGAAGACAACATAATAAAATCTGTTCGAAAATTTGCTTTTTAAACGATAAAATTGGCAGACGTAAAAGGCGAAAAGGAAAATATCCAAGTGCCTTTTTTTTTTTTTTTTTTTTTTTTTTGTCGCTTAGTTTATTTGAGAATATCTAATGAGGTAAATATTCTTTGGTATTTACAACCTAAAAAATGTTTTTTTATGGGAAACATACTATCGCCAAGAAAGCGATAAGTAGCGAAAAAACATAGCTGAACGAAATATCTCGTGATACATGTTGGACACGTTTTCTTCCGTAGAAAAGAATAGGGATTTTCCCTGTAATAGTATATCTGCTCGATGTTATAAACCAACGAGATATATTAAGTAATGGTAATCCTTGAGAAGGTGCAAGATGAGTCATGTGACTTGATCCCCTTGCACGTGCGTATTTGGTGATTTCCTTGGTTACAGTTTGTTTTCAATGAATTTCTATGGCAACTGCTTTGAGATAACCGCCAATGTTTGTGTTTACTTACGTAATTAAAAAAAAAAAAAAAAATGCTCTAAATCATTTTTGTTTTATTTTACTTCTTTTTATTTCCTGTAGTTAAAATTTAACTGACGAAATGTTTAAAAATAATTGATAAATGATTAATTGTTGTTAAATTTAGCTCTTTTAAGAGTTTATTTTTTCTTTATAAACACTTTTAAACTTTGTTGGGAAATGATGAAAGAAACAGTATTTTGTTATTTGTTATAACGTGAAATATGTGAAAAATTATTTAAAAAAAATTTATCTAGGTCATAGGACTCTCATGTTACCTAATAATAATGATAATTTGCTAAACTGAAATTTTAAATTGGCAAAATAGCGATAAAGAGCCAAACATGGCAACCTATTTGTTCAAGGTACGTGATTTGTCTTGTACCACGGAAAGCCAATCCTTCATTCATTGAATCAGCACTATACTTTACATATATCGTTGTTATAAACACGAACGAATGTCTGTTCGCTACGGAAAGGAATAGAGCCTCCTTCGAATGCTTTCGGATTGGTTCAAAGCAAAGCGTGTACATTTCAGGGATTAGTCTCCGGTTACGTCTAAAAAAAGGAATAGCCTTCAGCGCATGCAAAGTCCGATCCTCCGATTTTTGTCTTAAATAATGTGCCTTCTGCTTTAATATCGTAGATGATAAGTGACACTGGGTAAACCTAAAAAATTGAATCCTTGTGCTAACCTTAAAAGACACTTAAAATATATCACCTGGAAGAGAAGAAAGAGAGGGATGTTCAATGATGGCAGAAAATGATGATAGTTTGTTTTTCAGATAAAAATAATAATTTATTGAAAAAACAACTATGCTGGAGTAGACTTTAAAACCTTACAAAATACTTTTCTGCAGCGAAACATCAGCTGCTCTAACCATGTATTTGGTATAAAAACTATACAAAAATATTATACGTTATTGGCATGCTCGTAATGGCATGCTCGAACTTTGAGATTAACTTAAAAAAAATAACACTGCTCTGAAAAAAAAAAAAAAAAAAAAAATCAAGTTCTGATACTATTCTTCTTGGTTCTTACGTAAAACGACCTCCTGAATCCGAACATGACTTCCAGTTTGTCCAATCACCTACCATTTTCTAGAAACATCACCCCCTTCTTCAAAATTTTTTTCCCTGTTCGATAATTTTATGACCATGAATTTGATTTTATGAATGGAAAAGAATTAATTTAACACCTAAAAACAAAAAAATATAAAGTTTAAAAAATAACATTAATAACAGATTTAAAAAAAAAAAAAAAAAAAAAGATATGTAATACATAATTTCAGTGACAAATACCCCTCAAAATTTTTCCCTTGTCGCAAATTCCCATGTTTTATAATCGTCTGCTAGCTGCTTTTAAAATAGAACCTTTATTTTGAATGTCAATAGTGTTGAAAAATGTACTTTTATTGAAATTATGTGATTGAATGGTATGCACGTATTTCTTCTCTTGAAATCTTATAACTTAATTTTTTGTCATTAGTGATATTTTACTTTACAAACACTGCATTTTTACTTCCTTATGCAAAGTATGAGGAAGTATAGTAATCCCGATTTGTGAAATGGATTTTGTATTTCGTATAGATCAAAAACGAATGATCGTAGAATGTAGCAAATTTATATGTGTGACTGTCATGATGTCTAGTTGTACACCTGAAACTTTGATTTTAATACGAGCTCCTGTTTCAGAGATATCAACCACTTTACACGAATTTTCGTGACGTCTATATGTAAGTATGTGTGTGTGTATGTGTGTGTGTGTGTGTGTGTGTGTGTGTGTGTGTGTGTGTGTGTGTGTGTGTGTGTGTGTGTGTGTGTGTGTGTGTGTGTGTGTATCTCGCATAATTCAAAAACGGTTAGAAGTAGAACGTTGTAAATTGGTATATAGATTTGTTATAACATCTAGTTGTGCACCTCCCCTTTTGCCCTTTCTGTGACTTTCTGTTTGTGAAATATTCAAGAAAATTATATTCATAATCACAAAAAATACAAAGGTTTTGACCATTAATATGACCTACCATCATAGCTATTTCAAAAGAAGCTAATGATAGAGCCAGTAATGATACTGTTATGAAAGTTAAAAACATTTTTACGTGTATAGAAAGTTATACTCAAAGACATAAGCAGGTTCTAATCGACGAATGCATTTTATTTAATGAACATTCAGCTCGTAGATAGAGCCTACAATGTTATTGTTATGAAAATTGTCAACGTTTTTAAGTCTAGAAAGTAATTCTTAAAGGCATAAGCAGCTTCCAGACGAAGAATGCACATTATTTAATAAATATTCAGCTCGTAGCTAGATCCAGTAGTGTTATTGTTATGAAAGTTGTCGACGTTTTAACGTGCAGAAATTAATTCTTTAAGACAGGAGCAGGTTCTAGTCGATGAATGCATTTCATTTAATGAGTGTTCAGCCCTTTGATAGAGTTTGTAATGATAATGATAAAAACAACAACCAAAAAAAGTTGTCAACATGTTAGCGTGTAGAAAGTAATTTTTAAAGAACGAAACAGGTTCTAGTTGACGAATTCACTTTATTTAATGAATATTCCGCGCTTAGTCAGAGCCCGCAATGATGTTCTTATGAAAGTTTTTGACATTTTTTGTACGCAGAACGTAATTCTTAAAGACATATGCAGGTTCTAGACGACGAATGCATTTCATTTAATGAATATTCAGCCCGTAGATAGAGTAAGTAATGATATTGATAAAAATCGTTGACGACATTTTAGCGTATGGAAAGTAATTGTTAAAGAAATAAGCAAGTTATAGTCGAAGAATGCACTTTATTCAATTAATATTCAGTAAACAGTTGAATAATTCTCTCTCTCTCTTTTTTGTGCTTCAAAAATTAATAATCAATTATTATTCTTGAAACAATCGATTGAGATGGTCATTTTTACTACAGAAATCGAATAAACATTGTTAAATACACTACAGAGCATAAATTTCACTAAATCAGGAACAACCGAATATTTCGAAGTCTGAATAGAATTTAAATTCATGGAGAGTATTGTCAGTAGTAAGCGCAGCGCTATAAGGGACGGAAGTGACGTCATAGGTGGGGAAGAGGGGGGGGGGAAGGAAACCGGAAGTGACGTAACGGTTGGTTGGTTGCTTGATCGTGAAAGATGACGGGGGTAGAGTTTCGTTTTATCCGTTGGCAACCTGGACTTCTTGTCAAGATATTTGACGGAAGGGGGGAGTGGCGGGAGGAAACCGGGAGTGACGTATTGGTTGATTGGTTGCTTGATCGTGAAAGATGACGGGGGTAGAGTTTCTTTTTATCCGTTGGCAATCTGTCAAGACATGTGACGGAGGGGAGAGTTTTCTTAAAGGGACAACACAGAAACCTGTCAGAACATGAAAGAGAATGACGGCATCAACCGAAAAGAGGACAATGTAGTATATTTTTTAATCAGTAATTAATTTTTAATGAGTAGTTCATTAATCAATTTTAATAAGTAAATTTTATTATTTTATTGATTATTAATTAATTATTTAACTGACTATTTTAATGCGCTAGATTTTTTTACAAAACGATATTGCACTGTAGGGGATTTGAACCCACCATCTTTGGCATGCGAGACCAACGCGTTACCGATCAAGCTACGATGACGTTACCTTGAGCTTTCGTCTTTTCGTTTCCGTTTTCACGAGATAGGGGTGGAAAGAGGTTTTCTCAACATGGCTTTTAACTTCAAAGTATAGTCCAAGGGCATATAGGTAACAAGGAGATTGATAAATGACGTGATTTTCTCAAAATATTCATATGATATTGGTGATTTGTTCATTTTTGTGAACATTTTTTTAAACAACTAGAAAATATTGTTCGAGATATTTCTTTCTTGAAAAAATATTAAAACAATCCCATTTTCTTAAAATTTTATTTACATTATTAATAATACGATTAGATTTTATTTTTTAAACATGCAAAAAAAAAAGATTTTGCACATGTTCCTTATTTATTTTATGTTTTTATAAATTGCAAAACATATATATATATTATTATTATTTATTTATTTTATTTTATTTTATTTATTTATTTTTATTTTTGAGAAAAAAATTGAATTCTTTTTCTGGAAAATTTATAAGAACAATTCAAAAAACTTATGTTTTAGTTATTTCTCTTCTAAAAAATTTAAAACAATTTTATTTTCTTACACTTTACTTACAATAGTAAAAATACTATCATATTTAATTTTAAAACATGCGAAATTTTTTTAACAGTTATTCATTTTTTATTTTTAAGTTTAATAATAATAATAATTTAAAAAAAAATTATTTATTTATTTATTTATTTATTTATTTATTTATTTTTTGTTAATTCTGTATTTTCTTTTTTCTTAAATTTTTAAACTTTTTTTTTTTTTTCTTTAATGTAACTGTTTTTAGGTTTAATGAAATATTTTTTTAAAAAATATTTCTCTTCATTTTTCAGTTTGTTAATTCTATATTTTCTTTTTCTGAATTTTTTAAACTTGTTATTTTTAATTTTATTAATGTAACTGTTTTTAGATTTAATAAAATATTTTTTAAACATATCTCTTCTTTTGTTTGAGATTGTGAATTTTATATTTTCTTTTTGTGAATTTTTTTAACTTGTTATTTTTTTTCCTTTATATTCTTATTACTAATTTTTAAGTTAAAAAAATATTTAATAAAAAAAAATATCTTTATTTTTTTATTTTATAAATTCTTTTATTTTCTTTTAGTGAAAAAATATAACAAAAATTACTTATTATTACTATTTAATGAAACTTAATTGTATTACTATAATTATTATTATCATTATTTAGCAATATAATGAAATTTTTTATGCAATGTTCCTTTTCAGTTTAAAAAAAATATATTTTATCTTGTGAAAAACTTTTTAGTCATTTATTTAATGTAACTGTATTTTCTTACTCGCAAATTTTCAAAAGAGTTATTATCATTTAATAATTTGGATTAAGTAAGGAATCTGCTTAATACTGTCATATTTTAAAAGATATTTTAAAGAAAAAATGTTGAATGTTCTATTTTAAGGAAATAAAATTTAACTTATGCATTCTGCTAGATTTGCTCAGGGAAAAATTACATTGAGTGACTAAAATTATAATTGTAGTCCAATCTAAAACAGAATTCCACTCGGCATGTGTTGAACTAAGGGATTTCTTTATTACTATTATTATTAAATAAATTGTTTTGGTATTACTATATACCCATTATGATACTTTTTTCATCACACCACAATATAATTCATCATATTCACAAAACTTTCCATTATTTTCATATTACTTCTTAAATATATAAATCTACTAAAATAGACACCGAATCTTCAATAAGTTAATTAGTTTTTAAAAATAGTTTATCTCTTTTTGGGAAGAAATGTATGACATCTTGTATTATTTACACATAACTACATCAATATTCCAAAATAATAATTTGCGAAATTTTCTTGTACATAACAGTTTTTCATAATTCTGATAGAAATTTATAAAAATGAATTACCTTACAATGACCATCTATATCACTAAAGTCTTCAAAACACAAATCTTCATTCATACACATGAAATATTTTCATTATCTTATCACCTTGTTGACAATTCGAGTTCATGCTATCCTTTTTATTCAAAAGCATGTTAACAATTTAAGCCATGACACTTACATATGTTTGCATAAAGTTACAATTTAAATGTCCCATAGTTTTTACAATTATTTTTTAATAGCTAAAATAGTAATAAAAGTGTTTGAAATTATTAACTTTATAATTATACATTTTTAAAAATAACGAAGTTTTAGTACCATTTATAAACTGGAAATATATTGTGTTAACTTTCTTATATGATAAATAGTTTAAAAATAAATATTTACATAGTTTTTATATTTACGATAGTTATATATACAATGATTCATTAAAAAAATATATAAGTTATAACTGATACCTTTTTATTAGAGCGAGAATCTAACTAAGTAACATTTATCTAATTTTTAAGCGATCAATAATAAAAAAGTGGCAGTACATTTTTTAAACAAACAGAAAAATTATATATGCATTCTTTAACTTATTAACTTAGACAACACATTCTGTTTATATTTGTACACATACATCATCTCATTTTGGATTTTAACTTAAATAAATAATGTTTATCACTGTGGTTTACAAAAGAAAAGAAATTCTACACATAAAAGTTCTAATTTATAAATATTTACTAATTAAAATAAATATATCTTATAATGAAAATCATCTTTCATAATGTTCATTAAAAAACTTAATAAAAATTCACAAAATTTTCTAAAAATAATTTTTTTCACTTATACAAATAAAAAATATTTTACTATGCTATTATCTGTTTTGACAATTTTTGAAATTCATCGAGTTTAATCATTCATCATCAATCATTCAAAATCATCGAGTTTATTGAGAATATTAGAAAAATCGCACTATTTTTAAAATTTATGCACGGGTTGCGAAATTTTTACTCATTTCTTAATATCCGTTATATTCCATTTAGTATGTTTTATGGAAGATCATAATAGCACACTTACAATAGAAAAAATAGATATAGAGCACAAGAACTTTAATGACTTGAGAAAAAAAAACCGCTTGCCACGAATCTTTCTTTTTTTTCACTTGAATTACATTTTAATTTTTAAAAAATTTCTTTTAAAATAATTTTCTAATAATCTTAACATGAATTAAACAAAATCGATTATTAATTTTTCCGGCAAATTAAATATTTTGAACAAATTTGACTTTTATGAAAGTTTTGGCGTAACAACAAATGAAATTTCGAAATACTGTTTTTATAAAAAATGAGCTAGATTACTAATAAAATCATCCAACCTATACAGAAAAACGCTATGAATTTTTTAAATTGTGAATAATATGAAAAATAATTTGTTGTAAATTGTGTTTATATAACTTAGTTTGTAATGAAAATAAAACTTGAACTATGGCTTTATGCAATTTTATTATTATTATTATTAGTTATATTATTAAATATGGAAGATATTATTATTATTATTTTTTTTTTTCAGAAAAAAATATTTCATAAATTATATGCTCGTATGATGACCAAAAGCATAATATTTTAATGTGTCTTATAATTGGCTCTTTAACGAACGATAAATGTATATTACCTTAGATTTTTAAATATGTTTTTTTAAAAGTACATTCAATCGCATTTATTTACTACACGTTATTATAAATGCAAAGGGAATATATCTATCATTTATAGACAGGATATTTTTTCTAAAGAATATTAACATAAACTAAAATATAATTTTTCACAAAGCCTTTTTGTCAAAAGATAAATTTACAAATAGTAATCTAATAAAGTAAATTTTTCCATTAAAATTTCGCATAAATAATTATTATTTACAAAGCAGTTTTTATAATTTTGCATTTTAAAAATGTATATATGATATTGTGCGTAAGTGTATGACTTTCATCATTGAAATAACGAATTTTTAAATGTTTAAACTTCCAATATGATATTTTTAATAAGTTTAAAGAGTCGCATCTCCATTCATCTATTAAAATTAATAATAATAATTCAAAGAGAATTATAAATACTCATACCCGAATTTTTTTCTTTATTCTATGACTCTGCATTTTAATGATTGGAAATCCATTAAGTGAATGGATAATTTATCTTTCAATTGAATGAATGCTTTACACAAGTTACCATCACTATCAGTAAATAAAAAGTCTTTCATACAATACAGCTAAGATTACTAATAATTACAACTTTAAGTAAACAGAAGTAGTATTTTAGAAGTATAGCACTTAGTAAATTTTTTGTTTTAATTGTTTAAATGCATGTCTTTTTTTTTTAAATAAAATAAAATATTATAAATTAGTACGTTTGAGAGATAAGGTTTTATTACATTCCTAATCAGTCACGATCTCAATTAACTAACATTTTTATTTTGAGATAAAAACAATTCTTTGCATGGATAAATATTAACAAAGGATTTAAATAAGTGAACAGAAAATAGTACTTTTCATAAGTACTTAAATACAAATGTAATTTTAAAATTCAAGATATATTTTTCTAAGTTTATTTAAAAAGTAAAATAAAATATTTACTTACTTTTCGCAAGAAATTAAAAAAAAAAAAAAAAAAAAAATGTTTTATTTTCCTAAAACTTTATTCAAAAAAGTAAAAAAATCCATTTCCTCTATCCTAAGCATTTAGTTTCATAAGAGAAAAAATTCTACAAAAAACGAATATATTTAAAGTCACATCCAAATAGTTATTTATTTCATAACGTTTTATTAAAATTTTTATTTATTTATTTTATTATTTTTTATGTATTCAACAGCAGTTTTCCAATACATTTTACTGCTAACATAGCTTTTACTCAAAATTAAACTTACAAAGTGTTCTCTAAAAGTTCTTTTAACAAGACGTTTTGTTAATTTGAGATTTTGAATTTTACCAATTTACCAATCGATCTTTCGATAAGTGTCTTTCACTTTTTACCGTTGAACGTTATGTTAAAATTTATTTAGTATAAAACAAACACTCTTACGATAATGAGGGTAATAGAAAAAAGTATTTTTATCATTTTAAACTAAAAGTGAACTGCATTATATGAATGAAAACAACTTTATAAAATAAATCAACTTTGAGAGAATTATCAAATATTTTTATATAAACAAAACTAACAAAAGTTTTTGCATTATTTAAAAATTCCTTATCAAAAATATGATATCTTTTTGAAGATTAAAAAATATCTAACCAATGATTAGTTTAATTTTGCTTGAAACAACTGGAAAAACTTTCTTTTAGAATTCAAATGATGTTGTAAATGATTACCTGTGAAGCAATTTTATAATTATTTTGTTTATATAAATGTTAATTACGTTGTATTCATCAGGAAGATTTCCATAAAAACATTGTAATTTGGTACGATTTTTTTTAATCGTTAGTTAGTATTTTAACATTATACCTATTCATTTTAAATATTTTGCTCTCAGAAAGTGTAAATCAATCTTACACATAGCTAAAAGAATTAAATACTATTATTCATAGATGTATATGAAACCAAAATTCAGTGTTATTTCTGATAAAATATTTCGATCAAATTAAAAATTAAGTGCCAGTAGACATAAATTTTTAGCTAGACATTTTTTAAACATTTTCAGAGAAGTAATACGTCATCTAAGAAAATATATATCTGTGTTTTTATGTCCCCTTTTTGCACACGGAAAATGAAAATTTTTATTTGTATACTCTTTCAATGTTTTACGACATGTGTATAAATATCGTTTTTGAACTGAAGGTGAAACTTATGAAATTTGATCCAATTTAAACAGACAAAAAACAATGATTTTATTAATTTATTAATGAAATCATAATTTTTGTCCATGTGTTAAAAATTGAGGTAAATTTCATAAGTTTCGCTTTCAGTTCAAGAGTGATATTTATGCATAAGCCGAAAGAAAACATAGAAAGAGTATACAAATAAAAATTTTCACTTTCCGAGTGCAAAAAGGGGGGACATCAAACACAAACATATATTTTCTTAGATAACGTATTACTTCTCTGAAAATGTTTAAAAAATGTCTAGCTAAAAATTTATGTCTACTGGCACTTAATTTTTAATTTGGTCGAAATATTTTATCAGAAATAACACTGAATTTTAGTTTCATATACATCTATGAATAATAGTATTTAATTCTTTTAGCTATGTGTAAGATTGATTTACAATTTCTGAGAGCAAAATATTTAAAATAAATAGGTATAATGTTAAAATACTAACTAACGATTAAAAAAAAATCGTACCAAATTACAATGTTTTTATGGAAATCTTCCTGATGAATACAACGTAATTAACATTTATATAAACAAAATAATTATAAAATTGCTTCACAGGTAATCATTTACAACATCATTTGAATTCTAAAAGAAAGTTTTTCCAGTTGTTTCAAGCAAAATTAAACTAATCATTGGTTAGATATTTTTTAATCTTCAAAAAGATATCATATTTTTGATAAGGAATTTTTAAATAATGCAAAAACTTTTGTTAGTTTTGTTTATATAAAAATATTTGATAATTCTCTCAAAGTTGATTTATTTTATAAAGTTGTTTTCATTCATATAATGCAGTTCACTTTTAGTTTAAAATGATAAAAATACTTTTTTCTATTACCCTCATTATCGTAAGAGTGTTTGTTTTATACTAAATAAATTTTAACATAACGTTCAACGGTAAAAAGTGAAAGACACTTATCGAAAGATCGATTGGTAAATTGGTAAAATTCAAAATCTCAAATTAACAAAACGTCCTGTTAAAAGAACTTTTAGAGAACACTTTGTAAGTTTAATTTTGAGTAAAAGCTATGTTAGCAGTAAAAATGTATTGGAAAACTGCTGTTGAATACATAAAAAATAATAAAATAAATAAATAAAAATTTTAATAAAACGTTATGAAATAAATAACTATTTGGATGTGACTTTAAATATATTCGTTTTTTGTAGAATTTTTTCTCTTATGAAACTAAATGCTTAGGATAGAGGAAATGGATTTTTTTACTTTTTTGAATAAAGTTTTAGGAAAATAAAACATTTTTTTTTTTTTTTTTTTTTAATTTCTTGCGAAAAGTAAGTAAATATTTTATTTTACTTTTTAAATAAACTTAGAAAAATATATCTTGAATTTTAAAATTACATTTGTATTTAAGTACTTATGAAAAATACTATTTTCTGTTCACTTATTTAAATCCTTTGTTAATATTTATCCATGCAAAGAATTGTTTTTATCTCAAAATAAAAATGTTAGTTAATTGAGATCGTGACTGATTAGGAATGTAATAAAACCTTATCTCTCAAACGTACTAATTTATAATATTTTTTTTTTTTTTTTTTAAAAAAAAGACATGCATTTAAACAATTAAAACAAAAAATTTACTAAGTGCTATACTTCTAAAATACTACCTCTGTTTACTTAAATTTGTAATTATTAGTAATCTTAGCTGTATTGTATGAAAGACTTTTTATTTACTGATAGTGATGGTAACTTGTGTAAAGCATTCATTCAATTGAAAGATAAATTATCCATTCACTTAATGGATTTCCAATCATTAAAATGCAGAGTCATAGAATAAAGAAAAAAATTCGGGTATGAGTATTTATAATTCTCTTTGAATTATTATTATTAATTTTAATAGATGAATGGAGATGCGACTCTTTAAACTTATTAAAAATATCATATTGGAAGTTTAAACATTTAAAAATAACTTTCGTTATTTCAATGATGAAAGTCATACACTTACGCACGATATCATATATACATTTTTAAAATGCAAAATTATAAAAACTGCTTTGTAAATAATAATTATTTATGCGAAATTTTAATGGAAAAATTTACTTTATTAGATTACTATTTGTAAATTTATCTTTTGACAAAAAGGCTTTGTGAAAAATTATATTTTAGTTTATGTTAATATTCTTTAGAAAAAATATCCTGTCTATAAATGATAGATATATTCCCTTTGCATTTATAATAATGTGTAGTAAATAAATGCGATTGAATGTACTTTTTAAAAAACATATTTAAAAATCTAAGGTAATATACATTTATCGTTCGTTAAAGAGCCAATTATAAGACACATTAAAATATTATGCTTTTGGTCATCATACGAGCATATAATTTATGAAATATTTTTTTCTGAAAAAAAAAAAATAATAATAATAATATCTTCCATATTTAATAATATAACTAATAATAATAATAATAAAATTGCATAAAGCCATAGTTCAAGTTTTATTTTCATTACAAACTAAGTTATATAAACACAATTTACAACAAATAATTTTTCATATTATTCACAATTTAAAAAATTCATAGCGTTTTTCTGTATAGGTTGGATGATTTTATTAGTAATCTAGCGCATTTTTTATAAAAACAGTATTTCGAAATTTCATTTGTTGTTACGCCAAAACTTTCATAAAAGTCAACTTTGTTCAAAATATTTAATTTGCCGGAAAAATTAATAATCGATTGTGTTTAATTCATGTTAAGATTATTAGAAAATTATTTTAAAAGAAATTTTTTAAAAATTAAAATGTAATTCAAGTGAAAAGAAAGAAAGATTCGTGGCAAGCGGTTTTTTTTTCTCAAGTCATTAAAGTTATTGTGCTCTATATCTATTTTTACTTTCTTCTATATGTAATATAGAGAAAGTATTGGATTCGCGAAAATTTTCGAAGTCCATTTTTTGATGGATTTACATGTTTTGGGATATGGAGAACACGAATTAATAGTTTTTAAAAAATGTCTGTCTGTCTGTCTGTCTGTCTGTCTGTCTGTCTGTCTGTCTGTCTGTCTGTCTGTCTGTCTGTCTGTCTGTATCATTTTTTTGTGGACGCTGTATCTCACGAACCAATGAATGAAACTTAACCAAACTTGGTATTTAGTTGCACCCTGACATAAACTGGTGCTGATTAGATTTTGGGATCAATCGCTCAATAGGTGGCGTTGTGATCGCATTTTATGCAAATTTTTAACATGGCAGCATAGGACAAAATTCCGTATAAATGGGCATAAAGAGAGTTATTTTACACTTGTGATTGTAAAATTAATAGGATTTATTGATAATAGTAGTAGTTAGCTAGGAAAAAAATTTTGTGCATGGGGGGGCATCGGTTCCCCCCTGGGGGGGAAAATCCCCCCCCGGGGAAGTAAATTTTCAAGATGGGTATCTTTCGAAAGGTCTCGTTGATAATAGTAATAGTTAACTTGGAAAAAATTTTTGTGCATGTGGGGGCATCGGTTGCCCCCCCACCGGGGGGGGAAGTTCCCACCCGGGGGGGCAAAATTTCAAGATGGGTATCTTTCGAAAGATCTCGTCAATACCTTTAAAACGAATGGTTGAACGATAAATCTGTGATAATTTAAACCAAAGTTATCGATTTTTTTAACTTTTAACAAAAAAAAACTTAGAAAAATATCGCAATTTTTTTTTTTTTTTTTTAACGAAATTTAACCAAACTTGGTATTTAGTTGGTCCCTGACATAAACTGGTGCTGATTATGTTTGGGGATCAATAGCTCAACAGGTGGCGCTGTGATAGCATTTTATCTAAATTTTTAACATGGCAGCATAGGACAAAAATTCGTATAAATGTGCATAATTAGAGTTGTTTTAAACTTGTGATTGTAAAATTAATATGAATTATTGATAATAGTAGTATGTAACTAGGAAAAAAATTTTTTGCATGGGGGGGCATCGCTTCCCCCCCCTAGGGGGGAAATACCCCCCCAGGGGGGGTAAATTTTCACATTGGGTATCTTTCGAAAGATCAGGTTGATAATAGTAGTAGTTAACTAGGAAAAAATTTTTGTGCATGTGGGGGCATCGGTTGCCCCCCCACCGGGGGGGGAAGTTCCCACCCGGGGGGGCAAAATTTCAAGATGGGTGTCTTTCGAAAGATCTCGTCAATACCTTTAAAACGAATGGTTGAACGATAAATCTGTGATAATTTAAACCAAAGTTATGGATTTTTTTAACTTTTAACAAAAAAAAACTTAGAAAAATATCGCAATTTTTTTTTTTTCTTTTTTTAACGAAATTTAACCAAACTTGGTATTTAGTTGGTCCTCGACATAAACTGGTGCTGACTATGTTTGGGAATCAATAGCTCAACAGGTGGCGCTGTGATAGCATTTTATCTAAATTTTTAACATGGCAGCATAGGACAAAAATTCGTATAAATGTGCGTAATTAGAGTTGTTTTAAACTTGTGATTGTAAAATTAATATGAATTATTGATAATAGTAGTATGTAGCTATGAAAAAAATTTTATGGATGGGGGGGCATCGCTTCCCCCCCTGGGGGGGAATTACCCCCCCCGGGGGGGATAAATTTTCAAGATGGGTATCTTTCGAAAGGTCTCGTCAATACCTTTAAAACGAATGGTTGAACTATAAATCTGTGATAATTTAAAACAAAGTTATCGATTTTTTTCACTTTTAACAAAAAAAAAAAAAAAAAAAAAAAAAAACTAACTTTTTTTTTTTTTTTTTTTTAATATTGTTACTGATTGAATATGTATAGGTAAATATAGAAGAAAGTCTTGTGGTGGCCACAACATACTAGTTTCTATTGTAAGTGTGCTATTATGATCTTCCATAAAACATACTAAATGGAATATAACGGATATTAAGAAATGAGTAAAAATTTCGCAACTCGTGCATAAATTTTAAAAATAGTGCGATTTTTCTAATATTCTCAATAAACTCGATGATTTTGAATGATTGATGATGAATGATTAAACTCGATGAATTTCAAAAATTGTCAAAACAGATAATAGCATAGTAAAATATTTTTTATTTGTATAAGTGAAAAAAATTATTTTTAGAAAATTTTGTGAATTTTTATTAAGTTTTTTAATGAACATTATGAAAGATGATTTTCATTATAAGATATATTTATTTTAATTAGTAAACCCTATAAGCGTTAAGCCCGTCTTTTTCCGGATTTGAAATGTGTCTCGTAAATGGTCAGGCCCTTCTTTTTCTTGATAAAGATTTTCGTCTCTGAAGCGTTGAACCCGTCTTTTCTTAGATACATATTTCCAGGGCTGAGTGGTCAGGCCCGTTTTATTCCAGATTTCACTTCCCTCCTTTCGCAGACTCTTTGATTGACATGTGGGTTGAACGGATAAGAATAGTTTACAAGCAAATACAATTGATTCCCAACCAGTTCTTTGGGGTTGTATCTTTAACAATACTCATGTATGTTTTGACATTAATCCTGCAGTTGAAAGATAACTTTTACTTCTTTGCTTTTAAACAAGTTCACAACATTTCTTTTGAAATGAAATAAATATTTCTCCATGTTGGAAATAAAATTTAAATGTTACATTCATAAGTGTAATTGAATTTTCTATATGTAGGGGCGAAAACTTACATTTAAATAATGCTACTATTATCTTAATAATACAATGTAATCTTATGATTTAAAATCACTTATTCAGCTCTGTTTTAATAATTTTCCGTGTAAAATCATTTATAATTATATAACTTCTTTTTTTTTTTTTTTTTTAAATATTAGTTATACTATAATTAAAATGAAATTGTTTATGGTTGACGCCAGAGTCATTTCTGCCTTACAATTCTGCAATTTAATAAATTATAATTCGGTGTAATATATATTATGAATAAGCATACTGCAGGCTAATACAAGAAATGAACGTGCCAAAAAAATCTTTAAAAAATAAAAATAAAAAATAAATAAATAAATAAATAAATAAAAATAAATATAAGAGGTGGAGAGCAAAAAAAGAAAAATAATTAATATCGTTTAAAATTTGTCTCTAACTGAAGTTGAAAACTTTAAACTAACAGCAAATGTAAAATTTAGTAAAATTAGTAGTTAGATAGTTAGTTAAATAATGTAGAAGTTAGATAGTAGAAGTGAAATAATATGAATAAACATTATTCCAGATTTAACATTAAATTAAAAACGAATCAAATACTTTCTTCTTACGCTTATAGAAAAAATTACAAATAAGAAAGATCCAATAAAAAAAAAAAAAAAAAATGAAGAAGAAGAAGAAGGAAAGATTATGGGAGTCTGCATATACAGTAGACTGCCAGAAATTCGCACATTACAATCAATATAAACAAATAAAATTCACAGTAAAGATTCCAAGGGAAAGAAAATGGAGATAGTACTTAATTCAATAGTTATATTTTAGGTGCCGAATGAGACAGATAAAGGCAATTTTATTTGAGGTCTAGGTCATTTATGTTTGAAATAAATTAATAATAATAACTATTCAAAGACTGAAAAAAAAAAAAAAAAGTTTTATTTATATTTCTAAACATAGTGATATATATATATATATTATAATGCACAAGTCAATTATATCAAATGTTTTTATACTTAAATTTTGTATCTTATATAATAAAAAAAATATATATATATTTTTTAATTAAAAAAACATTATGCAATATAAAACTTCGTATATTTTTTAATCTTTAATTGCTTATTATTATTATTATTATGCATATTTTACATACTTATTTATATCACTATTATTTTAAAATAATCATTATATCATAAAAACTCTAATTCAGAATTGTATGGAAAAAAAAAAAAAAAAAAAAAAAAAAAAACGGAAATCCACAAAATTAAAAAAAAATGTACAGTTTTTGGTCCCGAAGTGTGCGGATTTTTTTTTTTTTAGTATACTGTATATATATGAAGAGGATAGAGATGAAAAATTAGATAGATAGATGAAATATAATGATCTCTTTTTATACAAATGCAGGTTAAGGGAAAGTAGTGTGAATGTCGCACCATGTTATTTATTATTCAAATTAATAGATTTGTAAATTTGATACACATAAATTTTTTGGCCTGAATAATATTGAAGGGATGAGTTATATTATAAAGCAATAAGTGAATGACTACATTTTTTCATATTTTTCACGCAATTTTTGAGTAGCTTTGATTCAAAATATCTCACTATTAGAGTTTTGGAACACTTTATAAAATACTTTCTTTGAATAATAATTCAAGAAAAAATAAATAAATAAATGAAATATAAACTTTTATCAAGTAAACTATATTGATTACTATTATTTGCGCAATGGATATTTATTTTTCCAATTGTTAGGATCAGATATCCTGTTATATCAATTTATGACTGTTTGTTATTGTACTTTTAATTATAATTCATTTATTAAAATAAATTAATATTTCATGATGACGTTTTTTAGCACTTTAATTTTTTATTAAAAAAAAAAACTACTATATTTTTAGTACATATATATAAAAAAGGCGGAATAAACTTACTACATCTAAATTCTGCAGTTCAGAGGGCATATTTGGAATACTTTTATAATTATACAACATCCTTCTCACAGTACTAAATAATCTGCGACTCATTCTCTAACATTGAATGAAATCAGAACTAAGTTAAGAAAGCTCAATATATATATATATATATATATATATATATATATATATACATATTTCATGATGACATTTTTTAACACTTTAATTTTTTTATTAAAAATAATCTGGTGTGTCACTCACACGACTTTCTCTTACCCTGAAATTTAATACTATAAATATATGTTGGAGATTAAGAGGTAAGATAACCATGTTATGTAAACCTATGTTAAACAAATCAAATTAGGCTTCGGAAGAGTTTCATATGATAATTAATTCTGTGTGAGGGGGGCTACCGCCCCCTCAACCCCCCGTTTCATGAATGCACCTAGATTTATATAAAATTTAATTCGGTTATTAAAAAATAATTCTCTTTTTAAAAAATAATTTATTAAAATTATTATTTGAAAAAATTATCCTTTATGATAATGCAGACGATTTCCATATTAGAGAAGTAGTGTAACACTAAATATCCAAAAAAAAAAGTCTATTTTTTATTCTCAATACTAAAAAAAAAAAAAAAAAAAAAAAGATTTTTTTTTCAGTTTTTTTTTTTTTTTTTTTTGTTAAAAGTGAAAAAAATCGATAACTTTGTTTTAAATTATCGCAGATCGATGGTTCAACCATTCGTTTTAAAGGTATTGACGAGCTCTTTTGAAAGATACCCATCATGAAAATTTACTCCCCTCGAGGGGGGACTTCCCCCCAGGGGGGGAGGCGAGGCTCCTACATACACATTTTTTTTTTCCCCAGTTAACTATCTCTCTTACAAAAAATTTTTCGTTTCATTTGGTTTAGTGCAGTCTATAGACGTTAAACTCTACTTACCTGCAATTTCCCCCATAGACGTAATGTATTAGAATTCTCTTGATTGTCCCTGTACACGAACCATTTGTTTGATCTTAACGAAAAGCTTACTGTAGCATCCCTATATGATACACATTTAGAATACCAAGTTTGAACTTTCTGCCATAATTTGTTTTTGAGATATGCTGATAACAGACAGACACACAGACATACACACAGACCATTTGCTAAAAACATGATTTTCGTATTCAGTGGACCTCAAAACCTGTAAATATAACAAAATCTCGCGTTCGAAAATTTGACCCAAAAACAATACTTTCTCTACCTTATGGGTAAGAGAAAGTAAAAAAACTACTTTTTTTTAGAACATACATATAAAAGGATGAAATAAAATTACTACATTTAAATTCTGCAGTTCAGATGGCATATTTTAGAATACTTTTATAATTATACAACATCCTTTTCACAGTACTAAATAATCTGCTACTCATACTTTAACATTGAATAAAATGAGAACTAAGTTAAAGAAGCTATATATATATATATATAAACCTAAATAAATTTAGAACATTTATATTTATTAGAAATAAAAAAGGAAGAAAGGTAGCTCTTAAAATCTTTCCTATAGCTTTAGTTTTAGACAGATTGCTTTTGCATAGTCCTAAGCATAGTTTAAAAACAGTAAAGCTTCAAATATATAATTTGTTATAACTATGGTGGAAAAATGATCAAAAAATGATCTTTATAATTTTATTTATAAAGAGAATTGACTAGAAATAAATTTGAATTCACGGGAGTGGGGGAAGGGACTGCATATTTCTAGAGTAAACGTAAGTTAAAAAATTTGACCGCAAACAATTTTTCTATCGTATTTGTGTAAATTTAAGTAGAGATAAAGAGGAAAATGCAGGACTATATGGTAAAAAAGAAATATTCTAGTGTGGCAATCACATAACTTTCTCTTACCCGAAATTCATTACCATAATGACAGATTGTACGTTAAAGAATAAAATAACGAATACTGTAAAATAAATGTTCATTAAAAACAATTTAAAATAGGCGAAAAACATGTTTTTTCTGATTCAAGGAACTTCATAACGTGTAAATATAACAAAAACACAATTTCGAAAAGTTGACCGAAAAGCAAAACTTTATCTACCATACATATGAATAAAAGAAAGTAAAAAGTAAAAATGTAGATAGTAATTACCGTAAATAAATTTAGAAAAAATTATTTTAAAAAATTAAAATTAAGCGGGCATAAATTAAAATAGCCATACATAATAGTGAACATTAATGCTTGTCAAAACTGTCCATAATATTCTTTATACTAGACTATATTAATTTATATATTTCAATTATATTTCGTGAAAACAAATTATTACTTTAATGTTTTTGATATTTATAAACCAAACTTATATAAATTAAATCCTTTAGATATATTATATTTTTTAATATTATCAACTCTGTTAAGTTATACTGAATGATGATCAGATCATAATCATAAATGGATCGTCTTTTGGAATGCACGGTAGTCATTCATACTGTCAAGATATTAGAATAATGTATAGGATCATACTCATCCAAGAAGCATGAAAACAGTGATGGGGGGGGGGAGGAAAGAGAAAAGAGGAAGGAAAGAAAGAAAACTAATAATACATACAAGCAAATGCTATTTTCTTCCATTCTTCTTCTTCTTTTTTTTTTTTTTTTTTTAAGAATATAAATACATATAATCTATAAAATGTTAAAACAGATTACTAAATTATCAGATGAATCCCTTATGATTTGCAGATTATCTTAAACGGAAATTTGTCCATTTTGATTTTTTTTTTTTTGTATTTTTTGGATGCACGGTAGACAATCATAAGAACCTCTAATATTGAATATATATTCCTTTGGAAAATATGTTATTGCATTGCATGAAATGCTTTAGATAAATGTTATTTTATCGCCAGTGTTTTTCCGTAATATTAAAACGAAGATTAATTGCAGGGCTCACTCGAGACTCAGCAGTATGAAAAGCCCAGTGTCTCCCCGCCCCCGTCCAAATTAATGTCTTACACACAATATTTTAAATAAAATTGCTTCATATTAGTTTAATCCATTTTAAATAAAAACGATTACACTTTGTTAGTTCTACAGTTTAATTACAAAAGTACTTTTAAAATTTAAATGTATAATATAGAATTATATATAATCAGCTACCTTTAGAAGTAAAATACACAAATTGCTTTCAATAGAAAAAATAGTCTTTCTTTGTATTTTTTTCCTCCATTCTTTATTTTTTAAATTAATTTATATTAAAGTTAATCAGTGTGACTTCCATCAAAATTTTATTTTTTTTCCCATTCACAGATATAGAGTAATCCAATCATCATGCATTTTAAATCTATTAAATAATATAAATTTAAATAAAGGATTGGGGCGATGCAAAGAGAAAGCCATATAATTAATCCATTGTTTGTTAAAATTCTAAAATTCTATAAAGAAATATTATTTTTTTCAATAAATAAATAAAAGCAGTTATTCAGTAAAATAGAAAAAGAAATTAAAATACTAAAATATTATGTTTAACATACATACTTCTAACAAACGCGAGGGTGAAAATATTTTATTTCTTTCTTCCGTGGAAAACAAAATCAAATATATGTTATTATAATCATGGAAATTTCTTTGTCATTTATTAATTTTATTACCACAGCAGTTTTGTATTAAATAATGAATAACACTGCTCGGCATGAAAATTGCCTCTGACATAACTTCAGCATATTGTAAAATACATTATGTAAAATGACCTTCTGAATCCAAATAGGACGACCATTTTGACCTATAACCCATCGTTTTTTAGGAATGGCCCCCTATTTTTATCATTTTTCGGTGATTGTATGGCTCTAAATTTGATTTTTAGGAGGGGGGGGGGGATTATCTTAATCGTTAAATATCTTCTGAGGGGCTACAGCGTTGGAAAATTCTAATACATGGACTACAAGCGATTTTTTTTTGGGGGGGGGTGGGGGTGGGGGGGAGGATTTGCCACTGAAATTATGCATTACATAACTTTTATTTTTTAAATATGTTTAATGTTATTTTTTTAACTTTATATTTTTTCGTTTTCAGGTGTTAAATTAATTATTTTTCATTCTTCAAATTACATTCATGGTCATAAAGTTATCGAACATGGTAATAAATTGAGGGAGGGGGTGGTGTAGCTAGAAAACGGTGGGTGACTGGGCAAAATGGGAGTCATATTCGGATTCAGGAGGTCACAGAAGAATTAGCAAAAATTGTGTGAGATCTCGAAACTTTTTTTTTTTTCTTTTTGCCGCGTAATTTAGCTATAAAATGTCTCAATTACTGATTAAAATAGTTTTATCTGCAGATGATCACATCTAACTTCTTGAGCTGCAAAGCATAATTATTATCAAATAATTTTCAGTCCATGCATTTTACTAAACACATACTATCATTTAACCCTTTAACTTACATTAGCTTCGCAGTGAAATTAAACATCCAACATTGTTTTATGCAACAATAAAAAAAAAAAAAAAAAAAAAAAAAATTACAATTGATTTTTTAAACATTTGTTTTTTCCTGTTTGTTAGAGATGATGTCTACGCTCGATCCCAGATACGCTTGTCTGCTTAGCTGTTCAGAGATTTTAGCGATTTCTTACAAAACTTGCGCTAGGATCCTTAAAATGATCCAACGGAAGGCATACATCTGGGAACCTAGCCTAGCGCATTCAATTAGCTTTAATGTCCCAACACACTTTTCGTTAGACAGCCGCACTACTCCGAAATTCGTCAAATGATGTTTCTAAGAAAGCCATACGTAGAAGGCATTTTAAATATCTTAGTAAGCGCGATAGCGCCTTTCTGCTTTGTTAATGAATTCGTGCCTAGCTTTTATCACCTGATGAAGTGATGTACTGTTATTTTGACTTGAAATAACTGTTGCAAGTTTTACAACTAATAAAGCTTCCTTGCAATGATACTTATTTATCAGGTTAATTATATTTTAATGTAATTAGTGTAACATGTACATGTTTCGAACAAGTTACTTCTTAAAAATTAAAAATGCCATTTTTCTTTCTTTTTCTTTTCCTTTTTTTTCTTTCTTTTTTTACATATTTATGACCAATTTTTATTTTAACTATTAGAAAAAAAAAAAAAAAAACTTAAAAAAATTTTTTTTTTCTTTTTTTTTTCGACATGAAAAAAAAATACATTTACATATTTATTTATATATTCTTAACTCATGAAACATAGAATATAGGAATATATAGTTTTTATAATTTCAATACATTTTTTAAAGTCGTATTTATGTCAAAAAATTTATTTACCGTCAGAAATTTCCTTTTTATTGTTATTATTATTATTATTAAATTTATTTGAATATTTGTCATTCATTTTAATTCATAAAAACTGATATCATAATTTTAGAAACTTTAACATTCTTTTAAATAAATTATAAATTCTTTTAAATAAATTATTATTCTTTTAAGTAAATTTAACATTCTTTTAAATATTAATTATAAATATTTTTAAATAATTTTTTAATATAAACAAAGGTCCTTCTGAAATTATAATAAATACATGTATGTTAACTTTATAATATTTTATTTATTTATTTATTTATTTTCAACATAAAGGAAAATAATATAATGATAATGGGCAATATCTATATAGCATGTCGGTCTAGCAAGATTTTTTCAATTTTATTATTTGCACATTTGCACGTTCATTTTTTCTTTCTTCGACATAAAAGGAAATATATTTATCTGTTTATTTTATTTTTATTTTCGGCATTTTTTTTTATTTATTTACAGTGTGATTTTTATTTAATATCATTTGACCCAATATCATACTGAATTAAAAAATACGGCGTTAGCTAGATATCGTCCTGATTAATAGGTGTACCAATTCTTCATAAAATTTAATAATCTGGACAGATGCAATGTCAAACTTTCAGCATTTTTTTAAGGTGTAATACGATAAACGGCGAGAATGGAAAATCACTGTCTGAAAGAAATAGTAAGACCTGTTGTATTATGAAAAAAAAAAAAAAAAAAAAGTGTTTATCTCTGGTAATGTTTTTAATTGACAGCTAATCTCTTTTTACTTTGTGTTTGATAAGCGAGGGGACTGAAAATGACAATGGAAACAACTTCAATTAATTTTTAAAAATCCAGAAATCTGGTTTCAAGTGCTTCGTTGTGAGTCAAAACAGAAAGTATGAAAACTTTTGTAACTCTTCAGACAGCTGTTACACAAACACATTATTATTAATGTTATTATAGATCAAATGATGTGTAAACGAAGAATTAACAAAATTTACTGGCATATTTGACATTCGATAAAAACAAAGGTAAAAAATTAATCTAGTAAATATCCCCTTTAAAAAAAAAATAAAAATAAATAAATAAATAAAAAAATAATAAGAAGAATAACAAAATCCATTTATAAAATTATCAATAAATAAATAAATAAATAAATAATAAATTAAATAAATAAACAAAATAAACAAAATAAATAAACATTTAAATAAATGTATATAAATCCAGAGAAGTATCTTTGTATTTATGTGCATATGGCTGTGTCTGTGTGACTGTCTTTCTCTGGTGCTTAAACTACTGATCGCAGAGCTACAAAACTTAGCAGAACTTGGACCATAAAAGTGCACCTCATTAAAATAGTTTTCACCATTCTTTTTTTCTTTTTAATTATTTTAATTATTTTCTGTTTCGATTTTATTCATTGACACTTATGTTTTCTTTTCTAATATTTATTAATTCATATCAATCTGCGTACCTTAGCAACAGCTATTGCGCTATTTATTTTTTATTTAATTTTTTTTATTAGAGGGCAATTTTTCTTTTTTCTTTTTTGTGTTTATTGAATTCAAATTGTAAAATAGTCGAAACATATTGAATTTTAAATTAAAGAAACTATTTAAAAATTCATGTTTATGCATAATTTTTATAATGTCTCAACTTTTTACTTTTCATACAATTAAATTCTTTGAAAAGGATTTTTTTTTTTTCTTTTCTTTTTTAATTATTTTTTGTTAGTTCATTTTATTTATCAGAAAAAAATTGTAATATAGTATAAAAGATTAAATTTATTAAAATGGTCTTATATTAGTCGGAAATATATGGTAATATAGTGCGAAGACTGTAGGATATAAAATACACGGCTTGAAGAAAAATATTTAATAGATGCTGAGACACAGTCGTCTTTAAAATCACAGTTCTTAAACAATAACAGCTCCACCTGTTGTCGATAAATACCCAAATTAAAGTACTGAATAAAGACCCTTCTGAACATAGTGTGAACTTGGACCGATGCAGTGCAGAAAGGAAAAAAGCGGCAGTAGGCAGTCAGTACCCAAATAAAGTTCTAGAGCGATTTCAATGTAATTATTTTTATAACTATTATTATTTATTTATTAAGCGATTAAAAGGGAAAAAAACGGTTGCTCAATTCTTTTGATTTTTTTTTTTTTTTTATATGGTGACTAGTGAAGTTTATTAATAATAATAAGCAATAAAAATGACTTGAAAAAAGATAGGACTATGACGATCTAACAAACACTATCGTTCAAAATAACAAATAATTTGTTTATTCATGTTGCCATTTTACGATTAAGAATCTGTTGTTTTCTGCAAATTATCTCAACCCTTTCATTCCCAATTTTTTTTCTCCATAAAACAATAAATCTTATATTTAGTCATAAATTTATTTCGAAAGTAATATATATAAACATTTTTTTAAAATAGGAGTGATAGCAAAGTACGAATTAATTTAGCTAACAAATCAACTGAGAGGTGTTTATTTATGTTTAATATAACCACTGATGCCATTAAAAATCATAAATTTTCAATAAATAAAAATGTCAAAATTTTGGAAGAAATATATACTGTAGTTAATTAAAAAATAAATTATAAACATTAAAAAAATAAATACAAAATATTTCAAACAATTACTTTACTTAACCTTTTATATCCCAAATTACCTTATTTTTGGAGAAATAGTTTGAAACTTTTTATTGTATATATATATATATATATATATATATATATATATATGTACATTGCTGCATGAGAAACATCTCAAATTAAATTTACCTTAAACTATAGTTTAACTATAGGGAAACATTAAACTATAGGGAGTTTGAAGTTCCATTGAAATCCTGCGGTAAATTTAGGCTATATTGAGGTTTTTTTTTTTTTTTTTTTTTTTTTTTTATGGGACTTTAAAGTCTCGGTGGGATACAAAGGGTTAAAATCAATTTAAATCAAGAACATTTTATTTAATTTTATAAATACAGAATATTTTATTAATAAAGAAAATAATCTTTATTTGATTATTTAACAAAGCAAAATGTGCAGTTTTTTGCGAATATGTTGAAATTAGTTGAAAAACAACAAAATTAATTTCCATGGACTAAAAAATAATTTCATGCTGTATTGTAAGAAATTTATTTCAAAATTTATTTCTTCTTGCCAGTTCAAATTACTAAACACTGATCTACATAAAATTTAAAACAAGTTTCTTCAATTTTTCCCACGTGACATTTATATAAATTCGAAACGTCTCCAAGAAAAATAGAACTGAAATTCTTTACTCTTTATTATATAACCATGTATTCCTTTATTTATTTGTATTATTCATTTCTCTCGACGAAATTAAATTCTAAATATTTAATTTATTATTAACTAGCAAACCAGTGCGAATTTTTCGCACTTTATTTCTTTCTAACCTTTAAAATTATTATTATTATTTAATTTTAAAGCCATAAAAGCGTCATGTTTACACATGCATAAGCAAATTTATTATTTAACTTTTTTTTTTTTTTTTTTTTCATATTTTATTTTATCATAGATATAGTAATAAGACATAGATTGATCATCGAATTTGAAATAGTGATTCCTTTTCATTTGGGAGAAGCTGGCCATTTTACTTTCTTATGGATATTTTTCCTCGAGTTAATATACACGGTAATACACACAGATAATTTAGCTAATAAAATTTACGAATAATTTATGTACTAAAAGAGAATGAAAAACTCTATCTACCAATTTTACATTCTTTTTCTTTTCTTTTTTTAATTAACTATACTCTAGTGTACTCATATCTACAAAAAACTGACTTTCTTTCGGCATTTATTATTGTACTTCTTTGAGATAAAAATCATCTGCATTCATCATGGAAAATAATTTTAATAAATTATAATTAATAAATAATTTGTATTGCGTAAATTTGTATAAGATTATATGTACAAGAAAGTCTTGTGGTGGCCACAACATATTAGTTATGTATTAAAACTTCCACGGCTGCTAACTACATTTAAAGGAATTTTTTAATTTTCTTATTACTTACTAATATAAAATTTTAAAATTTAAAGAGAGCATTTCCTTAAATATAAAGATAGTAATTGTTTCATAATAATAACAAAGAACTGATTATAAAAATGATATTTTTTATAATTTATTTGAATATAACTTATTTATGAAAACTTGTCCCGTTTCTTTTCATATATTTATTAAAACACTTAAAAGCCGTGCAATATTCCGGCATTTAAAAAATTCATTAACATTCTACTCGATTACTATTTTCGAATTTTATACTTCCTATTGTCTGATGTCCAAACTTTTTTCGACACCAAAAATCTTTGCACAATAACATGGGGATGATACATCTATATAAAATACTATATCTGTGCATTTTATGCAGAAAAAAAGTAATAATAATAATAATTCGTAATTTTATTTTATTTATTTATTTATTTATTTGGCAAGAATTAAAATTTTAATTAATTTTAAAAAATCTAATCGAAATTTCGTTACAAATAAGGTACCAAATGAAATTGGTATTTTATTAGTATTATACATAAATTACTCTTTAAAATTTTCAGTCTTAACTCTATATAGAAATATCTATGCACTTATTTTTTCTGAAAAATAAAGCAGTGTTTGAGTTTTCCCTGAAAAATCAACATAACTTTGCTGAGAGGCAAATCTGGGTAAAGGATTGTCAACTTCTATCGTGAAAAGATATTTCCATTGTATTGATACACGCCCTTTCAACAAAGGGATTAGCCTGCTGCTTAACTCTGTGTGTGGGGGAAAAATTTTTTCTTCTCAACTCTAAGATTTCCTGAAGTACAACGCTGAATTCTAAAGACCGGTTATTATTTTGCAGTATACAGTAAACTTTTCAGGTATTTTTATTGCAGCAATAGAAAATAACTCTTAACGTCGAAAGGGATATGTATAGGTAAATATAGAAGAAAGTCTTGTGGTGGCCACAACATACTAGTTTCTATTGTAAGTGTGCTATTATGATCTTCCATAAAACATACTAAATGGAATATAACGGATATTAAGAAATGAGTAAAAATTTCGCAACTCGTGCATAAATTTTAAAAATAGTGCGATTTTTCTAATATTCTCAATAAACTCGATGATTTTGAATGATTGATGATGAATGATTAAACTCGATGAATTTCAAAAATTGTCAAAACAGATAATAGCATAGTAAAATATTTTTTATTTGTATAAGTGAAAAAAATTATTTTTAGAAAATTTTGTGAATTTTTATTAAGTTTTTTAATGAACATTATGAAAGATGATTTTCATTATAAGATATATTTATTTTAATTAGTAAATATTTATAAATTAGAACTTTTATGTGTAGAATTTCTTTTCTTTTGTAAACCACAGTGATAAACATTATTTATTTAAGTTAAAATCCAAAATGAGATGATGTATGTGTACAAATATAAACAGAATGTGTTGTCTAAGTTAATAAGTTAAAGAATGCATATATAATTTTTCTGTTTGTTTAAAAAATGTACTGCCACTTTTTTATTATTGATCGCTTAAAAATTAGATAAATGTTACTTAGTTAGATTCTCGCTCTAATAAAAAGGTATCAGTTATAACTTATATATTTTTTTAATGAATCATTGTATATATAACTATCGTAAATATAAAAACTATGTAAATATTTATTTTTAAACTATTTATCATATAAGAAAGTTAACACAATATATTTCCAGTTTATAAATGGTACTAAAACTTCGTTATTTTTAAAAATGTATAATTATAAAGTTAATAATTTCAAACACTTTTATTACTATTTTAGCTATTAAAAAATAATTGTAAAAACTATGGGACATTTAAATTGTAACTTTATGCAAACATATGTAAGTGTCATGGCTTAAATTGTTAACATGCTTTTGAATAAAAAGGATAGCATGAACTCGAATTGTCAACAAGGTGATAAGATAATGAAAATATTTCATGTGTATGAATGAAGATTTGTGTTTTGAAGACTTTAGTGATATAGATGGTCATTGTAAGGTAATTCATTTTTATAAATTTCTATCAGAATTATGAAAAACTGTTATGTACAAGAAAATTTCGCAAATTATTATTTTGGAATATTGATGTAGTTATGTGTAAATAATACAAGATGTCATACATTTCTTCCCAAAAAGAGATAAACTATTTTTAAAAACTAATTAACTTATTGAAGATTCGGTGTCTATTTTAGTAGATTTATATATTTAAGAAGTAATATGAAAATAATGGAAAGTTTTGTGAATATGATGAATTATATTGTGGTGTGATGAAAAAAGTATCATAATGGGTATATAGTAATACCAAAACAATTTATTTAATAATAATAGTAATAAAGAAATCCCTTAGTTCAACACATGCCGAGTGGAATTCTGTTTTAGATTGGACTACAATTATAATTTTAGTCACTCAATGTAATTTTTCCCTGAGCAAATCTAGCAGAATGCATAAGTTAAATTTTATTTCCTTAAAATAGAACATTCAACATTTTTTCTTTAAAATATCTTTTAAAATATGACAGTATTAAGCAGATTCCTTACTTAATCCAAATTATTAAATGATAATAACTCTTTTGAAAATTTGCGAGTAAGAAAATACAGTTACATTAAATAAATGACTAAAAAGTTTTTCACAAGATAAAATATATTTTTTTTAAACTGAAAAGGAACATTGCATAAAAAATTTCATTATATTGCTAAATAATGATAATAATAATTATAGTAATACAATTAAGTTTCATTAAATAGTAATAATAAGTAATTTTTGTTATATTTTTTCACTAAAAGAAAATAAAAGAATTTATAAAATAAAAAAATAAAGATATTTTTTTTTATTAAATATTTTTTTAACTTAAAAATTAGTAATAAGAATATAAAGGAAAAAAAATAACAAGTTAAAAAAATTCACAAAAAGAAAATATAAAATTCACAATCTCAAACAAAAGAAGAGATATGTTTAAAAAATATTTTATTAAATCTAAAAACAGTTACATTAATAAAATTAAAAATAACAAGTTTAAAAAATTCAGAAAAAGAAAATATAGAATTAACAAACTGAAAAATGAAGAGAAATATTTTTTAAAAAAATATTTCATTAAACCTAAAAACAGTTACATTAAAGAAAAAAAAAAAAAAGTTTAAAAATTTAAGAAAAAAGAAAATACAGAATTAACAAAAAATAAATAAATAAATAAATAAATAAATAAATAAATAATTTTTTTTTAAATTATTATTATTATTAAACTTAAAAATAAAAAATGAATAACTGTTAAAAAAATTTCGCATGTTTTAAAATTAAATATGATAGTATTTTTACTATTGTAAGTAAAGTGTAAGAAAATAAAATTGTTTTAAATTTTTTAGAAGAGAAATAACTAAAACATAAGTTTTTTGAATTGTTCTTATAAATTTTCCAGAAAAAGAATTCAATTTTTTTCTCAAAAATAAAAATAAATAAATAAAATAAAATAAAATAAATAAATAATAATAATATATATATATGTTTTGCAATTTATAAAAACATAAAATAAATAAGGAACATGTGCAAAATCTTTTTTTTTTGCATGTTTAAAAAATAAAATCTAATCGTATTATTAATAATGTAAATAAAATTTTAAGAAAATGGGATTGTTTTAATATTTTTTCAAGAAAGAAATATCTCGAACAATATTTTCTAGTTGTTTAAAAAAATGTTCACAAAAATGAACAAATCACCAATATCATATGAATATTTTGAGAAAATCACGTCATTTATCAATCTCCTTGTTACCTATATGCCCTTGGACTATACTTTGAAGTTAAAAGCCATGTTGAGAAAACCTCTTTCCACCCCTATCTCGTGAAAACGGAAACGAAAAGACGAAAGCTCAAGGTAACGTCATCGTAGCTTGATCGGTAACGCGTTGGTCTCGCATGCCAAAGATGGTGGGTTCAAATCCCCTACAGTGCAATATCGTTTTGTAAAAAAATCTAGCGCATTAAAATAGTCAGTTAAATAATTAATTAATAATCAATAAAATAATAAAATTTACTTATTAAAATTGATTAATGAACTACTCATTAAAAATTAATTACTGATTAAAAAATATACTACATTGTCCTCTTTTCGGTTGATGCCGTCATTCTCTTTCATGTTCTGACAGGTTTCTGTGTTGTCCCTTTAAGAAAACTCTCCCCTCCGTCACATGTCTTGACAGATTGCCAACGGATAAAAAGAAACTCTACCCCCGTCATCTTTCACGATCAAGCAACCAATCAACCAATACGTCACTCCCGGTTTCCTCCCGCCACTCCCCCCTTCCGTCAAATATCTTGACAAGAAGTCCAGGTTGCCAACGGATAAAACGAAACTCTACCCCCGTCATCTTTCACGATCAAGCAACCAACCAACCGTTACGTCACTTCCGGTTTCCTTCCCCCCCCCCCTCTTCCCCACCTATGACGTCACTTCCGTCCCTTATAGCGCTGCGCTTACTACTATTGTCAGTGGTTAATGGAATTTTCAAGGTAGTTTTGCGTGAGAAATTGATGCATCATTATAAATTTTAAAGAACTGGATTCTTTTTGAGGTTAGAGTTTTCAAATTTTGTGATTCACGTATTACCACTTTTCGCCACATTTGAAGGCCTAATTTGAGGTTAAGTCAAGGAAATGAAAGAACTTTTATCTGTTTCCACTTTTACTACGCGTAGAATGCAGCACATAAACATGTAGGCAAGTTTTATTCTACAATCATCAACAATTACTCTTTATCTTCTTCTTCTTCTTCTTTTTTTTTTTTTTTTTTTTTTTTTTTTTTTTAGTTTTTGTGAGTCATTTATAGGACTTTCGAAGAATTTAGTTCTGCGCTGTAAACAATTTTTTTTTTCCGAAAAACTCCAGAACTTTGTTCTTATTGAAGTTAGAGCTTCGAAACTTTGGCAAACCTAAACTACTATTTTTTGCCAAATTCTACGCCAAATCTCCAAATTCAATGTCAAGACCAAAATGAAACTCTGGCTGCTAACTTGGCAGCTTAACGAGATTAGCGACAAAATTTTGTGGCAAATATTGTTTCAGGATAGTCAAAAATGCCTTCTCAGTTGTAACTGAGTTGTTTAACATAATTGTTTTGGTGGAATTTATCATTTCTCGCCACTAATTTTTGCCCAAGAAAACAAAACTGGGCTATCTATACTCGAATGATTTTCAATGAACTCTAAGCTGTGCATTTGCCAATGAGAGATACTGTAATAAGCCGTGGAGTACTAGACCTTAAAAAATTAGCATATTTGTCTCTGTGGTATGTGTAAATGTACTATCGTGCCTTTTTTGGTTGAAGTAGCAGTTTTTTCCCCCTTGGTTTGTTTTTATTTTGAGGAATGTTCGTGGACTGGAACGTGCCTATTTATTTAAGAATCGTTCACCTCACACAAAAATGTCACTATTTTCATAACAATATGTATGTTCATATGGTTGTAGAAGGAATTGTGTTCACATCACATTTTTTATGTGTTGTACTGTTTTGTCATGTGTTACTCTTCGATTAAACCAAGCCTATTTATGTATCCGTCTTATACGAAATCTGTTACAGTACTTTAAAAAGGAAATAAAACTTTATGTTTATAAATCATCTCTCTATATATAAATGGCTAAGAGATTTTTGAGTCTGTTTGTCCGTGTGTTGACGCAAGTTGCCACCAGCTTTTCATACTTTAGTTAATTTTAAAAAATCTAATTGTCCGATCGATAAGTTAATTAAACCGACGGATTCAGAAAAAATGCCCCTTTCATTTGGTACCTCAATTGTAATGAAATTTTGATTAGATTTTTAAAAATTAATTAAAATGTGAAAATAATAACCTGGTAAAAGCTTTAAAAATGGGCATTTAAATATTAATTGTTAAAAATTTTTTTTTTTTTTTTTTTTTTTTTACATAAAATGAAATATGCTTTCACGCGAAAAAATAAATAAATAAATAAATATTAAATTTGCTCTTGCATATGAAAAAATAAAAATATGAAAATAGAATAAAAATAAATAAATAAATAAATAATATAATATACCTTAATTTTAGATTTTTTCCCCCCCTTTTGTTTAAATAGTATGTTTTTGGCACGGATGAATCGCGCTTGGCATGAAAGCTAATTCAACATCATCCTGGGTAATTTTTAAAATGTTGATGCTGAAATAGATCGGACATTTCTCGCCAAGGACTCCACTTTCGTAAAAGCCAATTTATGCCAAGTAGCGCATAAAAGATATAAATAAATTATAAAATATTGAAAAACAGAAAAGAAAGGAAAGGAAAAAAAAAAGAAAGATACAAAAATAAATAAATAAATAAACAAATAAAAAATAAATATAATAATATAAGATAATAATAATAATAATAATACAAATTATGTATTTTTGTCTAAAGTGATGATAAAAATTCAAAAGTCGCCAAGGGGAGTTACATTAAGGCTGTACCATGGTCCGGTTTACATATTTCATTATTTATTTTTCTATATACCAACTACATATTAAGTAACTCAACTACTATTATAACCACAAAAATTAATTGTCTCATGTGATAGACATAGGCGATAATAGCACATTGTAATATAGTTGATGTGGAATTGTTTTCATTTTATGGTTGATCGAATAAATCAAATAAATATAGCAAATAACGTGAAAGAAAATATTATGTACACCACGTATAGTGTTGTTCATATGTAACTGGGATTCAAATATAAAATGGCTACTTCCATGTTTTCGATACTGTCCGTTTCGAAACTGTCATCTGATAAGCACCCAAATGGAAGCCCACTGGTAAGCTATTGTCACAGGCAACAGGGACAGACACCAGAGAGTCTGTGAATGAGTGAGTCGCTGCCGAAGACAGCGGGGAACCTAAGCGGGCTTTAAAGCAATTTCATGATTTCTTTAAATTTTATTTTTGTTTGTAAAGTGATATAGAAAAGAGTTTCCTTTAAATATAGTGACCAGCGAAGCGAGAAAAGCCTTCGTTGATTCACTACCTTCATTGATTTCATGAATTAAAAAATGATTTCGTTAACAAACTTTGATCTATTGGCACGCAGGCAGCATCAGGTTGAGTTTTGTACATTTCGAGTTTGATTTTGAAATTTTTCCCGCATTCGGAATTCGGTTCGTTCCCGAACCGGGGCTTTGCTAGGTAATGATAAAAAATTAAGCTATAAGATTTCAAGACAAGAAATACATACCATTCAATCACATATGTTCAATAAAAATGTATTTTATAACGCTATTGACATTCAAAATTAAGTTACTATTCCATCAGAAGATAGCAGATGATGGGTTGGATATTTGTATTTTGGTGTCTCGATTAATTCATATTGCATAATTTCATAACAATTCACAGTTTTCTTATACATTTCCCACATAAAACACCAGCACAAACATTCATACCTGAACCGGAATTAGCAGACGGTGATGTAGCACATACAGCACATTTACGTTTGCAAAGCTAATTATAGTGTAACCATGTTTCCTACGCTTAGCAGTGAGCACGAGTGCAAAATTTGGAGGAGTGCCAAGTTGACCGACAGGTTGAGATTTCGTAAACATCCAGTCATTCGATGTTCCCTTATTGCTTATTTTCTCTCAACGAAAAGGTGATCTCCCCTATTTTAACAGTGTACTGTCTGAGTTCTCACTTGCGCAGAGGCTTCCGTGGTCGCAAGAAATGTGGTTAAAGATTAGTTTGGGGTATGCGCTCTATTATTGAACGTATTTCTCACATCCTCTGATAGGATCGCTGAAGTCGTATTTTTTACCCTTATGCAAGTATCCTCTTTAGCCAAATCTAATGGGAATGTCATCGCTTGTATGTAATCTGCTGCGAACTGAAAAACTGCTGCACTCATCATAGACCTTTTAAAAAGTGGACGGGGTGTGGCAAAGATCACTCATAAAAAGTCACGTGACACTATGAACTATAGTAAGCCAAACTGGCCAACAGTGAAATTTTTTCGCCGAGTTCTAAACTCTGCTTTCTCTTACGCAGACGATATCTTTTCTTTTCCTTTGAAAGTTCTTTTTAAAATTTTTTATTTCCCTTTAAAAGTTAGATTGTTTTGAATCTAAAAGGGATTTTATTACAAAAAATAGTGATTAGAAGTACTGTAAAAAGTCCTAAAAGATATGTAAAATAAGAATTATATTTCACTGGTCAGATTTTTTTTTTTTTCTTTCATTACTTAATCCTTTTTATGTAATTATTTTTATAAAATGCTTATAATTGCTATATTTAATTCTTTAAATTAAATTAGTTTAAATATGTTATACCATATATTAATTTAAAAAAATTCCATGATTATTTGTGGGAGTTAAAACGAGTATAGGCAAACCGAAGTCATAAACACTTTTGAACTTTGTTGGAAAGTCTTAATAAAGGAAAAATAAATTTCAGCAGCTGTAGTGTTTTAAACAAGTTTTGCCTGTTGTATCTTTTAATACTAATAATATTTATATTCAATACAAAAAATCGCCAATAACACGATAAAGGCCAAAAAAGGTAATTTTTTTCCTATAGTCCTATTTCACATTTCCCACATATTCTTATATTTCCGTAATAATGGAATGCACCGTCCACTGGTATAATAAGTCTATGGTACTTATACCGTTTTAATAATTTATTCTACCAATGAAAATCGTTCGTTCGAGAATGCCATTCAGTTTTACAAACATTCAATTAACTTCATATGCAAATTTCAGCTTTTACTAAATTTAAGGTAGGTAAGTAGGTTGGGCTTAGCGTCACTCTAGTATTGCGCTATTGGTCATTGGCGACGGTGTGAGATGCACCCCTAGGGATGGTCCGGAGTCTTGCTATCACAATTTTGATCCTCCACGCAGGGGATGGCTCCACCGCTTCCCCCCCCCCAAAAAAAAAAAATAAAATAAAATAAAAAAAAATAAAAAAATAAAAATGTGACTACACAGAAAAAAAATTAAATAAAGATTAATTAATCAACAAATTGTTTATATGACCAAAATGTAGGAAATACATTTTTTTTTTTCTTAAATGAGATTATTGAGTAATGTTAAAGATATAAATAATTATGCTAGGTAATATTTCATATTATTTGAAAATTTTTAAAGTTATTTTTAATCTGTTACAATAATTTAACTATAATCCTGAAACACCTTCATAAACAACCTTAAATTTTAAAGCATGCAAGTACTGTGATGTTAATTAAAACTTATGTTATTTATCAATTACTGTTATACCAACAATTTTAAAGCTGAAATAGTTATTTAAATCTGTCTATATCATGGCCTCGCCAGTTGCCGAGAAGTTCTACTCTCAAAGCTGGAAGACAATAGGTGCCAGGTTGGATCCCAGGTCACGCTTGTCGGGATAGCTGTGCGAAGTTTTCCGTGGTTTTCTTCTAAACCAGCATAAATACGGGCTAAAACCGTCTAGAAAGACGCCTAAGAAGGGCATTCCACCTATCGGCCTAGGATCCTAGTGTAGTCAATCGGCCTTATCCCACACAACCGCAACAATAAATGTTACATAGCAGTGGTAATTTTTAATACTAAAATTATTTTAATATACTTCAAATCATATAAGTATGCATAACGAAATACATAGCATCAAAACAAAATATAATTGAAATGCAATGATTGAAAATAATCTTAATTAATTTCTTTAGATAATATGAAATATTACCTGGCATAATTATTGACATCTTTAAGGGCCCTCTTCACTCACCGCCGCCGGAAGCCCGAGCCAATGTTTTTCTATGGGGAAATTTTCTTTACAAATAACTTATTAACTATTACATATTTTTAAATTCTGTTTTCACATTCTGAAAGTTCCCAGCTGATAAATTGACGCACCTTTTCTAAAAAATTATTTTTTTATTTTTTTATATTTTATTTTGAAGCTGCAAAATACGAATTTTCAATATGTGAAATTTTTTCATTTTGCGATTTCGAAATAAAATATTAAAAATTAAAAAAATATATTTTTAAAAAAGGTCCGTCAATATAACAGTTGGGAATTTTCTGAATGTGAAAACAGAATTAAAAAATATGTATTAGTTAATAAGTTATTTGTAAATTTGTAAAGAAAATTTCCCCATAGAAAAACATTGGCTCGGGCTTCCGACGACGGTGAGTGAAGAGGGCCGTTAGCATTACTTAATAGTCTCAAACCTCTTAAAAAAAAAAAAAAAAAAAAAAACCTTCATAAAATACATTATTTTTTAACCCTTTCGCTACCAATTGTTTCCTTTCCAGAAATAAAATAAATTAGGGCTTTAATAGGTCAAATAAAATAGAAAAAACAATATTCTGTCAAAATAAAAATAAAAACTATCTGTAGTGGCAATTGTTGAATTGGGACATACAGTCAGAAGCAAAATCATTAAAGAACTGGCAATAATTCCTACTTAAAAGATGGGCATCTAATACTGTTTTGTTAAGTAAATATTTGTCGAGTCATGATCGTAGTCTTATACTGTTTATAAAAACATAAGTTAATGATACAAATTAGCGATCAAACTAAAAAAAAGTATATGAAAAGTAGGTATGTATGCTTCAATAATTTTGCTGCCGACTGTATATGTTCCACTGGCCTTTCTAGATGGCGCACATGTATTCCAGTAGAGTTGAAGTGACGATATCAAATACAGAGAACAGTTCAGTTCCCGAGATCTAAATTAATTTTACAATACTTTTGAATCAATTTTATTGCAAGACACATAATCAACATTATTCATGCATTTCTATGTATCGTGCATCGCAAAACAATTTTCGCAGAGCGCAATTTTACACATGGCGCAAACAGTTTTTGTTCGGGTTTCTTTATTTTGTTTGGCACAGCGGACACAACTTCTTCTTGCTGGTCTTTCCAACGGCAAATGACCTCTAGCATTCAACATCAGTTTTATTGCATTTGACAGTCGACCTTTTAATTCCACTGGGACATGTATGTCCCCGTGTGGTTAAAAGGGTTAAAGCATACAAGTACTGTGATGTTAATTAAAATTTATGTTATTTATCAATTACTGTTATAAAAACAATTTTACGGCTGAAATAGTTAATTAAATTCATCTGTATTATGGCCCCGCGAGTAGCCGAGAATTCTGCTCTCAAAGCTGGAATACAGGAGGTGCCTGGGTGGACCCAGGTACCTAATGACCCTTTAAAATATAATTGAAATGCAAAGAATGAAAGAAATTTTAATTTCTTTAAATAATATAAAATATTACCTAACATAATTATTGACATTTTTAACAGTACGTAATAGTCTCAAATCTCATTACAAAAAAAAAAAAAAAAAAAAAAAAAACACGTTTTCTACATTTTGGTAATGTAACTACTCTGTTAATTAATTTATCCTCATTTTAACTTTTTTTCTATGTTAACATGTGGTCTTGCAGAGGATTTGAGGGGATTGGAAAATCACCAAGCTGGTTTAACCCGCTCAACCCGTCACAAGCCGTGGTAGTCTCTGCATCTTTTACTAATTATGATTTCTTTTTTTCTTTCTGTTACGCTTTGTTAATATTTATTATGTATAATCTCATATATCAATGTCTCAGAAAAAAATCACATTAACTTTTTTAATATATTTTATTTTATATAAGGCTTCACTTCTATATATAACTGTTTCCAGATTAATTCAAGTCCTCATTTCTGGTGTTGATTATTGTAATGGTGAATTATTATAATTACTATTATTATTGTTGTTACTATTATTATTATATACGTGTATATAATTCATTTATTTCACTTATTTCAAAACAATGTAACACAGCAAATAAAATAAACTTATAATATGAGAATTTTTTTAAAGAAAACTTTACAACTTAATATTTCCATTCTTGTACTAGAAATCCTAAATTTAAAATTATAGTCTTAGAATTAAATAATGTCTAAAAATAATATTTAAAAAATATATAAAGTTAAATTAAATATTGAATGCATAGCAACTAGCGCATTTAAAATTTTGTTTCTCTATATGAATAAAATCCAACTTTTGTCTGTAAATTTCTCAGAATCAAAAAATTTTGCGATATATTCATACTTAACACACTGCGAAAGTAAAAAATGACTTCAGAAAAATTCACGTGTGTGTTGACGGGGGGGGGGGGGATCATTGTGTATGTATGTCTGTAGCACTATATTTGTTCGGATATCACGTGGAAACACCTGGACAGAATTCAACGACACTTGGTAAGAATTTAGGTCTGTACCCAACGCATGATTGTAAGCACAACTTGGCTCCAAATTACTTCAGAGTGAAGAAATTGCACATGGGAAGATTGGACCTTTAATACAAAAAAACCACTTTCTGCGATTTTGGAATTTTCGGCTTTAAGGGGGAGGAACAAAATCGATTTTCGGGAGAAAATTTCGAAAATTCCGAATTTTTTAGTAGATCTCTACCAAAAATGGTACAAAGTTGTTGACTCCCTCTTTAAAAGAGGGGGGTGGTGGAAAAACACAATTTTAAGAGCATCTCTGCTTCAAACTATCCCAGTAAAATAATTTTTTGATGTATCGATTAATTATGCGTACTCAATACACACACTACAAAGAAATTTTGCGAAATTACTGTCTACCATCCCTGCAGAGAAGGATGCGGGGCAAAGAACTCGTTTTAAAGCTTATATCCGCTCCAAATTATCTTACAAATGCGATTTTTGATGTGTGGATCGGTTATACGTATCCAGCACGTAGTATAAAGACACTACAAACACATCTTCTTTCAGGACATTTATTGGATATCATTTTGAGGATAAAATAGACATAGTTAAGATATAATGTGGAAGAAAGGGATATCTTTAGAATGAACTGTGGATAAGTGTGTTTGTAGGGGATATTCTGCTGAATTCCTTCCCTTCCCATGCTTTGAAAGCGGGGGGGGGGGGCAAAAACACGTTTTCAAATATAACTCTGCTCCAAATTACCATAAGAAGGCCATTTTTTTAATGTGTCGTTTGGTCATGTGTATGCAACATGCACTGTAAAGGGATTTTGCGAAATTATCTCCTCGTTTGGGGCCGGAGGGAAAAAACACGGTTTGAAATTTAAATCTGCTTCAAATTACCTTAGAATTGTGTATTTAGGTGGGTGGGTGCTGATTTAGAGTCGTATTCAGCAAACTACATTGATTGAGGATTAAACCATGGATCAGCAAATCCGGAAATCAAAGCTAACACTGGATTAAATTCCTACGATATTCACCATCAGCCAATTACGTAATCCATGGGTTAACTGGAAGATAAATAAAAGTTTCGTTTTGATTGCCCAAGAAAGAAGATAGCGAAGATTCACCGTTCGGCTTTAATTAACCAGGGATGAAAATTTTCAGACATTTCTTAATTTTTTAAAAACAGTTTTTTTCTTTCTTTTGACTGTTTCTAAACAATTTATTTTCATATATTCTCCAATTTTGCTTGTAGAAAGTATGATTTTGTGTATCTGTTTCTTCTTTTATTACTAAAATTAAATTATCTTTGAGTTTTGCTGATACTTTCAGACTTTTTGTCTATTTCCCACTCTCATCTCTGTGACCGCGGTAGCCCAGTCGGTAGAGCGCCGGCCTCGTAATTGGAAGATTGAGGGTTCGGTACTCGTGCCGGCCAAAGACCATCGTGTACACTAATGGTGGCTGGTGCACGTAAAATCTGTCGTGGCTGCGATGTCCTCCATGTTCCCATCAAAAATGATACCTCTTGGGGTCACCGAAGCGGGAGTGCCATCCCTTCCGTGGAGGATCAAAATTATGATGGCATGTCTCCGGACCACCTCTACAGTGTGTCCCAGACCGTCACCAATTGCCCATCTGCGCAGCACTAGTTCGACGTAAAACCCAACCACCACCACCCACTCTCATCTCTGACTAACAAATCAATCGGATTTGAAGATTAAAAAGGGTAAAAAGCAAATTGGCACGGCAAAATACACGGTTTTCGCTCTTGTTTACTTCGTTTTTGTTTACACACGGATTAAGAATCAATTTTAATTTGGAACATTTTTTAAAAGAATAATCACTCAGACGACAACTGTTTACGCTACGATTTAAAATTTTGATTGTTATGGATAGGAAAAAAAAAATTTCTCCGAACTAACCCCCCCCTCCCCCCCCCCCCCCACATTACACACACATACAAGCAATGCCCCTAACTGTAGACCAATTACAGAAACTATTATCAAGCAATCTTCAAAAATTAGTGATTTTTTAATTGAAAATATTTTTAAATAACTATAATTAGTTTTTCTTTATTTTAGTTAGCTCACTATATTACTTAAAGATTTGGAATAAGTTTTAAACTAAAAAATAACCAAACAATGCAAATGAAGATAGCTTTTCCCTTGTTTCGTTTATTTACTAGTTTTCAGTAGTTATTTCGGGTACATTTCTAAGTAATTAATAAAAAGGTTAAAAAATATACAAGTTTATTAAATAATTTTAAGAGAAATTGGGGAAAATATATAAATTAATGAAAACTTTATAAGCTGAAACCATAAATTAGGAAACACGCAACAATTGTTTCCGTCGAAGTACAACCTGTCATTTTCATCAGGCAGAAAAAAGTAAGCACGTAATTCGGCACGATATTATTGTTGTATATACATTTGTAATTTAAGGTGCTAGTTTGCAAACTTCATGCAACACAAATAATTTGATGCATTTTCTATACATTATAGTCATATCATTATATCAAAGATATTTGTTTAAAATTGAAAAGTTTAAAATTTCTGCTACGCTACCCATTAAAATATATCAATTTGTGAATTAATCTTTAACGATTAAGCTCATGAAAATGACGGAGAAGATATATATATATATATATTTATTGATAGCAAAAATCGTTTAATCAGCAAAATTTTATTTTACATGACAGAACAGAGTATAATGTCGTCAGAAATGACATTAAATTCAATTTTAATTAAGTAAAAACACAATGATAAATGTGTACCATTAAATAATTAAAACAAATTTTTTAATCAAACTCTTGTTCAAAATTAGGTGTAGACTGTATTTCTTTTTAAAAGATTAAAAAAAAATAAAAAATCATCAAAATGATTTTAAAAGCAATTTGCTGCTAATAAAACAAAATTTATATTTCTTTCATGTTCGATGTTTACGAAGCTGAGCTGCGGATTGCGCATGCGTTACGAAAAGATCCGAGAATTATCTCTGTTAATCCTCCGATATTCGAGGATCAAAAACGAAGTGTTAAAGTAGCCGGTGAACTGAGGATTTTCGTTGGAGAATACCGATTTTCGTATGATCGAGCGATTACCGCTGATCCGAGGTTTAATCCGAGTGTTAAGAAGTTGGTAAATACGGCCCTAAATGTACGCAATATGCACTTTGTTGGGATTTAAGTTACTCGCTGTGGAAGGGGGACTAAAATGCGGGTAATTCCCTGCTGAAGGCACTGCGGACGACCCCGACTTTTCATGTTGCGAGCAGAAAAACCACTACCGAACGAGCGGAAACTTTAACTTAGGTTTCGACTGAATTTAGTGATTTTTTTTTTTCTAGAGATTTTGTTATTATTCATATGAAATTTTGAGAATTCTTGTAAATATAGTAACCAGCCAAGCGGGCAAAGCCTGCTAGTCGTAAATAAAACAAAAATAATAACAACAATAATAATAATAAAAATAATCAAATTAAAAAAAAAAAAAAAAAAAAAAAAAAGAAAGAAAGAAACAGACATAATTAAACCATTCCTGGCCCATTAATGGGAAGTGTAAAGTGTGAATGAAAACTGCCGGCAGTAATATGAAGATATTATATTTGCTACAGCTGGCCCAACACTGCCCCATTAACAATATCCATTTCAGTGTTCGCTGCCTGCAGTGTCCCACTAACTAATTCCACCCTACTGCTAGCTACCAGAAATGACCCATTACTATTCTACTAACATATTTTCATACTTCTGCAGGCTGTCAGCAGGGGATGGCCAGCTGCCGAACAGCGTAAAGCTGCGTTCAAACACTAGCAACGATGCAGAGCGACAAAGTCATAAATTATCCATTATCCGAAAGTGTCCCTTGAAATTTTGCACATGTTTACAATGAAGGACATTACTTTTTATTGCTCTTTTACAAAAGAGATCCAAGTTCCCCATGCAATTATCATAGTAGGAGGTTTGTCAGAGCAGAAAACTTCTCTCCAGCTTTGTGACAACCCAAATCACACATCAAAAGAATCTGAATAGAGCCGCTTTTGTCGCCGTGCTGTTGCCAGAGTTTAAACGGAGATTTAAAGATTCCCTTCGGCACCGTTAAGTTTTGCGACTAGTGAGGAAGCTGTTACATATAGTGGTAGTCAACTTTTGGCTTCGTGTTAGCCATCATCTCAGGTTTTGCTGGGATATTTTGTGACGGTGGAGTGAGGATTAACACAGCTGTGTACGCTAAATTTACGGGAGATGAGGATATGACAGCTAAGTTTCTCATTGAAAAAAAAAAATTAAATTAAAGAAAAAAAAAAAAAAAAAGAAAGAATGAAAACCTTAATTTTATGTTTTTATTAAAAATGTTCGATTCATTCTCGGGAAAACCGTTTCTTCCATATTTTGGAAAGGTCGGAAAACAGTTAACAGCGAGCGCTATTTTTTGTGAAGAAGAGGATAAGTAAAGTTGGGTTTGTCTTCTCAAAAACTCTTTAAACCTAATTTATTATTAAAATTGCCATATCCATTTACTATTACACCCAAATTCTGCGATACTTTTAAACCGGCGGCTGATGGGTCGGAAGCAAATTCGAAATTTTCTGAATATAAGGGTAAGATCAATCAATTTTTCACCCCTTAAAACTCTTAACCACAAAATTTCCTCAAAGCCATTACATCTATTTCCGAGTAAACCCGAACACTGCCATATTTTGCAACAAGAGCATAAAGGATTAACAGCAAATTAAAGTAATCGATTTTTACTTCAAAACACTCTTAATCCCAAACTTTCATGAAAATCGTTATACTTATTTCCAAGAAAAATTAATTTCAGCCACATTCCGCAACATTTTGCAAAGGGTTAACAGTAAACGCAAAATTTTCTGAAAATGAGCATAAATAAGTCTAATTAAATTTTCAGTCGGAATAACTCTTAACCCAAACTTTCATCGAAATTGTAATATCCATTTCAAAGTAAACTCAATTTCTGCGATGTTTTAGAACCAACAGATAAAGGGTTATCTGTGAATCCCAACTTTCATGAAAATGAGGATAAATCCAATGGATTATTTACTCAAAAAAAAAAAAAAAAAAGAAAGAAAGAAAGAAAGAAAGAAAAAGAGAAGAAAGATATAAAGTTCATTGAAAGCATTATATCCACATTTTCGAGAAAATTTAATTTCTACAATATTTTGCTACCGGCAGTTAAAGGGTTAACAGTAAATGTGAATTTTCCTGAATATAAGGTTACATTTAATTGATTTTCCCCATTAAGAAAAAAAAAAAAAAAAAAAAAAAAAAAGAATAAGATCCCCAAACTTTCATCAAAATCGTTATATCCACTTCCGTGTAAACCAAATTTCTGCCATATGTTACAACAGAAGACACATGGCAGATTAACATCGAATGTGAATTTACCTGGAGATAAGGACAAGTCCAATCAATTTATCACCCCCAAAATTCACATAACATAAAACTTTCATCCGAATCGTTACATCCATTTCCGAGCAAACACAGTTCCTGGGATATGTTCCAACCGGCGAATAAAGGGTTAACATTGAACTTCAATATTCCTAAAGATGAGAATATGTCCAATTGATTTAGCACCCCGGAAAACACTTAATCCCAAACTTTCATTAAAAACGTTATGACAATTTTCGAGTAAACCCAATTTCTGCATTTGTTGCAAGTGGCTACTAATGCGTTAACACCGAACGCGAATTTTTCGGAAAATGAAGATAAACCCATTTTTTTTTTTTTTTTTTTTTTTAACCCTAGAAAGCCCCTAACACCAAACTTTCGTAAAAAAAAAAAAAAAATCCATTTCCGTGTAAGTCAAATTTCTGTCACATGTTGCAAAAAAAAAAAAAAAAAAAAAAAAAAAACTAACCTTAAACTTTCATCAGAATTGTTATATCCATTTCCGAATAAACTTAACTACTGCCGTAGGTCTCAAGTGGCCGATAAAGGGTTAACAGCGAACGCGAATTTTATTAATGATGGGGATTAGCCCAATCTTTCTTTACCCCATAAACCCCCAACCCCAAACTTACATCAAAATCGTTAGAGCCGTTTCTGAGATTCCCAAAACAAGTATATATATATAATATATATATATAGATAGATAGATAGATAGATGTACACATATATATACATATATATATAAATGTAATATTGTCATAAATACTTAATCATATATTATCCTAAATTTAAATTAACATTAAAAGATGAATAAATTCTTAGTTTCAAAAAATTAGCAAGCCATGTTGATTTCACCCGCATATGCATACATATATAAATATAGAATAAATTAAATTTTCTTTTTTATAACGCACATTAAATTGATCAAGGTGAAAAGAAAAAAAAAAATAAATAAATAAATAAAGGAAGGAAGAAAGAAAGAAATTTAATTCTTTTAGTGAAGCACCATTTTAAGATATTTTTTCCCCTTCTATTTTTAAGTCGTAACTAACTACAGAAAATGTTCTACGAGAAAACACGTAGATTTCTTTCCACTATCTTGAAATCAACAAATCTGAAACAAACGAGAAACGTTTAAAGCTTCGTAAAACAAGTACACCGGAATCATACAAGAATCGATTTGAGTTTCTAGTTTCTGTGTTAAACTTAATTGTGTAGATTCTCATAAAATGAAGGCATGCAAAACTTTATTGGAAAATTATAGGTTCAAGCGTGGGTCTATATTGCTTTCTGCTTGATAATAAAATACATTTTCTTCTTATAATAGGCAAATTAATTTTAATAGAAATTACTTTTGAGATACGGTTCCTAGAATCTGAAACTGATTTTCCTCTCGAAAAACATTTATTTACTTAGATTAGATTTGTGCGATTAGAAACACAAAATTCGTTTACTCTTTAATGTTAGATCTTTAGAGCTAGTTTCTTTAATCGTTCTTCCTAGGAAATGTAAAAAATTTAACGGATATAAATTCTGAGTGTTTTATATGATATACGTATTTCAGCTATATTAAAGATGTAATATTGTACATACAAAATAATTACAAAGGTGTTTCGAAAGAAATATATGCGTTTTATTTAATTGATATATTTTTAGAAAATAATTTTAATAAGAATAATTATTCAAAAGCACATGGCATTTAATATTTATATTATATTGAATATTATATATGTTTAATGCTACTCACCCCAATAATAACATATTTGAAGAATTATATTGAGTTTAATTTTGTATTTATTGTATTTTAAGAAGTAGAATTTGATAATTTTCAACATTATATACATTATAAACTGCTAATAATCCACGTTTTTTCTTCTTTTTTTAAATACATTTATGATTTTTAATTTAAAAATTCTGCTAATAAACTAGATTTAAAATCAATTACTTTTTGATGATTATTAAAATTTAATAATGATAAAATGATATTTATAATCATATGTTACATTATATGTTTTCAAAAATGGTCTTCTCATATCTTTTTATTTCTTAAATCTTCAATTTAAGATTAAACAGTTCGAGTGTTCTGTTACCTATAAATAATTTCAAAACCACAAACGTTGACTTACTATTTTGAAAAAATATTATAAAATTCGATTTTTACGGCATTTTAGCAAGGGTCAATAATGAAAATTGTGTGATTAGCATTTAAATATTTTTATAGGTGCGCACAGAAAAAATGATATACGGTAATTATAATTAAACTTTCAATATAAATAACATCATGCAGGTAAAACTTGCGAGCGGAGTATCACCAAATTTGATATACAAAAGTTTCATTTAATACTTTCAATAATTTTTTCTTTCTTTCTTTTTTTTTTTTTTTATAAATGTACACAAGATGGTCTTTAGCATGAAAAATACAAAATATGAAGAATAAAACTAATCGTTCGGGACGTATAAGGATTTGAAAGAAAAAAAGGGGGGGGGGGGGTTGAAAAAATCTCCAGGGATAAATAAAACTGGTCGTCAGGAAAAACTTTTCGTAGCCAGTAAAAAATAACCCCCACCCTTATTTTATTATTATTTTTTATTTATTATTATTATTATTATGATTATTATTATTTTATTTTTATTTCAGTTTAGAAATTTTCTTGAATATAAAAGTTAAAATTCTGTGTATACAAATCAAATACTAACAAGGACTGGATTATACAACAGGAAACACCATGTTTAAATTTAACATCCTCAAACTGGTTTTATTATTTCTTCTAAACCGATACACCGTTGACACCGACGTATCATTATACCGGCGCAACGATTCAGCACCGGGTCGCAAAGCCAGCGAACGAGAGTGGTGTAAACTGCTTCGATTCGACACCGGTTTTTTAAACATGCACAGTGAAACGTAGTGTAATTCCTTATTGGTACGTTGATTCAACACCGTGTTTAAATTCAACACGATGGTGTACAAAACTCGCACATATAGCCATGAATCACTGTTTTCCTTCTACCCTTTTTACTTTCTTCTATATGTAATATAGAGAAAGTATTGGATTCGTAAAAATTTTCGACCTCGGGTTTTTGATGGATTTACACGTTTTGAGAGCTGTAGAACACGATTTGACCATTTTTAGAAAATGTCTGTCTGTCTGTCTGTCTGTCTGTGTGTGTGTGTGTGTGTGTGACAAAATTTTGTGGCAACTGTATCTCAGGAACTACTATACAGAATTTCATACAAATTGGTATGTAGTTGCACCTTGACATAAATTAGTGCCTATCAACTTTTGGTAAAAATTGTCTTACAGGTTGCGTTGCCATCCCGCTTTTTCTAAAATTTTAACATGGTGATATAGGACAAAATTTTGTATAAATGTGCATAAAGAGAATTATATTTTAGTAATCATTATGGAATTTACAAGAATTATTTATAATGGAGATAGTCAACTGGGAAAAATTTTTTGTATGCGTAGGAGCCTCGCCACCCCCCCTGGGGGGGAAGTCACCCCTCGAGGGGAGTAAATTTTCAAGATGGATATCTTTCGAAAGGTCTCGTCAATACCTTTAAAACGAATGGTTGAACTATAAATCTGTGATAATTTAAAACAAAGTTATCGATTTTTTTTTACTTTTAACGAAAAAAAAAAAAAAAAAAATCGTGTTTTTTTTTTTTTTTTTTTTTTTTAAACGAAATTTAACCAGACTTGGTATTTAGTTGGCCCCTGACAAAAGCTGTGGCTTATTAGATTTGGGGATTAATCGCTCAACAGGTGGCGCTGTGATCGTATTTTTTCTAAATTTTTAACATGGACAAAAGTAGTAAAAATTTCGTATAAATGTACATAATGAGAGTTATTCTTAACCTGTGATTGTGAAATTAATATGAATTATTGATAATCGTAGTAGTTAATTAGGAAAAAAATTTGGGGCATCGCTTCCCCCCCCTAGGGGGAAGTACCCCCAGGGGGGGGGGGTAAATTTTCAAGATTGGTATCTTTCGAAAGGTCTCGTCAATACCTTTAAAACGAATGGTTGAACTATAAATATGTGATAATTTAAAACAAAGTTATCGATTTTTTTTACTTTTAACGAAAAAAAACTGGAAAAAAATCATATATATATATATTTTTAAAATATTGTTACTGCGTGAATTTGTATAAGAAAATATAGAAGAAAGTCTTGTGGTGGCCACAACATACTAGTTTTTACACGAATTGGTATGAAATACACTGCAGTTTAGCATAGGTTTGGATATTCGATTCTGGGCCCAATATTTTCACCAAAATATTAAAAAAAAAAAAAAAAAAAAAAAAAAAAAAAAAAGCTGAGTTTTTATTGATAACGTAGTCACCAATTAAACTACATTGGTCGCCAATGGCGACCAGATGACCGTATTTTACGAGTTCTGTGCATAACCAATTTAAATATTTATTTATATATTTTTGATATTTATTTATTTTCAAAATATATCTCGTATATATTTATTGATAAAAAAAAAAAAAAAAAAATGGTAAATATGCAAAAATAAGAAAATTAATTCAAAAAAGCTGATGTGGGCACCACATGACTTCCTTATACACTTTTAGAAATATACATAATGTTAAAAAATATTGTCACTGGACCCGAAACAGTTGGCTAAAAATATTTTAAAAAAATGCATGCATACGTAAAAAAAAAAAAAAAAATAAATAAATAAAATTGTGCCTTGAGGGGACTCATTTTAAAATCCTTGGGGGGGGGGGGACTCATGTCAAAGTTGTGCCTTGGGGGGACTCATGTCAAAGTTGGGCCTTGGGGGGCCTTATTTCAAAGTTGCACCTTGGGGGGACTCATGTCAAAGTTATGCCTTGGGGGTGACTCATGTCAAAGTTGTACCTTGGGGGGGACTCATGTGCCTTGGGGGGGACTCATGTCAAAGTTGTGCCTTAGGGGGGGGGACTTCGGATCCGAAACAATTGGATAAAAGTGTTAAAAAATGCATTTTCACCGTGTTTCTGAACTATTCCGGAAGTTTCAAATCTCTAACTAGTCGGGAACGGGAAGTTAGTTAAATAGATTTTCTGTTGAATCATATAAACGCTGCTAAAGGCAGCAGTGACACGAAGCAATTGGCTAAAAATATTTTAAAAATGCATTGTCACCGTGTTCTGAGCTTTTCTGGAAGTTTTAAATGTCTAGCTAGTCGGGAAGTTAGTTAAAAATCGATTGCAAGATTTGTACTGGTAACGCTGCCGAAGGCAGCAGGTATCGGAAACAGTTGGCCAAAAATATTAAAAAAACGCATTGTAAACGTGTTCTGAGCTTTTCTGAAAGTTTCAAATGTCTAGCTAGTCGGGAAGTCAGTTAAATTGCAAGATTTGTCCAAACCGTTTTTGAGTTATTACCGTTTTTTGATACATTATGGCCAAAACCAATGTATTTTTGGTCATTATGAACCTAATTTTCCTAAATATCTCCAAAATGGAAAATCATACAAAGTCCAAAAAGGGAGGTGCAGAACTATATGTTATAACAAACCTATGTACCAATTCGCAACTTTCTACGTTCAACCGTTTTTGAGTTATTACCGTTTTTTGATACATTATGGCCAAAACCTATGTATTTTTGTCATTATGAACCTAATTTTCCTAAATATCTCCAAAACGGAAAATCATACAAAGTCCAAAACGGGAGGTGCACAACTAGATGTTATAACAAACCTATGTACCAATTCGCAACTTTCTACGTCCAACCGTTTTTGAGTTATGCGACATACACACACACACACACACAGACACACACACACACATACAGACGTCACGAAAAATCGTGTAAAATCGCTTATATCTCTAAAACGAGAGCTCGTGTTCAGACGACACTTGCAGGTGTACAACTATACATCATGACAGTCACACGTATAAATTGGCAACATTCAGCGATCATTCGTTTTCGAGCAATGTGAAATACAAAATCCATTTCGCAAATCGGGATTACTATACTTCCTTATACTTTGTATAAGGAAGTAAAAAGCTGATGAAACTTTGTTATATATATATTATATAAATTTATATTGTAATGCCTTGTATGAAAAACATTATTTTACTGATCATTCTTCAAAGTCAAAATATAAAGTGTTTTAAATTATCACGACACTAGCCAGGTTGTTAGTGGTGTGTATATATATATATGAGAAATAATTTCAAAAATTTCACTGGAAGAAAAATTAAATGTAACATGAAGAAGTGAAAAATGTTAACAAAAAAATAAATAAGTAAATAAATAAATTAAATTAAATTAAATTAAAATTAAATTAAATTAAAATTAAATTAAATAAAATAAATAATATATATATATGTGTGTGTGTGTGTGTGTGTGTGTGTGTGTTTTTAATCGTGTCAATTTTCAGTCTATTATTAATAATGAATTTAATGTCTTCCCAATTAAAAGTGTAACTATTTACAAATCTTTTAAATGTTCACTTACTTTAGGTTTGCCGAATCTTTAATTATAATAATTTTTCTAAAAATACACCTGAATCCAATATTTTTTCTTACTGTAGTGACCCTACTTACAAAAAGTATGTTGACATCACACATGGACATATAATTACTGGTGATCTTAGTATAGTTAATGATCTTTATTTGTATAAACTTATGAATTATGACACTAAATTTTGACTTTCTACAAAATGTAACATAAATAAAATTTTAAGTCAGTTTTCTCAAGATTTAAATTTATTTATTTATAAAATTGCTATTGATTATAACAAACCTTTAGAATATTTCAATGTCTGGAAGATTAATTCTTTAAAAATTCTAAAAAATGAGCTTGTTATTCAATCTAGATTTATTAAAAATGAAAAATGTAAAACTTTAAATAAATCTATCAGTCTTTTACAAAATAAATTTATTATTACTTGTGTAGATAAATCACCTAATAACTATGCCATTATTTCTAAAGAGTTATATAAACAGATCTTAGACAACTCTACTTTAAATAGTAATAGTTTTAAGCAAACCATCTTAACTACTGAAATTAATAATAAAAGGATTCTCAGCTTTCATAAATTATTAAAACTCATATGTAAAAATTTCAACTATCCATATATAGTTATTATTCCTAAATTTCATAAAACTCCTGTAAAATTTCGCCCTCTTACATTTGGTTGTAATGCATATAATATTGTTGCTTGTAATCTTCTATTAAAAATTTTAAAAGAAATTTATAGCTTAACTTTAAACTATGACAATAAGCATTGTGTAAAAAATAGTTTTCAACTTCTTTATGGAATTAAAAATTTCAAAAATGTTACAAACATTGGTACATTTGATTTTAGTGACTTATTTAATAACATAGACATTCACGACTTACATAACACTATGTTAATTCTTTTTAATGAACATGAACATAGTATTAAAGAAAAAATATCGATTCATTACTTCAAAACTTTGTTAAATTTCATAATACATAATAAATTAATTCTATACAATCATGCTATATTCCAAAGTATTAAAGGTATTCCACAAGGTGGTTCTGCTATTAGTGTATTATCTGATTTATATCTTTATTATTACGAAAGAAATTTCTCTATTAGTAATGACTTAATGTTCTACAGATATATAGATGATATTAGCTTTTTTACTTTTAATGACAGCAATACCAACACCTTCATAGATAATTATCCTCATAGTCTTTCATTAACTAAAAATGATATGATAAATAAAGAAATAAACTTTCTAGATTTAAAAATATATAAGGATAATGGAAATTTAGATTTTGATACTTTTGATAAGAGAAAAGAATTTTATTTTAAAGTTAATCTATTTACTTATTACAAATCATGTTTACATAAAACTATTTATAAAAATATTCTAATTAATTTACTCTACAGAATAAAACATCTTTGTTCTGATAAATATAAATATAAAAACGTTAAATATATCTATTTTCAAGCTAGAATATATGGTTATCCTAAATTTCAAGTAAATTCAATTATTAAAATCGTATTTCTGATTTAATCATCTTTCCTTTTCTATGGTGTTTGCATTATATAAATAAATACATAAAAAAGTGCACTTTTGTGTATTTTTACCAAAAAAGTATATATATATATAAATAAAAGACAACAAAAAAGGTGGAGTTTGGGAGGGCAGATGCTGATTAAGGAGAATGGGTGGTGGTGTTGGGCTGAATGGTTGGGTGGGCTTGTGATTATATTATATATATGTGTGTATATATATATTTATACATGTATGTATATGTATATTTAAAAAAGTTATTGCTTTTTGGATTAAAAAAAAATAACTGTTAATTCTAAAAATTAAAACTACTAATAGTTGTTTTTACTATTTCATTATTAACTTTCAAATTAGTTAATTTGACAATTTAAACATTTATCAAATCTTCACAAAAATAAATAAATAAATAAAATAACTATTGAGTTCTAATTAATAACCTTAATTTTAATTACATACAGCATTGTGTCCTTTTATTTCGTGTCCGAATCTCTAATTCGGATTTTTTTTAAAGCTATCGTTTGTTTAGATTCTATTAAGCACACACACACACACACACAAAATAAATTAATAAATCTATAATAATAAAGGAAGATGTCTGTCTGTCTGTCTGTCTGTCTGAGCATCTATACGTTCAGCCCCTATTGAACGCAGAAGTACAAAATTTGACATACGGGTGCTCCGAAGCCTGCCCGAATGCATAGTGAAAACATAATTTAAAAATTTTAATTAGTTGCGGAGATATTAATTAAAATGTAGACCCATGTCTAATCAAAAAGCGATCTCAATTACTCAGAATTCACCTCGATTGCATAAAAAAATATATTTTAACGGAGTTAAAAGCAGAAAAAATGGAAAATAAATTAGAAATATTAGTCCGATCGTTACGAATTTGGTACCAAATGAAAGGGGATTTTTTTCCGAATCTAAGAGTGCAAGTAGCTTATCTCTACAGCAATTAGATTTTTTAAAATTAACTAAAGTATGAAATTTAGCTGGAACAGGCAGTTATTTCATTTATCAAAGATTCTTCAGTGCCAGGTGCTAGGCATGCTGGCTCACTATTCTTCCAGTGTCGGGAAAAACTGCTTTTCGTTTTTCGAACACGTGACAAAGTATTGGAAATAAAAAAAGCAGTTTTTGAATTTTTGAATTTAAAATCGATCAAAAGCTGAACTTCGAAATTGCCCGTCATTATGGCTCACCTGTATGCAGTTAAAAAATCTAAAGTATAGCTTTAAAAATAAAATAAATAGACATATTATATTTATTTAAATTCATTTTTATTTCATCTGTTAATGACACCAAAAGTTACTTTTAACAGAATAATATTGATTTTTTTTTTTTTTTTTCCTTTTTTGTATGAATTAGGTTGTAAAAAAGTAGTTTTCGAATTCTTAAATTTTAGACGGATTTCAATAGAAATCGTTAATCGCCCTTGATAGATCAGCCATTTTGAGTCTAAAATATATCAAAGATATCCATTATTGTAATACATAATACATCATTCAAAAGATATTTTAAAGTATTTTTATTGCAGGCTATTAAAATGATATAAGCCGTTCAAATTCTGTACGAAACTTTCGGAGAAAACTACAGAAAAACCAGAAAATTTTTATTCTCTTATATTTTGTGAGATTGAGACGTCAGAACGTCACCACAGTTGTTTTAATTAAGCTGGATCCAGCAAAGTAGGAAGTGGGGACGGTTAAAATCACTCCGTCGCCAGTGACTCGGTGACGGTTGAGGTCGAGCTAGTTTTGTGTCGGCAGGGTGCTGCATTAAAAGACTTAGATTTTGAATACTAGTTAAATTAGAAGTGATTTTTAAAAGTACGGATTGAAATGTAGTGAAAGGAGGGTGTAGGAAGAAGTATAAAAATAGAGATGGTTTTAGTAGATGGTGTGGATGTTGGAGGATCGTATAGTGGATGTTATGAATCTTAGTTTGACAGATATTGAAAAGTAGAGTAGTGGAGATTTAGTGGCGTGAAGTTAAGTAGTAATGAGTGTCGGTGTGAGTACCTACTAGTTTTCGGAAAGTTCAAGCTGGGTCAGAAGGGAATCCTCTGTCCCATAGTGAAGCCGTAGTATTGGAGTACGAGTGCGACCGTCTCTACACCTTCGACTATCTGCTGTGGTGAGATATTTAAGATAATTAAATTGTTGATTTATATATTTTTGGTTTAGTAATACGCTGACTGAGCTAAGATCTATTTTCCAGGCCGCCCTCCCATTAATCTGTTTCAATAAACTTTTATTGTTTGTTCAATTCAAGTCTCTGGTTTTCTTAGTAATCTAAGTATTTAAGTTAAGATGGAGTTTGCAGGAACGCAAACGCCACAATTTTACAGAGTTTGAAGTTCAGATTTTCGCTCACATTTCGTACTAATAATTTTTAACGGTATATAGCCCGGAATTAAGCAAGTTTTGGAGAAAAACACAGATAAGTCAGACACAAATCTTTAAAAAAAAATGTTTGTATTAGCTTTGTATTTCAGCTTCTAATTAGTATAATTTCATTTTTATATTATCGAAAGTGGAATTCGAGATTTCACCTGATTTACACGTTTTAAGGCGTCCGGATTAGGTTTTCTTTTGTATCTGAGCTACTAATTAAAATAATTTCTTAAGTAATATATCATTTGAAAGCTTTGTTGATTTGAAATTGAACAATATATTACAGAAATTTCTACCGCCAGAGGGCGCTGTAATATTTTAAAATTTCAATATTTCAAATTCTAATGAGCGAGGAAGGTGTTGTAAGTTCTAAAACGAGTATAAGGCGCAGCAGGCGCCACCGAGCGGGACTTAGCTAAAGTCAGAAATTTGAAAGATCATAACATGGTGAGCGAACAGGCTGTTTCAGATATTGAAAAGGGAAGAGGGCGCCGAAGGCGCTACCGCACGGGAATTTACTGCGATTTCAATAAGCTATTTTCACGATATATCAATAAGCTGTTATTAGACCTGAAACGGGGAAAAGGCGCCGCAGGCGCCACTGAGCGGGAGTTTCGTAAAGTCGGATTTTTCAGGGATCGCGAACCAGCCGATCGCCGAAGGCGGCTAGTAAATAAATAAAAATAGGGTCATTATTTTTTTTTCATTCCAACAGATGGCGCTCATTCCTCTCTATCTAGTTTTTTTTTATTCAATAAATGCATGACACTATGAATTGCGAATTTACGTAAATCAAATTAATCTCAGTTTTAAACCAAAATTTAATTAAAGAAAATTAATTTTAAATTATAACTTTAAGGAATATTAGAAAAGAAATAGAAACAAATCCTTACATTTTATTAACATAATCGTTCAGTTGATAAATACGATTCCAAAATTAACTGTATTCAGCCCCATGGTTGTTATGTGATTAAAATAAATTCAGCAGTTTTTTTTTTCTCCAGGAGGAAAGTAAGTTAAACTTTTGTTTTGTTAATTATTAATAGGATTAAATTTTAATAATTATTACTAGGATTAATTTCAATTATTATGAAAAAAAAGTTGTATTTTGAAGTTAAATATGCATGTTTCTCACTTGGTTTTTCCCTATTATTCTTTCAGATTTAATTTTTTTCTTGTCTTTTGGGTGTTATTGGGCATAGCTTGTTGTAAATGTTTAGCAATATGTATACAGCAAGACAGAAATAACACCTAATTTATATGCAATATTAATTCTGTGCCCTTGAAAAAGTAATGATGTTGTATGTTTCAGTTTAAAGATGCTTGATTTTCGTAATCTTTTTTCGTGTTTTTTTCTAGTTTCATGTGATGCATGGTTTCATCTAATTCAATGTTTGAAAATGTTTTCAATATATATACATATTTATAATCCAAGAATGTAACACTTCTTCGAAAGCAGTGATTGATTAGTGTATGCAAATATTAGGTGAATTTCTGTATGTCTGTAAATCTAAAGCCAAAAAATACTGCCCAATTTACTAAAACCAAAATAAGTTTATACAGAAATTAAATGGAAGGTAAAGAGAAAGTAGGAAATCAAACTAACTTACATGAAAATAAATAAATAAATAATAAAATAATAATAATAATATTAAATGAAAATGAAAATAAATAAAATCATTTACAATCAGAATAATTTGTTCAAAATGAGCGTTAACATAAGAAACTTAAATTTCTTAGAAATTGAAAGTAGAATTCCAAATAGTATTACAATTCATATAAAAAAAAATTAATAAAGACTTAAAATAAATAATAATCTATATTTTTATAACTAATCAGTTTTATAATAATCTAAATAAAAATTAAAGTCACTAATATCTAGTTTATATTAAAATTTAATTCATATCAATATTATTTTCTTGCATAAATGAATACCATGGAATTTGATGGGCAATGTAGTAGCTCGTAATGTAAAAGAGCGTAGTGGCGCCATCTATGTGAGGATTAATGTAGAATACCTTGCAATGCAGAGAACTTTAAAAAACATCATAAAGAAAAGACCCCATTTTATTATTAATACTAGCAGGCTTTGCCCGCTTCGCTGGTCACTATATTTAAATGAATTCTCAAAATTCCATATCATCTATATCAGGGCTGGCCAAGCCGCGGCCCGCATATGGCCCGCTGTGTAAGATGCTGCGGATCGTGATAGAATTCAGGAAATTTCTAATTTGACATCTTCGATTAAAACGTCTAAAATTAACAAATTGTTTCTGACTTTTTAAATGAAAATACCGACTGAAGTAGCAAAAGAAACAAATATCGCGCTCATTGATGCTAATAAAGTATTATCAGATCAATAACTGATTCTTACTATGATACTTAGGAATATATAAAGATAAGTTTTGGGCAGTTTTATTGTTATTTTATGAATAAAAATATATTTATTATGCATATTTTCTGTTTTAAATCCTCACGAGCCTACCGGAAGAAGAATTATTAAAGCGTATATGGTTCATGCTTTTATAAAATGCGGTATACCTGTGTTAAATAGATTTCCAATGCGACTCGCTAAGAATTTTGAGTTGGACAGGCCTGATCTATGTTAATAAAATCAGACTTTTGTCCTTAAATTTCTCAGAATCAAAACAATTAGTGATATCTTCACGTTTCACGCATCGTGAAAACCATAAATGACTTCAAAAAATTTCCTGTGGGCATGTGGGCCGTTGAGTCTATATGTGTCTATTTTTGTCCGGCTGGACGGAATTCAGCAACACTTGGCAAGAATTTAGGTTTGTACCCAACTTAAAATTATATCTATCAACTTTTGCGAAATCCTCCCCTCCCCCGTTCCTACCTGGGGAGGCAGGAAGTAAAAACACGTTTGTAAGCATGACTCGGCTTCAAATTACTTCACAGTAAAGAGATTGCACATGAGGAGACTAAACTTGATTACAAAAACAAACAAACAAACAAACACACACACACACACACACACACAAAAAAAAAAAAAAACATTTTCAGGAATTTGCACTTTTTGAAACAAAGGGGAGGAAAAAAAAAATCGATTTTCGGAGTGGGGTTGGGGAATTTTGCAAATTCCAGATTTTTTCGCAGAACTCTTCCAAAAAGGGTACAACGATGTTGAAAACAGCCATGCGTCTTTCTTAAAATATTTCCAAAAATCTTTTTTTTTTTTTTTTTTTTTTTTGTGTGTGTGTGTCTGTGTGTGTGTGTGTGATTTTTGGGGATGCTCCGAGGGGACAAATTCGTAACCCACCTTTTAGCACTAAATTTTTCCTGGGAAATCTATTGGAGCTAGAGTCATGAATTTTGATGTTTGGATTGCTAATGTATGTTCAACGCCCATTGTAACTGAATTTTACGAAATTCCCATACTTCCTCCCTTTTCCCCTTCAATAAATACGTTTTCAAGGGTAATCTCATTAAATTTAATTTTTACGTATGGTTTGGTTATGCGTATCCAACATGCACTATAAAGAGATTTTGGGAAATTTCCCCTACGCCCTTTTTACCTTTTCACTACCTCTGAGACATATATGTCCCAAGCAGGGCAGCCAAATTGAGAGAATTCTTTATTTAATATCCGCCGCTAAATTTGAATTCTAACGGTTGCCTAATCATTTCGAAAACATCTTGCAATGAAGTCTTCGAAGTGATTAGGCAACCGTTGCAATCAAAATCTAGTATTGGATACTTAATAAAGAAATCCCTCAGTCTGGCAGCACTGGTCCCAAATTTATATTGGTAATGAAAGGGTTAAAAGCGTGGGAAGAACACGTATTTATGAATAACTCCGCTTCAAATTATCTCAGAAAAGTGAATTTTTGATGTGTCCATTGGTTTTGCTTACCCAATACATACACAAAAAAGAGATTTTGGGAAATTACTTTCTACCCCCCCCCCCTCAGTAGGGGGTGGTGTCAAGAAATATGTTTTCAAACTTAAATCTGCTCCAGCTTATCTTAGAAAAGCGATTTTTTCTGTGCGGGTTGATTATATGTATCCAGAACGTAGTATAAAGCGATTTTGCGAAGTTCTCCTTCCTTCCCAACCATTGCAAGTTGCAAAAACACGTTTACAAACATAATTCTGCTCGAAATTATCTCAAAAAAGCGTTTTTTGTATGCGTCGGTTGGTTATGTATATGCAACATGCACTATAAAGGGGTTTTGCAGTATTACACCCCACCCCCCTTTTAAGGCGGACAACGCAAAAATCGCATTTTCAAGCTTAAATTTGCTTAAAAATATCTTTAAAAGGCGAATTTTGGTGTGTGGGTGTTGATTAAGCGTACACAATATGCCCTTTAGTGGTATTTTGCGAAACTTCTAACTTACCTGCAGCAGAGGGGAGAGTAATAAGCGGATAGTTTCTACCGAAGGCAGTGGGGACCCGGACACCTCATGTTGAGAGCTGGAAAACATTTGCCGAACGTAGCGGGTTGGTTGGTTGGGTTTTACGTTGCACTAGTGCTGCGCAATGGCCAGTTGGCGACGGTCTGGGACTCACCCCTAGAGGTGGTCCGGAGACATGACATCACAATTTTATTCTCCACGGAAGTGAGCGAACGTAGCGTGAAATTTAACTTAAGTTTCGGCTGATTTCAGTGATTTTTTTTTTCCTCTTGCGATTTTAACAATAACGATGTGGAATTTTTATAATCTACATAAATATAGTGTCCAGGAAAACAGGCAAAGCTTTCTAGTTATTAATAAAATCTTAAAAAATCGAAAATTGAAAAAATTTGCTATAACTTCACGTTTCACACGTCTTGAAAGCCAAGAATGACTTCAGAAAATTCTCTCTCTGTGTGTGTGCCAGCGCCTGGGGTCGGTCGTGTATGTATGTCTATTATGTTCTTTTTGTCTGAGAATCCCGTGAGAACGGCTGGACGGATTTCAACGGCAATTGGCAGGAGTTTAGGTCTGTACCTAACTTAAAATTATATCTATCAACTTTTGCGAAATCCCCCCGTTCCTTCTCCCCTTAGTAGACAGGAAGCAGAATCACGTTTGTGAGCATAACTTGGCTCCAAATTACATCACAGTGAAGAAATTGCATCAAATTACATCACAATGCAAATTACATCCTCAAATTACATCACAGTGCAAAAATACGTTTTCAAATATAATTCTGGTTCAAATTATCTCAGAAAGACGATTTTGTGATGTGTCGGTTTTTTATGTGAATGCAAAACGCACTGTAAATGTATTTTACGAATTTACCCTTCTACCCTTGAAGCGTGCAGGGCAAGAAACACGGTTTCCAGTTTAAATCTGCTTTAAATTACCTTAGAATGACGAATTTTGGTGGTAAGGTGTTGATTAAGTGTATGCAATATACACTTTGGTGGGATTTTGCGAAACTTCTCATTTTCCTGCGTGGGAGGGTGGAATAAAAAACGGATAAATCGCTGTCAAAGGCAGTGGTGACCCGGACTCTTCATGTTGCTTGCGGAAAAATCACTACCGAACGCCGCGGGAACTTTAATTTAGCTTTCGACTCATTTCAGTGTTTTTTTTTTTTTTTTTTTTTTTTTTTTTTTTTTTGATTTCTTGAGATTTTATTAAAAAGCATATGGAGTTTTGGGAAATCATTTAAGTATAGTGAGAAGCGAAGCGAGCAAAGCATGCTGGTATAAATATAGCAGGAATGTTTAAATATATTTTTTTTTTTTCAGATTAAGTTATTTTATTAAAAAAAATTAATGAAGTTTTTTTTTTTTTCAAGCAAAAATTTAAAATTATATAATTTAAAATAATTAACAATATTTAATTTATTGAAATCATGCTAATATATTAAACAAAAATTTTAAATTTATTGAATTAAAATATATATATATATATATATATTAAAATAAAATAAATAAATAACGTGAAACAAGATTTATAAGCGTAATCTAGTTTTTCAAAACAAACAAGTTTTATTTTGTTTTAAATTGTGATTTAAAGTTGTCTTTTATAAAAATAGTTTTTTTTTTTTTTTTTTTTTTTTTTTTTTTTTTTTTAATTGAATATATATTTAATAAGAAATATATATGTAAGAAGACTTAACAAAACTAAAAAGTAATATAATACTTTTAATAATAATAATAATAATAATAATAATAATTTATATACGTAAGTAATACCAACGACACTCCCACCAATCTATATATTGAATAGGCTAGAGAAGTTTCGATCTGTCTTGTTTTGTGTTATTTATAAAATAGTAGATATAAGATACAATAATTTATTATAATTAGAGTTTGTTCATTCTATTTTAAAACCTTGTTCATATAAGCTCCAAATAGTAGTTTAAATAATTATATTTAACACAGTTATGTTTTAAACTTACATCGCCAAGTGAATTAAATTGCTATTTTTAAATATTTTAAATTTTGATTTAAAAAAAGAATGTCCTGGCAGTCTTAATGGAAATAAAAATATTTTTTTTTTTTTTTTTAATAAGCTGCGTAATATAAGCTTAAAATATTTGTACCAATTTCCTAATGATTTGCTTTTCAATGCATCAAAGTTACCTACCAACAGATTACACGAATGATTATTATTCTCAGCGTAAATATTTATATTTTTCCATTTACATTTCTAGAAACAAATGTTTGCTCACATATACGGATTACTTATTTAAATGTCCATTTAATATATACATATAACATATAACAGTGCTTTAGATTTACACAAATACATCAAGATGTTTAAATAATCAATTAAAAAAGAAGCGTAAATTGCACGAGAAATCCACTACACTTAATTACTTCATTACTGCTGGGCTCAGGTTTAAACATTTGACATTTAGAAAGGCAGAAACTTTGGGGAAAGTGCTTAGATATGTAAAATTTGAGTATGAATGAATGCATTTGGGAAAATGGGAAAATTTCTGTATAATGCTTGACTGTTTAATGACAAAAGCTTATGCACTTGAAACATTAGGACAAGTTAGCATTTTATGACATAATGAGAAAATCAAAGCAAAAAAATCAGTGACATTTTATTAGTATTACCGTTACCGTTACCGTTTACTTATAATGTATATGGTATGATAACAATTTGAAATTTATCATTATGAAATATCTTTAACTTTTTACGAAACTTATAATATTTGTTAGAAAGAGTCGATTTTCGTTCGATTTTACTGTTAGAAAATTTCGACCTATAACTAAGTAGTTAAAATAATTTAAAATATGGATGTTTAATTCCTGCTTAAATTAAAACTAAATGAGCTACTCAACAATTAATAGTTTACTATTAAATAATGAGACTTGATTATTTTCATTGCACGTTTTAATTTTTCTTAATGCAATTTCTTTATTAAATAAATCTTTAAACATTTATAAAATTATAGTTTTTGACATTCAACTTGTAGAATGGCTTATAGTACGTTTTGATATCTAAAGTTATAACTTAAAATGCATAATTAGAATTTGTAACTCTAAAGCAAATATTACTGCATAATATTTTACGGAAAGAACAAAATAAATTTTATAAGAACAAAAAGTGACACGGAGTCCAGTTTCGTACAAGCAATCGAATTTGAAGTTTTAGCACAACGGACCAATGATATGCCACTGTGGTAATCACTAAACTGCTATATTCGTTCACTTGTGAATTGCAAATGTTCATCCATTCTCCGAAATTTTTTATTAGAATAAGTTCGAAATATACGGAAGACTTTTAAGTTTTTAAGAATTTCAAACTCCATTACTTTTGAATAAAAATGAAAAATTAAGCTTTGCATTTTCTAACCAAACATAAATTACACAATGTATTGCTGGAAAGTTCAAATAAATAGTAAAAACAGTTAAAGTAACCAGGCTATAAAAAAGAAACTACAAAGCGCCAATGGCATTTCGTTGAGCTAACATGGTCAAAATTTGATAGGCGCTTTTCGCTCATTTGAAAAATGGAAAGTTTTTATTTGTTCTGAGAATAAAGACACATTTCTACAGATGAATCTTTAAAAACTTTTAAACAAAAATATTACGTTCCCGCATCAACATAAGTGCTTTTGTCCTATAATCATCTCCTTTTTATTTTCCTACAATCCAAATCAACAGCAGTCACAGAAATATAGATCTAACAAATTAAAATCGGTTTCAGATTTCTCTGATTTGTATTCAAGAACATTTTGCATTAGTTTTATTTCAAATATCTCTAGTCATTTTTAAGCTCTACATTACAGCTCTCTTCGACAAGGCAGTTTAGCCATTGTTGACGATAAATTATTTTGGCATTTTTCCCTGCCCACAACTCGCATTTAGCAGTGCTGTAAGCATTTCTATCTCTCAGCCCCTTTTCTGTACCACCTACCTTGTACGCTTTAATTACCCGGTGTTGCATTTTCCACTCAGGGTAAGTATGCTTGATAATCAAATACTCTCCCGTTCTCTTTCCCCATGTAATCCAATGAGATTTTTGTTGCTTTGCATTATCAGGCTATCTCATTCAAAAATAAAGACTTTCGAATGCTGTTTTTTTTTTTTTTTTTTTTTTTTTTTAATTCCGCTTTTCGAAAATGTCGATTTTTTGCTTAGTGAGCAATTAAAATAAATAAATAAATATTTTATTTCTTTAAGCAAACTTAAGTGTCTAATTTTCAATCTCTAAAAAAAAAAAAAAAAAAAAAAAAAAAAAAATAATAATAATAATAATAATAATTTTTTTCACAAAAAAAAAAAAAAGAAAAAACAGTAAAGGTGATATGTTCAAAGAGTGGAGTTCGAAAAACTCAATTTTTGAAAGAGATATCCTGATAATACAAAGCAACAAAAATCCCATTGTATTACATGGGGAAGGAGACAGGGATGTATCTGACGACTGGCGACCCTTAAGTACAGAGCCTAGACTACAAAGTGTGGAAAGTAACCAGCAAAACAGTGCCTTAAAAATTAATACTCTCACCAGAGGTCAGTGCGATCGAATTTATTCCTTGAAAAACTCCCTATTAGTTAAATATATGCTTCGATCAGGTGACTGAGCACACGAAACTGGGAAAAGCGAAACAATTCTTCGATTTGAGCAAAAAATTCGATCGCAGCTCCATCCGGGAAGCTTAATTTTTAGCAGTATTTTAAACATTCGATCATAAGCGCTTCCCACACTGTATATTCTAGGTACTGTACGTTAAGCATGGAAGAATGGAAGATGCTCTTCGCGTTCGGATCGTTTGTAGACCGAACATCTTACTTACCCTCTTCACGCATCGAGGCGTAATCCAGCAAAATAATTTTTAATCGATCTACATTATTGGGCGCAGTGTGTGATGTTCATTTTAGAGAACTTGGAAATCCTCGGGTGAGGTGAGAGCGCTAATGCTATACGAATGTTCCACAGCAGCTCATTTCTTTCGGTAAATACGTAAATGAATAAACTTTATTATTGTTGTATAACAGTGAATAATAAGGATTTGTTACTTAGGTCAAATATAAAATCTACATTGTTTTATGGAAATGTTGAATTAGTTTTAAATGATCGAGTATTAACTGTTAAAAAACGAATCACAGCATCATTGGTTAAATTTATAATAGTATTAAAGTTATACGGTAATGTTACATGCATTTGCTTAAAATAATAATAATAATAATAATAATAATAATAATATATTCAAATTTAAAACTTATTTTATTGGTCATATTTTCGTAAAAACTAACTCAATAGCAAATTTTGTGTTCGTATTTGAACGAAAGTAATAATGATAATTATCATTATTATAAACACTCCTCAGCAATTGCGCAAGAATTTTACAAAGATCATAAAAAAAAAAAAAAAAAAAAAAAAAAAAAAAAAAAAATCGAGGATTTTATAAGATATTAGGTATTGCATATTTTGTTTTATATATTCTTTATAGACAGTTGTATTGTAGTATGTTTCCTCGACTATATTTGTTGAATACGGAGGCTTACTTAGATATCCACACAAAATAAGAAACCTAATGGAAAATAAAACTACCATACAAGCATGGGAAGAAACCCTCAGAAACTGCAATAGAATTATGTTCTGCGTATTGACCATTGCATAAGGTAATGATAAAAAAACTAGACAAATACATTTTGTAGAAAACTAATGGAAATAGTCATCTTGGAAGCCAAGGATGATATGCTTTTCGAGTTCGTAGATTATGGCTTCATCCATTAACCGGTTAACACACCCGATTTAATTTTGAAAAATATTATTTGCTGATTATTTCACTTCTAAATTAATATAGACAACTGACAGTAAAATACATTAATGTAAACAATTCTTATGATAGTTTTATATTTAAAGCCTATCCTCATTTACTGACGTTTAGTGTTTTAGCGAGAAAACTTCGAGATAGAAAAACTTTGAGATAACAGATTAATTTCCTATTATATGTTGACAAAGATCTCCAAAGTAAAGTATTATAATATATATTATTATTCAACTTGATTTAAGTTTGTATAACTGCGCAAAAAGCAAATATATGTGCGACGAATGAAAAATCATAAAATGACTATCCAAATTATGAAATAATAATTAATAGTAGGCACATAAAACTTTCAGGGATCATTTAGAGTGACCCTGTAAACTGTCACTAAAAAGCAGAAATCATTCCAAGAAACCACAAAATATATACGTGCCACTTTATTAGCTGTCCTCAAATGAGGACACTGGGCGCTAACGGGTTAATTCAGAAGTATATAATAAATCAATGGAAAATCTCCAACAACTCAACTAGAACAAGTATCATTGTATGTTGAAGTTCGCTATAGTAAAAATATAGATAATCGTACGACGCTAGTTGCATTCAAGAACTTATGGATTTCTTTCGTTTAGTTATTTTTATCTACGCTGAGGGGGAAAATATACCGCTTTTATCTAGAACGAATAAGTAGTCATTTTCTGAATCCTTCAACTGAGTTATTCGTATAAGGTAAAAAAATAAAGTGAATGGACGAAATGATCGAGAATTTGTAGTCTATACTTTTCTAGATAGAGAAACAACATTATGAATATTATAAAACCTTTGTATTGCGAGAAATTCTCGCTTGATTTCCTAGAATTGGATCATAATCCTAAATTATAGTTACTAAAACTCTCCTCTTATGTCCGCATTTATATGCAAAGATTTTTAAATAACTTTGACCACGATAATATAGTAAAATTCTCTAGAATCTTAATAGGAATTTTCAGAACTCGCTAGCAAAGGGAACTAGAATTTACAAGGATGACATGGAACTATTTTCACTCATTGAGTCACAATTTAGTTTCTAGAAGTTCCATGAAAGCATTTTTTTTTTCAGTGTAACCCTCCTTCACATCTCAGATTTGGCAGTAGTTGGCAAAATTTTCCATGGACTTGGCTTGAGTTACAAAGTAATATTGGAAGGCTGTTACAAAGTGGATCTTATTCTGAACAACAATTATGCATTTTTGTTTTTGAGAAGGTAAATTAAAACTTGTTAAACGTTATGATAAATAACTGTGTGTGCATGATGTTTATGAGTAAATTTAAAGTACTATTAGGTTGATTTCTTTAGAAATCGACCTATTGCAATCACTTTGTTTATCTATCTATCTATCTATCTATATAATGAAAATTTTGTGATCACCATAACTCCCGAAATAATACTTAAATTCAAACCAAATTTGGATAGCGAACTTGTCTTATATATATCTTAGATGAATTCGTTAACCAAATTGCTCCGGTATTTTATTTTTAAAAATCCACACTAAAAATCGTATTTAAAAACAAATTTACTTGAATTTTGATCTATACATAGATCATATAGGTTTCAACAAAATTTATAAATGAACTTTATCCGCCATTTTTAACAAAGTGGCATATATCTTAGTTTAAGCGGGGCCACTTGTAAACAGACAACCACTTGAAAATTTATCACCATGATAACTTTTGATATACTGAATTAATTCTAACCAAAGTTGGACAGTGAGTTTATCTTACAAATATTTTGGATGGGCAACTTGTTTGGGCATTTAGTTTCCAAATTGCAGCTACTTGAAAATGTGCCATCACGATAAATTTTGAAATACTAAACTGATTCAAACCAAAATTGGTTAGTGAATTTATTCTACAATGATTTTGGATGATTTCGCTGGGCAAGTTGCTCTGCCATTTTATTTTCAAGTGGCGGCTACTTGAAAATTAGAAATTATCATAACTTTTCTAAAACTGAACCAATTCGAATCAAATTTGTCCATAGGACTTATCATTAAAATATCTTAGATAATTTCGCTGAGCACCCTATTCAGCCCTTTTGTTTCCAAGTGGTGGCAACTTGAAATCATGGTGCAACATGGTAATTTCTTATTATTACGATAACTTTTGAAATAGTGAATTAATTCTAACTAAAGTCGAACAGTGAATTTTTTATACAAATTTTTTGGATTATTTCGCTGGGCAACTTGCTCCGCCATTTTGTTTCCAAGTTGCAGCCACTTAAAATCAGGCGTTCACTTAAAAATTTATTATCACGATAACTTTTGAAATACTTAGTCAATTCGAACCAAAATTAGACAGTAGACTTATCATTCAAATATCTTAAATGATTTCGGTGGGCAAGTTTCTCTGCAAATTTGTTTCCAAGTTGGAGCCACTTGAGAATTTGTTATCACGATAACATTTGAAATACTGATTTTATTCGAACAAAGTTGCACAGTGGACTTATCTTACATTAATTGACTGAGCAAAATGCTCCGCCATTGTATTTCCAAGTGACGGCCACTTAATTTGTCAATACAATAACTTTTCAAATACTGAAAAAATTCAAACTAAATTTGTAGAATAGATTTATCTCAGAAATCTGTTTGATATATTTGTTTGCCAACTTGATCCCCATCTTGTTTCCAAGTACCAGCTGTTTCAAAATTTCAAATTCACATAGAAAATGTATTTATGAACCGATTTCTTTAAAAATACATATGTGCATTGCCACACCAATATTTCTAACAAGTCCATTAATAATTAAAATTTTGTAGCCGCCATTTTGAAACAAAATGGCGGTTACTTGATAAGAAAAATGAAATCAACCTACCCTTTCGAATGAGCTGGGAAGAATTGTTAAATTTATCAAATGTTTATTATTATAATTTTAACTGAGGTCTGTCATTAATTACCAAAGGATTTTTTTTTTTTTTTTGATCTATCAAACAGAATTATTATTATATGTCATGCATATATATGATATAAGAACTAAAAACTACGTGAAACTAGGACAACACCCAAATAATTAAAACAGAAATAACAAGAAGAAGGATTAGTGGCCACTACAGCTTAAGACGGGAGGAGCTAGTTAAATCATTTTTTATATAAATGTATCAAAAATAAATTAATAAAGCAATTAGAGAAATAAATAAAAATAAAAAGTATATTATGAAAATATTTGTTTATATATATATATATATGCGCGTGAGTATGTATTCATATGTGTGTGTCAACTTTTTAGTTTTAGATATATTTAATTATTTTCTGAATGTTGAAAAGAATAGCTCGGTGGTAGGATAGTGAATAAAATATATATTACCTCTGTTACACTTAGTTCAATTATGAACAACGAAAATATCACACACACACAATTAAAATTTCGCCTTGTATTACACGTCATGCTGTAACTGGAGTGTCTTTCAAGTTCTAAACTTTGCAGAAAATTTTTACTTAAATAATGCATGAATAACTTTTAAAATGTTTAAAATTTAAGAATAGGGAAAAGCAAAGTTAGTTGGAATAAGCGGCTAGTTGGCACTCAGCTTCCATTTCTTGTCACAGTCGAGGTAGAGCACTGTCATTGTACTAGAGGGATTGTGCATATAAGTCCACCGTACACCATAAACTAAGTCTGCTAGAAAGCGTAATGAAGGAAAAATCTGTTTCAAAAATTTTTTCACTGGTTAGAAAAATTTTCATCATAGTGCATTTTTTTTTTTTTTTTTTGAATCTTTAGATCAAATTGATGCGCTGTTTATAGCGGTTTTCGCAAGAGTAAATAACTGCGGTTGCATGCACGTATTATAATTCTTTGTTTCTGATCGTTGGGATTCTGTGGTATCCATCATATGCACCCATCCTTGTGTAGCTGATTGGCATAGTTAAATGAGATGTCAGTTGGTGTAACTATCACATTGCTATGTTATAACTTCACTTTCCTTAATGATAGTTCAATGTCTGAAGAAACTCTCCAAGATCAAGTGTTTTAATCCTCGGACTCCTGTCATGACGATAGTGAGGGTTTTCATTGGAATATTTCTGAGGATGCCAGAGACATCTCCCTGATCCTCTTCCTCCACCCCCTCCACCCCCCCCCCCCCAAAAAAAAAAAAAAATAAATAAAAATAAAAATAAAAATAAATAAAAAATAAAATAAAAATAAATAAATAAAAATGGCGAAAGGTCGTATTAAAAAAGAACAACAACGAAACCTCCATAAAAACAAGAGCCTCCTGACTACCGTCAATATAATACAGGATGAACAGACCAGTAATTCACCACTTAGTAGAAATAATAAGAAAGCACCACAGAATAGGCGTTTTAAAGTAATAATTACACAATTTTGAATAAACACCATAAAATGCAATAAACTCGCAACAATTGCTTCCGGCTGAAAGAACACACGACCCATGTCACGAGAACAAAGTAAGCACGAGTGCTGCAATCAAAGTGGCAATGCACAAAACCATTTCAAAATAAGAGCAAAAATATATAAAGACGAATGTAAATTTAAATATTGGTGTGAGCAGAATTATGAAATAAAAGAAGAAAATAAATAAATAAATAAGATTAAAAAAGTAACAAAACCTAAAATTCTAAAAAATATCAAAATTAAACGAAAATCGAACTTATGTGAGTAATTTCCAAGCATCAGACAAGAACGGAGTGGAAGAAATATCATTAACAAGATTTTTCGAATTTTTAAATACGTAAAAAGCTTCATGGATATCCAAATGAGAAGAGGAGACAGCAGATGAAATTATGTTAGTTTTCGAAAATCAAAAAGATGACCATAAGCCCAGCAGTGGGAAGCAATAGAAGATTTGGAAATCTCTTCATTACGAACTTTACGATGGTGCTCATTTATTCTATATTTCAAACGCCTCCTAATTCACCCAATATCACGTAAACTGCACGATGAACACGCGAATAAATAATTGCCCGAACGGTTTTCAGTAGGAAGGGGATCTTTAAGTCGAGTTGCACTATTTTGTAGAAACACTCTTAGATGTATATAAATTTCCTCACTGGTTCATGTATGCTGATTACACTTTCGTTCTTGTTCCCCCTGATGTTGATTTTTCCAGTTTACTTTCTTTGGTCAATTCGACTGACCCATGCATTCAATTCATATTCGAGATTGAAAAGGGTTGTTCTTTGCCGTTCCTTGACGTTTTTGTGTCTAAAGATAAGGACCGGTTCTGAACCACTGTCTTTAGAAAACCATCCTCTGTCTCTCTTCCGCCACATGCTCTCTCTAACCACGCCTTCAACAGAAAATGTCTGCTTTTTATACATGTTTTTCCTGCCTACACATTTGTTCTGATCCGTCTAGTCTTTCGAAAGAAATTAATTACTTAAAATTTCTTGCTCTTTCTCGAGACTATGATCCCTATATTATCTATAATATAAATTCAAGAATCCTAAACGTTTTGCTTCGAATTTGAACGATCGCAGTCTCATCCCAGTTGTTTTACCTTTTTAATTCATCACATTCTTTTAAAATTTCTAAATTTCGAACATTATGACGGTGCTCATTTGTTCTATATTTTAAACGCCTCCTGGTTTCACCAATGTAACCTAAATTGCACGACGCATACGGGATTAACTAAATGCCAGAACGTTTTTCAGTAGGAATGGGATCTTTAAGAAAAATTAATTTAACTTTGTTGACGGGTTTGTAAATGACTTTAAAACCAAACGGTGAAAAACTTTTTTTTTCCTTTTTTATGGAATAAAAAAAGAAAAAGTATGACTAAAAACCAACATTTGGAATATATTGAAACACATGCAGATGATGAACACAAGTGTATTTTTTGCAATGAATTATTTTTCTCCTTTTCAGCAAGTGTGTTTCTTTGCGATATGTGCTCAATTATTCCGAGATTTTGGATGTGGCGGGACTAGGCATTATTTAATTTATTTCTGACTTCATTGTAGGTCTAATATTATATCTACTGTTTTTGGATCATAATTTTCAAATATTCCATTTTATTATTTACTTTTCAAAATTATTTGTGACATATTTTTATTTTAAAATTTTCATAAAATAAATTATGCATGCTATTTTTAATAAAAGTGAAATACCTTTTTATAATGGCGTGAGCACGATATATACACTCTTATTTGATATTTCAAAATATTAATAAGTTTCAATAGGTATAACAATTGGAGCATAGATATAGGTAAGTAAAGTTTCGCTTACCTGTAAATCTTCTTACTGAAAACTTTATTTATCTTATGCTTCCAAGTTTTCTATCATTTCTCTCCACCTTTCCATATTCACTGAGCACATTTTGGAAATTGAGCACATTTTTATCCTGAAAATAAATCTGGAAACATTTCAGGTTATTCACTGGTGTTTTTGTATTGAGTAAAAAAAATTAGTCGTAAATGTGAATTTCTTCTTGGTTATTTATTGGAAAAACTGATTTAGTAATCGAGCCAAAGGCTCGTTCATCTTATTTAAAGCGCATACATCTACACAACTGAACAACTTTTTCAGAGGCGAACGATATAAAAGAGATACTTCTACATTCACAAAACCGCAGGGTGTGAGAAAAATGCGGAACATTTAGTTTAATACATCTACACTCATACTAAAAATTAGAGTCTTAAAATGAGAGAGTCTAGATTAATTATTAAATATGAATTTCGGAGTCTATAATATTTTAACATCCCAACTTAGACTCTGAAGTTCTAGTTTATTTTAATAGTTCACTTCTATGTTTGATGAATATAGTTTTGGGCAAAGCCTTCGTGAGGATGTCATCGATCATAGTTTCTGAGTTTTTATAAACCATTTCAATTCTCTTTTCTTTAATTTTCTCACGAAGCAAATGATATCGCAGATCAATATGCTTCGTTTTATGATGGTATTTATCGCTTTCTGCCAATTTGATGCAGGACATATTATCCTCATACAAAGTTATTGGTTCCTCTTGATTTAGATCCAATTCGTGCAATAAATTCTTTATGTAAATTAGTTCTTGTGCAGCATTTGCTGCCGATACATATTCTGCTTCAGCTGAGGACATTGCTACACAATTCTGTTTCTTTGAGTTCCATTGGATGGGATTGCTTCCGATCATAAATAGATTTCCTGCGATTGATCTTCTATCGGATGCATCATTTGCCCAATCTGAATCTGCATATGCCCTCAGGATAGGCTCCTCTTTATTGCTAAATGTTAATTTGAGGTTAATTGTTGTTTTTAGATAGCGTATGACCCTCTTAACCGCCTCCCAATCCTTTGATCTGGGACACTCATTCCTTCGGCTTAGAATCCCCACTGCAGCGCTAATATCCGGTCGCGATACCGTGGCTATATAGAGTAGCGCTCCGATAGCTTGTCGGTATTGGGTGTTGTGCGGTAGAAGGTTTTCATTATCGACTAGCTTTATGTAGCCTGCCTCCATGGGAGTATCTGTTGGTTTCGAATTTTCAAGCCCAAATTTGGTAATTAGTTCCATTATTTTGTTCGTTTGGTCGAGCGTTATCGTGCCTTTACTGGGTCTTTCTAAATTTATACCTAGATAAAACTTAGCTTCGCCTAAGTCTGTCAACGGATATTCTTCTTTTAATTTGTCTATTAACATGTTTATAATTTTATTTTCACCCGCAATTAATAAGTCGTCAACATATACTAGAACATATGTTGTTGAATTATTTTGTTTTCTTTTATAAAGACATTTATCGTACTGGGTTTGATTGAAACCTAATTTGCATAACGTATCATTTAATTTCTGATTCCAAGCCCTCGCGGCCTGCTTTAAGCCATAGATGGCCTTTTTCAACTTACAAACCTTATGCTCTTCGCCTGGTGCAGCATAACCCTCTGGTTGCTGCATATTTACATCCTCCTGTAATTCCCCATGTAAGAAAGCCGTCTTAATGTCAACATGTCTTAAACTTAAATTTTTGTACTGGGACATTGCTAGAAAACTTCTTATGGTTGTGTGTGATGCAACAGGTGCAAAGGTTTCATCATAATCAATGCCATATTTTTGGGAAAATCCTTTGGCGACCAACCTTGCTTTATATTTTTCCACTAGTCCCTGACTATTGAATTTTGCTTTAAATGCCCATTTACTACCTATTACTTTAGTTCCTGGCAAGGCTTCGACTAATTCCCATGTGTCGTTTTCCTTAAGTGAGTTTATTTCCTCTAACGTGGCTTTAATCCAATTTTCTTTCTCTATGGGATATTTCATACTCATTATATCGTCCCAACATTTCGGTTCTTCAATTCTTTTATTGTTTACTGTGAACGTAAATCTATCAGGTGGTACCCCCCCCCTATTAGATCTTTGCGATCTTCACGGTATGTCTTGTGAATTATCTGACAAACTGCTATCATCTGTGTTTTCTGCTTCCGAATCTATTATCTGCAGTTTTGGTGATAATTTTATGTTATCTGGTTTTTCATCATTATTTTTTAATGTTTCATTATTTAATATTTCTTTATTTTCATGTTCTACAAATTTTACAGTACGACTTATGATTATGTTTTTACCATTCGTACAGATTCTATACCCTTTACTTCTATTGTCATACCCTACAAATATACCTTGCTGGGCAGTATCATCTAATTTTCCTCTGTGTACCTTTTGTACATAAGCATAGGCACGACAACCGAAGGGTTTTAATTTTGATAGGTCAGGTTTCCGACCCGTCCATAATTCATAGGGTGTCGATTCACACGCGGAAGTCGGGAGTCTATTCTGTAAGTAAACAGCGGTATTAATTGCCTCACCCCAGAAAGAATTCGGTAAATTTCCATCTTTTAATAAGCAACGTGCCATCTCAACCAAAGTTCGATTTTTACGCTCAGAAACGCCATTCTGAGGAGCCGAATAGGGAACTGTTAATTGATGGTCTATGCCTAATTTTCCTAAATATTCATCGAATTCTTTTCCGGTGTATTCCCCTCCATTATCTGAGCGGATTGCTTGCAAAGTTCTTCCGAACTTATTTGAAGTCATTGCTATGTATTGTTTCAATTTTGATAAAACTTCGTTTTTATTTCTTAATAGGTATATAACGGTGAATCGACTAAAGTCATCTATAAAGGTCAAAAAATAATACTTTCCACCGACCGTGGGGGTTTTCATCGGCCCGCATAAATCGCTGTGAACCAACTCCTAAACTTTTGTTGCCCTAAATTGAGCCTTTTTGGGATAAGGATTGTCGGTTAATTTAGATAATATGCAAGTTTCGCATACATTATCGTGTTTACAATCATCAAGTTTTATCCCGGTTGCCATGTTTTTGTTTATTAACTGTTTTATGTGATTAATATTTCTATGACCCAATTTAACATGCCATATGTCTATGCAGTTTTTATTTTCGCATGTTTTCACAATGTTTATGGTGTGTGTTGTATCAGAATTTATTTTACATTCATATAAATTATTGTTGATATACCCTTCAATACATGTTTCGCCTTCATGCATTATTTTGCATGATCTATCTTTAAATACTGCCACACACCCATTTTCTGTTGTCCCTTTCACAGATATGAGATTTGTCTCAATATCCGGTACATACAAGACATTTTTTAATAGTATGGTGTTTTGTGTATTACTCGAATTTATGGTATGTAATTTTACCGATCCATGTCCAAGCGATTTTATTTCCTGCCCATTCGCGATTGTTACGCATGATGAGCTAGGGTAAAATTCATAAAATTTACTTTTATCGTTGCTTACATGTGTCGAACAGCCTGAATCAATATACCAATTATCTGATTTCATACCCATATATAGTGTAAAAACTTTATCTGATTTCTTTTTATCAGTTGCCGAAATCTGTATCTTGTCTGCGTTATCTCTATCGTGAGAGCATATTGCAGATCTAAAGGGCTATTTGTTACTATTATATCTGGTATTTTGTTTGAAACTCGCATTATTTTTTCTTTTAAGAATCCAGCACTCATCAATGTTATGATTGTTTCTCTTACAGAATTTACAAAATTTTATATTTTCATTTTTTGTTTTAGTTATCACCTTCAATGCTGAAATATTGTTTTCTTTTTTATTTTCTTCTCTTTTTAAATGTTCGTCTGTTAATTTTGATCGGGTAAACTCAGGAGAAAGATCCGTTTCATCTCTACTCTCCAAAGAAGTTACTAATATATCATAAGATGGGGGTAGAGAACATAGCATTAAGGCTGAGAGATGGTGATCATTAATCTTTTCTCCGATTGCAATGAGTTTATCTCGCGTTTGATATATTTTTGTTATATGTTCTGTCATGTCACCTCCTTCAGCTAATTTAATTGAATACAATTTTCGAAGAAGAAAGAGTTTGCTGGAGAGCGATGACCTTTCATTATTTTTTTAAGTGTCTCCCAGCATTCGCGTGCGGTGGAGAGATTTTTTACATATATTATTTGATCATTATCAATTAATAAATTGATAATTGTACGCGCTTTACGGTCTTTAGACCTCCATGTATCAGTTATAGGCGTTGGAGGCTCATCTTTTATGGCTGTGAACAAGTCATCTTTTTGAAGTAAATTTTCGACTTTAAACTTCCATATCTCATAATTATTTGCATTTAGCGGCTCAATATTAGTTTCCTTAAATAAGTTCATTTTGTTTATTTATTTTATTTCACCAAGAATAGTCTATTTGAAAATATAAACAGTTTTTTTTTTTCTTTAATATTTCTTAATATAAAGTATATAAATGTCAACTGTTTCTTTTTATAGTTCTATTTTGAAATCAAATTCATAATCTTTTAATAAAAGTGAAATACCTTTTTATAATGGCGTGAGCACGATATATACACTCTTACTTGATATTTCAAAATATTAATAAGTTTCAGTAGGTATAACAATTGGATCATAGATATAGGTATGTAAAGTTTCGCTTACCTGTAAATCTTCTTACTGAAAACTTTATTTATCTTATGCTTCCAAGTTTTCTATCATTTCTCTCCAACTTTCCATATTCTCTGGAATTGAGCACATTTTTATCCTGAAAATAAATCTGGAAACATTTCAGGTTATTCACTGGTGTTTTTGTATTGAGTAAAAAAAATTAGTCGTAAATGTGAATTTCTTCTTGGTTATTTATTGGAAAAACTGATTTAGTCCCTATTGGAAAAAAAATTTCGTTTCCGGTAAAAAAATATATACCGGCTTATGAAACACCGGTTCCAGTATTATACCAGATCCAGTATGACATACCAGTTCCAGTATGATACCGGATCCAGTATGACATACCGGTCCAGTATGATATCGGATCCAGTATGACATACCGGCTTATGAAACACCGGTTCCAGTATTATACTGGATCCAGTATGACATACCGGTTCCAGTATTATACCGGATCCAGTATGACATCGGATCCAGTATGACATACCGGCTTATGAAACACCGGTTCCAGTATTATATGGGATCCAGTATGACATACCAGTTCCAGTATGATACTGAATCCAATATGACATACCAGATTCAGTATGATACCGGATCCAATATAACATATCAGATCCAGTATGATACCAGTACCATACTGAAAGCAACATGATTCCAGAATATTCATTACAAAATTGTAATAGATTAGGTATATTAATGCAGCAAAAAGATTTAAGATATGAACATAAATAAATCATTGAATTAAAAATGTAACAAATTAACACTAAACCTACCGATACTTCATGTATACCTATTCCTACCACAGCGGGTCAAGTGACCCCTCTTTAAAATGTTATATATATAACTATGTATAGCGAAAAATATATTATTTAGTACAATTTGGTACATGAATAAAATTTTTTTTTTTTTCAAACAATTCAAAATTGTTTATTTATTAAATTTAAAAAACATATTCAATTGAATCCTAAATTTAGAAAATAAGTAATATGCTAACTTTATTCACCACATATTTTGAAAATTATTGCATTCTCGAAGGCACATTTTTCACACACACATTTGTTGCATTTGAAACAATTTTTTTTTTAGTTTTGTTTTCTTTGCAAAAACCTACTTGGCAACCTTTTTCACAATTGCACATGAGAATCCGAACTTGAATTTGTTGAAGTTTTCTGTATAATTTCTTTTTCTTCCTGTTGCTCATGTTGAAAATCTTTGGCAAGTTCTTCAGCTAATTGGAATAAAAATTATTGTCTAGAAATTTTTTGCCGGTTGTTTCTCTGTATTAAATCCATGAGTTGATTCCATCCTGGTCAAGAATATTGAAGAAAATCTGTGCAGTCGATAATGGTCTTTTTCTCTTTTGTAATCTGCCTATATTCAAAATATTTTCGTCTTCACTTTCTTAACTTGAGGACTCACATTCATCCGTAGTGTCAAATGAGTCATCATGTTGTTCTATACTATCCACTTCACTTTCAGATAGTTTCTCTACACGAAATTCTGAACCCGCAAGTACTCAGGCAAACTCGAGAAGTAAAGTAAGGTGATTTAAATGTTTGCAAAGAATTAAATTAAAAAGAATAAGTTTATCTGGTAATAAAAATATAATATTAAGTTGCTTTGTTAATAAGTTGTCTTCTTTTCTTATTGGCTTAGTCAAATCCATAATCTCCGAGCTGCCAACCTCATGACTAAAAATTTAGGAGCAAGAGACTAAAAAAATTGGAGCAAACAAGAAAAAATTGGAGCAATTATTATAATGTGAAAATTTTAAATTAGATTTCCATGTATAATCTACATTTACACAGTCTTAATATCAATCTTTAAATCAATGAAACTATCAAAGAATGATCAAATAAACATCACAGACATATATATAAATTTTATTATAAATTATATTCTAGTACAATATACTTATAATTCTGACTCACATTGCAAAGATTTAATTTAATTTTGCATATAACCAAACTAAAAATTTAAAATCCTATTAAATAACATTTTCTTCTTTTTTTTTTACAATTAACAAGAAGACAAAATTACAGTTTTTGTTTTGAAATATAATAGTATGTTGAGAATATTTTTTAAATTCATAAAAAAAGAAAGATAATAAGATGAGTTTCTTTTAAAATAACAGCAGCGTTCCTTATGTTATAAATTGAGAAATCATAAACATTAGAGTATGTTTGATCTTTGGTTGCTAGCTAGTAGAAAGTGCAGAAATTGAGGGGGGAGGGGGGGGGCGTGTAAAAATAATATATGAATGATAATTAATTTTATGATTACATTATAGGTTTTTAAATCTAATAAAGCAAGTTTAAAATTTATATTGATTTTTATTTTGTGGGTGGAAAAAGATGGTAACAAATAGCTTCTGCAGAGCATGTAATCGCTAATTGGAAATAAGAAAAGAAGTGTGTGTGTGTGTGGGTGTGGGGGGGGAGTAAAAAAGATTTATATGGGCTAAAAATATTGAATAATTATATTTCTTTACACATTCTAGAATCTCTCAAAGTAAGTTTAAAATGAATATTAACATTCATATGGTTGGAAAAAGAATGGAAATCAGAAGGCTTCCATGAAGTGTTTGATTCACAATAATAGTTAATGGGGTTTCTTTTTATAAACGAATGATATTCGCGACTTTAAAAAAAAAAAAAATGGAATAAAACATTTAATATCAGAAACTGGAAAATTAGTTGAAAAATCTTTAAACTTCTGCCCAAAACAGAAATTTGGCAAAAAAATAAGAGAAAATAATAAATGTCAAGTTTGAAAAATCGGAGTTTTCCGATAATTTTCAGATTAACGGAGCACACTGATGAAAATCAGAGAAACTACGATAAAATAAGAGCAAATCGGCAGCTATGTAATCTTGTCGGAAACCATTTTTTCTGACTGACTGTTGTTGAAATTTTGAGAACTTCTTCCTTCTTTTTTCTTTGACAATCTGATAACCAGAATCGCAATCCATCTGAAACAGAAAAAAAAAGCATAAAATAATGAGTCAACTATGTTATTTAATATCTGGAAGCATAAATTGCAGAATTTCAGAGGGCTGCATTGCAGCTCAGCATGAACAGTGTAATAAAATGTCTATAATTTATGAGGCTACACAAAACTACTTAGTTCCCCCATCTAAAAAAGTAGAGGACAGAAAATACTACTGGAGATACAGTATAGATGCTGAAATTATGCCTAACTAGTAAATCTGCAGATTAGGGGCCTCAATGTTAACTCTGGAAGTCATTTTATATTTATATTTCTTACATAATATCTAATATCTATATATATAAAATTTTTCGTAGATTCAGAAAATATAAATATTGGGTTGTTTTGCATTTTAAATTCATTGTTATGAAAAGCTATTTTCATCAAGGGGCGGGGTCCCCTGAACTCTCAGTCGTTTCACTAATTTTTAATCCACAAATTTGACATAACAGTTAATAACTGTTAAATTGAACATGACTTCATGCAATGATGTTCTGGAGCCATTTATTCTTGCATTTTTTTTAAATAAATTGTTTTCATCAAGGGTGCTCTGCCTCCTAAACCCTTGGATTGGCAATGACGTGTAAGGATATAAGTGCGCTGTGCGCACATATTCCTTCTTAACTCAAACTTTATTGTTAAGAAAATAAAATAAAATCATTGACCATCGGATAAAAACTCGCACCGGACTCTCACTGCCTTGGGCAGCGCAAACTCATGCGCGCTGTGCGCACATATTCATTCTGAAATGAAACTTTTATTCTTAAGAAAAGAAAAATTTTAAAATTATTTTTCATCGGGTAAAAAGTCGGACCGGGTCCCCATTGCCTTCGGCAGTCAGCCCCGTGCGTGCACACAAGTTAAGGGATATGCACCCGCCTATTCCTTCCCCACTCTTTAAGTCCCTTCTAATTAACCTACATATACCAATTTTGAACGGTCTAACTCAATTAGCTGAGATGCAAAAGTTTTAAAATATTACAGCGCCATCTGGCGGTAGAAATTTCTGTAATCTACTGTTCAATTCCAAATCAACAAAGTTTTAAAATGATATATTACTTATGAAATTATTTTAATTAGTAGCTGAGATACAAAAGAAAACCTAATCAGGACATCCTAAAACATGTACATCATGTGAAATCTCTAATTCAATTACTTACGGTAGTCAGTTAATGGAAGTAAAAAGAAAAAGAAATATTTTTTAGACCCCCAAAACCTATATATACCACGGTAGACGGGTAATGGAAGTAAAAAGAAAAAGTATTTTTTAGTACCTTCAAATGTATTTCATTGCTATGGAAACTCCTATCGTCTTTTGAGAGATAGATTACGTGTTAGAATAAAATTTAATTTGCAATTAAAATGTAACTTATTTGTTTATTAACGAAAATTGATGAAATTTGAACTGCAGGTTGGTCTTGTGTATTATATTATTATATTCTATATTAAGTGTTGTGTGCGAAAAAGAAAATTTTGAAATTTGCAATTTTTAATCCCAGTTCAAGATCATGTGACATTAATGATTTCCAGATGTTTTGTTTCCGTTCCAGACAGCGGAGAAAATAGTCTGCTCATAGAATGCCTCTTTTTAAGCAATTAGCTGTGGATTCTTGGTCATTTTTCAATCGACATGGGTCAACGTTTTAATTAATATCTCCGAAACTAATTAAAATTTTTAAATGCTGTTTTCAGGAGTCCCTCGGGTAGGCTCCTGAGCATCCGTATGTCAATTTTTGTACTTCTGCATTCAATAGGGCCTGAACATACAGAAGGACAGACCGACCTTTTCTTTTATTATAGATTTCTGCAAAGCATATTAACACATCTTTTGAACGATACTTTCAATAAAAGGAAGGACTTACAAATAGTATGCTTAAAAACATACATGATATTTCATGTCTGTGTATTTATAAATTCTCAGAAAAAAAATTAGAATGCTCCAAAGATGTGTAAAAAAAGTGTTTTTTTCCCCCTCCCGATAGATTTTAGGAATATGTCCAGAAGGGGGAGGGGGGGCATGTATTAACTGACGAGAGAGCCTGTGCCTTCGGTCCCCCAGAAAGTATACAGCTGGCATTTTTAGATGAGGAAAATGATAGGGGGCCAAATGTCGGATCTCTCTCCCCCCCAATCAAAATTTCATGCTACACCCATAAGATTACTGTATATACTCACGTAATAAGTCGACACCTAAATTTGAAAAAAGGAACTTGGATAACACCAGTATTTTAGATTAGTTTTCTTTCCCTTATTTAATCACAATAAATTTTTTGATTATACAAGGTAAAGAAATCAAATTTAAAATACTATTGCAAACCTCTCAATTTAGGGAATTGACTTATACGAGAGTATATAAGGTACATCTGCACAAAATCTCATTTTGCCTAGTTCTCAATACGATACACTAAAAAAATAAAAAGAGGTTTTACGTTTTGCCACCAAAAATCAATTGTATAAAAAACTGCCTTCTAAACCAATTTAGGATCTTACCATATAAAAATAAAATGTCATTCATTAGAAAAATATGAAAATTTTTACTGTACATAAAGTTTTTACAACTTTCAAATTTTACTGTAACATAAAAGGCAGCTTTCATAAAAAAGCAATTTTTTTTTACAACAGTGCTAAATATTTACAAATAAAATTGAACTCTTATAATTTCTTAATGAGCTTTCTATAATTTTATCAAATTTAAGTAAAACAGCATTTAAAAAAAAAAAAAAGTGCCAGTATAAATTGCAATGTGTACGGAAATGACTGACATGCAGACATAAAACAAGAGAGCGAGCAGAACAAAAATTTATAAAAGACTTGCTTTTGAACCTATTTTAAGTTTCACAATTTAAAATGACATGCCATTCATTTTACATGCATGCATGATGACAATTTTTACTGTATAATATTGCAAAAGCATCTATAATAGAGCTGTACCGAATACTCAGTATATACTCGGCTTATTTGCCGAGTACTCGTGGGAATGTCACTATTTTTATGTATTATTGAAAGAAATATGTTAATGAGAGATATTTATTTTATAACTAAACTAAAAAAATATGAAAATATAAATACAGAGACATTATAATTAAAATTTTTGCTATAACAGCTTTCTGCAGTTAAAATGGGCTGTTACCAAACTTAGTATAGAGATGATTCCTGATATGAGCGTTTAATTATAATTATCTTGTATGAATGTAATATGCATTATTTTATAAAAACTTAGTACATGAAATTATATCTATAAATCAGACAAAAATAAAATATTTTAGAAAAAAAAAGAACCTCTATGTAATATTAACACAAAATTTTCGATATACATTAGTGCAAATAAAAGTAAGATACTTTCAAATCGGTAAGAAAAGATTGATCTTGAATTTTATACTATAAAATAACGTAAAAAACTATCACCTATTCAGATACAGTCTACCTTCGAGCAAAACGTGCGTTTATTTAGTATTTTAAGAACAAATAATAATAATAATAATAATAATAATAATAAGGAACAACTATAGTATTTCCCCTCAGCTAGATTTGGCAATTTTTTTTTGGCGATTATAGCTAAATCATAAATCTAAAAATCCTAAATCATATAGCATAAATGATAAAATCGTAAGCTAAATTACAAATCATAAATCATGAAATCATAAATCCAAAATAAATAGCATGTAGGCTGCCATATTATATCGCAAACAATCCAGAACGACATCGTTATCGTTCAAATCGGCGCCAAAGAAAAATCACCAAATTCAGCTGAGGGGAAATACTATAGTTGTACCAATAATAATAATGTGAAAAGAGGAGTGGGCATTTAACAGAGTAAAAGTTTTTATGGCATTTTATATTATATATAAAAAAGGTAAATACACTAAAACATTATTTAAAACTTATTTTCATAATCAAATCTGTTGTTTTGCAAACTATGGCCCAAAACCATTTGTCATTTTACATTTCTACGATCTGAAGATTAATGAAGCCTATCATGTTTGAAATTATAAAATATTTTAATGTTCCCCTTTCATATGTGAATTTCATGTATCTTAAATTAAGCCTTAGTGCCTAGTAACTTTTATATTATCCAAGAATTATCTGAGGATGATAATTTCACATCTAAAAAAGATGTTAAGAATAAAATTATCAGTTATGGTTTTAGTAATCCACTATGCTGAAAGTATCAAAATATAGCAATGAACCTAATTATGTATATGCACTACAAAAGTTATGCATGAAAGCATGCTGTTTACCATTTAACTAAATTTTATGTTCAAAAGCCTTTTTCTTTAATTTTAAGATGTGCAAATTTCTTCATATATGCATCAATTATTCTTTCTTACAACTACTCAGTACTCGGCCGAGTACTCAGTATTCGGCTACTCGGCCAAAGTGCTACTTGGTGCAGCACTAATCTATAATACTCAAATGTTACCAAAACATTAAAGGTCTTATATCCCTGTTTTATAACTTACAACATCTTTCTCGCTCATTCGAATTTGAAACGTTGAAAATTTAAAATATTACAGCGCCATCTGGCAGTAGATATTTCTGTAATCTACTGTTCGATTCCAAATCAACAAAGCTTGCAAATGATGTATTACTTATGAAATTATTTTAATTAGTAGCTGAGATACAAAAGAAAACCTAATCTGGGCACCTCAAAACGTGTAAATTGGTTGAAATCTCGAATTCCACTTTCGATAATATAAAAGTACTTTAAAATATCTTTCGAATGATGTATTAAAAACAGGGTTGGGTTTCTTCCGGAAGAAACTGGGAGAAATGGAAGAAATAGAAGAAACTAACCAGAAGACAAAACAGATGTTCAAAATAAAAATTTATGAACTATATAAACTCAAAGCATAAATATAATGTCAAATCTAAACTATAAACCAATTAATATTAAAAATATTTTTAGAAAAATAAGTTATTTGATAACAAACACTAAATATATACAGGTGATGGGTTTTTACTTTTCAATGCTAATATTTTTAGAACTTTTTGCAGAGACTATCTCATATTATTATACGTTCAAAAAGTACAAGTGATAATAATTATAGAATTTTTATCCATAATATTTGCGCTTTTTTTTTTTTTTTTTTTTTTTGAAGGATGCAACTTTTTGTAAAAACTCGAAGCAGGTACCCAATGAACTGTATCAATAAGTAAGATACCTACTTTTAAACTCTCCTGCAAGTTCTCTAGGATTTAAAAAAAAAAAAAAAATCCATAGTTTGTATGTATTTAACTATTTTAAGTTGAAAAATAAAGTGCAGTGTTGAACTACTGAAAATCTTTTCATTTGTTTTACAGTCACCTCCCTCTAACTCTCAAATGTTTTGACCAGAAGTTGTGCGGATTTTAGGAATTTGCAGATAGAGATCATTGTCTTTGATTACAGTTTTCTTTTACAGATACAAAGTCAGTTATTATTAATTCATAAATAGACATCAAAATGGAAAGATGATTTCTAATAAATTGTAGAATAAAATATTTCTTCAATATTAATAAAACTAATCTATCACATTCATATATGATGGTAAATAATTTAAGGATATTCAAATAATAGGTACCTATAAAATGTAAACAAACATATTTAAAAAATACGAAACAAAATATTTTTGAAAGTTCGGAAATAATATTCATCACTGATTAATTTTGTTAAAAATTGATGAATAGTGGTTTGCTTTAAGCACTAGTCTGTATGAATTGCAGGATAATAAATACAATAATGTTATTCTCTCCCCAATGGTGTTTCAAAAAAAGGATTAAACAAAAAATTTGATTTAAAAAAAAAGTAAAAATGTGAATTTTTTTTTAAATATGAGATATAAATGTGGAACAGCTTTACTATACGGCACCCATTGCTTATTGCCGTTGCCGATGTTTTGATCACGTGATATGATGGTGTTTTGATTCGTTTTGTGAGTCGGTACTGCAAATCGTTTCACAACGTCGTGAATCGAATCAAAATGTTATGAAACCATACTTTTCATTATTATGAAACATTTTTTTTTAATGTTTTACTATGTTTTCTGCTGTTTGCTCGCTTCGCGAGCATTAAAACCAAAAAAAAAAAACATCACTGGACGCCCCTAATTCGTGGAGCATGAATCAGTAAAAGCATGAAAATTCATAGAGCAGCGGTCAATAGGTTTTCTGCTGTTTGCTCGCTTCGCGAGCATTAAAATAAAAAAAAAAACATCACTGGATGCCCCTAATTTGTGGAGCACGAATCAGTAAAAGCATGAAAATTCATAGAGCAGCGGTCAATAGGTTTTCTGCTGTTTGCTCGCTTCGCGAGCATTAAACTAAAAAAAAACATCACTGGACGCCCCTAATTCGTGGAGCATGAATCAGTAAAAGAGTGAAAATTTATAGAGCAGCGGTCACTATGTTTTCTGCTGTTTGCTCGCTTCGAGAGCATTAAAACAAAAAAAAAAAAAAAACATCACTGGATGCCCCTAATTCGTGGAGCATGAATCAGTAAAAGCATGAAAATTCATGGCGCCGCGGTCACTATGTTTTCCGCTGTTTGCTCGCTTCGCGAGCATTAAACCAAAAAAAAAAAAAAAAAAAAAAAAACATCTCTGGATACCCCTAATTAGCGATGCATGAATCAGTAAATGTTACGTTTTATTACGTTTCGATACAACAGAAAAAAGTATCGATACTCTGATTCGGGTCTCGAATCACCATCATATCACGCAATCAAAACATCGGCAACGGCAATAAGTAATGGGTGCCGTATAGTAAAGCTTAGCCATAAATTTCTTTTACATTAAAAAATCAATAATGGATTGGAAGGATTTAACGATTATAAACCTGCAGATTAGAGGGTGTTGACTGTACTGTATATAACTAAAAGGAAAATAAAGTTTTTGATAGACCTGTTAGTTAAGTTTTATTAGCATGTGATCCAAACTATTATTTATTACCAGTGAAAGAAATAAAATTGTCTAAATTATAAAACTGTACACTGTTTAAATTGAAATTGATTTTTTTTTTTTACTGGATTTTGAGTATTTTGGAACATGATCATCAGATACCGAAGATCATTTCGGTAAAAATCTCATACTTATTAATTAAATATGTAATTAAATTTTTATAGGTATAAAAGGTATAATAGGTATTATTTTATAGGTATAATATTCGGTGACTCGCCAATGAATATTATATGAGAAATGCCAAGCTGGTCATCGGCCAGAGTAGCTTAATCATTAAGATAACATAAATAATGGTAGAGCAACCTCATGTTAAGTATCGAGCCCAGGTTCGATTCCCGGCTCTGGCATTTTTCACATACTTGGTTTAAAAATCAACCTTACACTCCACATTTATCTAAATAAAATAAAACATTTTTTAAAAATTAAGGTACTTACATATTAACTGCTTGCCAATGGGCCATGGGGTATCGCTTACAAACATCTACTTCTGTGGTCCACAGCCGTTCAAACATATTATCTGAAAATAAATAAAAAATTATTAACAGATTACATTTAAATACACTGAAGCATCGATAATCCGGCATCGGTGGTTAATAGCAAGTGTGAAACTACCTAGCATGCAAAAACCCTGAAAACTGATATTTGCATTCAAATAGGGAAGATTTACAAATGAAATATCATACGGCTACCTATATTAAATGATATTTGGAAAGTTCTTAATACATTAAAAGGCAAATTAAACATTCCAAATAAGAAATTTCTGTAAAAACAAAATAATTTACATGAAAATCAGAAACAGCAAAAATTTCAAAAAACCTGAATTCAGCGGTAGGCCCTGAAAAGTTTCACCCCTGTAATAGACGTTGCCAGATTACTGATTTTTCTGGATTACAAGTGTTCAAAATAAATGTCATGAAATCATTGATCAATAAAAGCATCTGAAGGAAAATTTCTTAAAAATATTTTTTAAAAAATGTGCACAAATCCCTATCAAAAACTTTAATGATTACCTAATGTTTGAAATGAGTTAAAAAAATTTAATTAATAATTATAAAACAGCAATGAAGTTCATTAAGTTTTGGTCAAATAATAAATTAAAATTAAAACTAATTTAATAACATGTAAGATCAGGAATTTGCAAAGTGTTACATACGTATTCTATCAAATATGTCAGTCAATTTAATTTGTTTTCTTAGTTTCTGTTTTTCAGTTTGTACTTGATTGATTACATGCATGTTGAATGACATATTAAGATATACAGTGGAACCTGTAAAAGTGACCACCTTGGTAAAGTGACCACCTGACTAATGTGACCATTTTCCTGACTAAAGTGACCATTTTCCAATTTTAAAGAGACTTTATAAAGTGACCACCTGCATATAGTGACCACTTTAGACAGGTTCCACTGTATCTGTTATTGTTACAATATTACAAGAAAAAGAGGAAGTTATTATTATTTTTTTAATCATCTATCTTATTTTTACACATATTTAAATAATAATAATAAAAAAAAAAAACAGTTTAATCTGCCGGTTATATTCAAATTAATAAAATTATAATAACTAGTAATAATAAAGCATGCAAATTAGCAACTTCATTAATCCGTGCGTAAATAACAAAACAATTATTACAGAAGATAATTTGTCCTTGTCAAAATATTATTCAGAATATTTATATTTGAGAAAAGCAAAATAATTGCAAGCAAAATAATACAGAAGTCTTTTATTAATTTGATTTTAAAAGGAAAAAATAAATTGTTTATTCTACTTAAGCCTACATTGCCGAAAGAAAAGAATTGTGCCATGCTGTATTCAAATTTAACTAATGTTATATAAATTTAAATAGGCTATAGCTAAAAAATCTATGATATACACATATATATATAAAGAAAAAGAAAGAAAGGAATCTATTAAATATTACTTAACTTTTATCAAAAAAGTTGAATAAAATAGACAACATATCCATCGAAGATCGAAGCGAAGATGTTTACTGTTTATTTACAATTCTAAAAGCTAAGATGGCGGCTTGTCTCTGATTGGCTGAATCGCAATTGCCATTCTTCAGTGTGATGTTTATCGACATTGTTTTTTTTCCCCCTTGCGTTCACAAAATTTAAAGCATTAATTATCTGTTTTCTATTTTATCAATTTAATAAAAAAGAAAATATAAGCTAAAAGCCTAATACAAAACTTTTATGAACTTTCAATTTTGCATTTAGAGAAAGTAAAAAAATTTCCAGCCTTTTTTACTTTCTTCTATATGAAATATAGAGAAAGTATTGGATTCGTGAAAATTTTTGACCTCCGTTTTTTGATGGATTTACACGTTTTGGGCTGTCCTCAACATGAATTGATAGTTTTTAGAAAATGTCTGTCTGTATGTGTGTGTATCACGGATTTTGTGTCCACTGTATCTCACGAACCAATGAATGAAATTTAACCAAACTTGGTATTTAGTTGCACCCTGACATAAACTGGTGCTGATTGGATTTGGGGATCAATCGCTTAACAGGTGGCGCTGTGATCGTTTTTTGTAAACTTTTAACATGGCAGTATAGGACAAAATTTCGTATAAATGTGCATAATGAGAGTTATTTTAAACTTGTGATTGTAAAATTAATATGAATTATTGATAATAGTAGTAGTTAACTAGGAAAATAAATTTGTGCAGGTGGGGGCATCGGTTCCCCCTCGGGGGGTAAATTTTCAAGATTGGTATCTTTCGAAAGGTCTCGTCAATACCTATAAAACGAATGGTTGAACTATAAATTTGTGATATTTTAAAACAAAGTTATCGATTTTTTTTTTACTTTTAACAAAAAAAAAAAAAAAAAAAAAAAAAAAAATCGTAATTTTATTTATTTATTTATTTATTTTAACGAAATTTAACCAAACTTGGTATTTAGTTGGCCCCTGACATAAACTGGTGCTGATTAGATTTGGGGATCAATCGCTCAGCAGGTGGCGCTGTGATCGTATTTTTTCTAAATTTTTAACATGGCAGTATAGGACAAAATTTCGTATAAATGTGCATAATGAGATTTATTCTTAACTTGTGATTGCAAAATTAATATGAATTAATAATAATAGTAGTAGTTAACTGGGAAAAAAATTTTGTGCATGAGGGAGCATCGCTTTACTCCCTGGGGGTGGGGGAAGTACCCCCTTCAGGGGGGGGGGTCAATTTTCAAGATGGGCATCTTTCGAAAGGTCTCGTCACTACCTTTAAAACGAATGGTTGAACTATAAATATGTGATAATTTAAAACAAAGTTATCGATTTTTCTTACTTTTAACGAAAAAAAAAACTTAGAAAAAAAATCGTACTTTTTTTTTTATATTGTTATTGAGTGAATTTGTATAGGAAAATATAGAAGAAAGTATTGTGCTGGCCACAACATACTAGTTTATACTGGTTTAAAAATTTCCAGCATATTTTCATACTGGTTTCAAAATTTCCAGTATATTTTCATACTGGTTTCAAAATTTCCCTAATGTTTGAAAACTGGTATCAAAATTTCCAGTATGTTTTCATACCGGTTCCAAAATTTCCAGTGTGATTCCATACTGGTTTTGAAATTTCCAGTATGGTTTCATACTGGCTTCAAAATTTCTGGTATGATTCCATACTAGTTTTGAAATTTCCGGTATGACCCCATTACTGGTTTTGATATTTCCAGTATAGTTTTATACTGGATTTAAAATTTCCAGTATGTTTTTACTGGTTCCAGTATAATTTTTACTGGTTCTAGTATGATTTTGATACTGGTATTATGAAATTTTTCCAATAGGGGTAATCGAGCCAAAGGCTCGTTCATCTTATTTAAAGCGCATACATCTACACAACTGAACAACTTTTTCAGAGGCGAACGATATAAAAGAGATACTTCTACATTCACAAAACCGCAGGATGTGAGAAAAATGCGGAACACTTAGTTTAATACATCTACACTCATACTAAAAATAAGAGTCTTAAAATGAAAGAGTCTAGATTAATTATTAAATATGAATTTCGGAGTCTATAATATTCTAACAGCTATTTGATTATAAAACTTATATTATTTCGTTATGTATTTTCAAAATTACTTTTATGTCCTTTATTTTCCTGATTACAAAAACTTACAATTATTTTTAAATGAAGGATCATTTTGCTCTTTGGTGAGGGTAATATCACATTTTGGGCGCTTTTTCAAAAACCTATTTTTTTCATTACTCAGTTTGGGTTTAAAATATTATTAAAATATATTTATAATGTAAAATATAGTGTAAAACATACTATCAAAGGGCCAAAATTTTATTTAAACATTTATATTATTTTGCACAAGATTTTCCTTTAATGGGATTCTTTTATGCTACCTTCCTCTTTATATATAAATACATTGAAACCTTCCAAATTAACATTTTAATTTCAGTCTCTGAAAAGTAATTTAAAATAAATATTTTAAGTGGCTAAATTGCAGTCAATGAATGAAATAATTAGGTGTGGCACTCACAAGACTTTGCCTTACCCCGCATTTGTATGCTATAAAGACAGATTACAGAATAAGAGGTAAGATAACGAGTACTGCACACTTTAAAAAGATAGTTAAAAGAGGTTTTTTTTTTTTTTTTTTTTTTTCAATGTATTTCTGTGTATTCAAAGCTATCGCTCTCCTCAAACCCTTGTTTAACTATGCTACCTACATTTATAAATAATTTAATGCTGTTATTAAATTCAGCCTGAAATTAGTTCATTCCAAACTATTCAAACAAATTTCACCCGCATCATGTTTTGAAGCTTAGAAATCTTGATCCAACATTTGAAGCGGCAGACTTGCATGTTTTTTAAAATTGCCAATAAGAATTTAATATTCGTATTCAGGAAATTTCAAAACACATACTTAAGACAAACATTCAGCGTTGAAAATTGGATATCAAACAATACTTTGTTCAATGTGTGGGTATAAAAATGTTATTATAATTCCTAAGCAGTTTTCCTGGACTTGGTGAAATGTGATGTAGCATACTTGCCAACCACCTCATTATGAACCGTACAATTTTTAGTACCCGCTTTTTTTTTCCACACCAGCCATTTTTCAGAGTAATTTTATTCTTATTTAATTGCAACAACATTTGGAGAAACTTATTGTAAAAATAAAACGGTGTGGAAAAGGGGCGTTTTTTCAAGGGGCGTTAACAATTGTGCGGTTATTAATGAGATGGTTGCCAAGTATGATATAGAAATTTCGTCAATTACGTTCAATGGAATTTTTTTTAATACCCTGTATATTCTTCATAAATTATATAACACACACTTTACGTAAATTTAGCTCAATATGAAAATGCACAACGCATTTTGAAATTCCCTTCCAGTAATTTCCAGGTATAGCTCTAATATATCCAAATTCTTTGGTGCTTCCATGTGAGCGAATGATGAATGATTTTTCTATCATACTCTATAGAAAATATGCTTTTATGTATATAAAAACTATGTGCTCATTTTGTTTTGATGATAAACTATATCAACCAGAAATTTCCCCCATGTACACAATGTATTTAAATTTTCTTCTTATGTCCCTGCACACAAATCATTTTTTCAGTTTCAACAAAGAGCAGAGTTCCCAACTTTTATAATTTATTCACGAGTATTTTTAGCCCCGCCTTCTTTTCGCACCAGAAATTTTGTAGATTATTTCTCTTTAATATGTGATAATGATTAAATAAGAAGAAAATCATTTTTCAAAATTTCTCGTATGAAAAAAGAGGCGGGGCTAAAAATGCTCGTGAATAAATTATAAAAGTTGGGAACTCTGGTGTAAAGTCTCTATGTGATACAGATTTAAAGTACTGAGCTTGGACTTCAGTTAACATTTACTCTTCGGATATGCTGCTAACAGACTCATACACGCAGGCACACACACACAGACCAACTACAAAAACCTGTTATACAGAATGCCTCAAAGCATGTAAATATAGCGAAATATCTAATTCAAAAATTTACCTCAAAACAATATTTTCTCAATCATATATATGAATATGTACATATATATGTGTAAGCGTAAGCAAAAAATTGTCTTAGAATTCATTTGTTAACACATCGTTCTGAAAGAAATTAGCAATCTGAAAATAAATTACATGCTTACATATAGCTATATATATATATATATATATATATATATATTATTATTATTATTATTATTTTAAATAAAAAATGTCAGTCTTAATGTGAAATACGATTTAAAATATGTGACTAGATCAAGAAATCACCCTAAGTGCGCAAAAACGATTTCATGTAAATATTATCATGCATATTATCTTTTTGTAATATATTACAAGATTTACATTTAAAATTTGGCATATGTTTGAAAATTGACATATGGTTGAGTCCATTTGATATATAGACTTTGTTCGTCATTCAAATTTCAATTAATTATAACTCACTTAATTGTAATGATAGAGTTATGAGATTTTTAGTAATGATATTTTTGCATTTAAAAAAAAAAAAAAAAAAAAAAAACTTTATAATTGACCAAATTTGTCTAGAAAGGTCTTATATATTTTTTTAAATATAACTTTTTGAAAATTAACGAAATTGTAATGATAGAGTTATGAGATTTTTAGTAATGATATTTTTGCATTAAAAAAAAAAAAAAAAATTCTAATTGACCAAATTTGTCTAGAAAGGTCTTATATATTTTTTTAAATATAACTTTTTGAAAATTAACGAAAGAAATTTTTATGAACGTGGTCTTATTACCAAACTTATTTTGAGTAATATTGCAATTTACATTGCCCACTTATCTGTAATAGGTAAAGAGTAAAACCACGTTTCAATCTTTTTAGAGCACCCTGTTTAAGAATTAATAACTGAGAAAAATCATTTATTTGTTCTCTTTTCTACAATTTATGTTATTTACATGAATAGTTCCAAAATGAGAGTTTGCTAGTATTGGCTATTTACATCCAGCAAATGATCGAAATCATGTTTGTAATTGATCAATTAAATTTCACAATTTCAAAAGTACTTGCATGAAAAGCTATTGGTAAAAATTAGACATGTGCCGGAGCGTATTCGTATTCGGATCCGATTTTTTTTTTAACGGATCTAATATGGACCTTTTGTAGAAATTTTCAAAAAATCCGAAGGAAACTAATATAACGAATTTTCAAATATCTTTAATATATAAATAAAAGAAATACAGTGTAGCCTCACTTTTACGTTCTCGGAATTTACGTTTTCCAGCAATTTGCAATTACTTATTTACATCCATTCATTTTTCCCATGTGTGCAATTCAATTTGCATCTTCACTTTTACATTGATGAAATTTTGAATTTCCCGCCGTTTGCATTTATTACATACAGCGTATATAAAGGAAATACATGCTGTGATTTAATTTTAAAAATAATATAAACGTCTGAGAGACGGATTCAGTAAGGCAGATGAGATTATTTTTTAACAAACAAGCAATGCACCAAGACCGCAATCAGGAATCTGTTTATACTTAAAGCGAGTTTGAAAGCAGGTGTTAGACAGAGAATCATTAGAATCGAAACTTTCATTTTTATAAGATTGATCATGCATTACCTCTGAGACTGCAAATTTTAAGAAAAAGGAATTTATTATAAAATTAATTGTACTTATTTTATATAATATTTAATTTTTTCTTAATTTTTAAGCAATGCTTAAAAAAAAAAAAAAATAAAAAATAAAGGAAATGTATAGATAGTGAAAAGTTACGTAACATTGTATATATCTATTAATAATATTATAGTTTTAAAAAAATTTAAGAACACGCTTTTATAGAAATGTGAACTAAAAAGCACAAAATATCTATCTTAGTGTTAAAATTCAGGGTAAGAGAAAATCGTGTGAGTGACACACCGTAATATTTACATACATTTAAATCTTTAATTAAAATAACTTAGAATTAAACAAAAACCATCTTTAAAAAATCTCCCCTGACTGGGCTCGAACGCTGGACCTTTAGGTTTGTAGCGCGGCGCTTTACCTCTACGCCATATCGTTCACGTAGGGAAAGTATTTTTTTTTACAATATAAATTTTTTGTTTGCTCCCAGAGAAGTTACAAACAAACATACATACATACATACAGGTGAAGCTAATAAAAGCGTGTTAAAAACTATCTTTTTTTTTTCTTCTTTTTTCAGTCAAATTCACATAGAACAGATGAGTTTTATTAAATAAAATGTTATTATTTCCGTGTAAAATGAGTTTAAAGGAAATGTTTGGTTGCAGATTTTTTACTTTCTCATACCCATATACTGTGAGAAAAAAAACGTTTTTGAATATTTTCTTTTCTCTTTCTGGAACGGCCAGTTTTGTGATTTAAAGAGCAAACTTTCGAACAAATTTTACTACAATGTTCTCCACGAAAATTTAGGATTGAGCCAAGCATTCAAAACAAGAAACATTTGCAAGGAAAGGTGTAATTTTAAAAAGTATTTCAAAAATGGCAGGGATAATGCAATTAACGATATCAAAAAAAGTGTTAATTTTAGAATGAAAAGCAAAATGTATTTTAATGCGCGAGATGACAAAATAATGAAATGTTAGCGAATTACTGATAAGATGCTTTTTTAGCAAGATATAAAATTTTTGGCTGTTTAATTTGAAAATTTGGCATTAGGTGGCCACGTTGCGAGATGCTCTTACAAATAAAAGAGATAGATATAAGTCAATTTTTCTGCAGTGCGGCTTTTATTTTCTAGTTGCGCACTGCATATTAGAGCCGTTTTTAAGGAATTAAAATATGTTGTCTTTATAAAGTTTTGTCGTATCTTCGGATTCAAAAGATTCATCAGATACACCTTTCTCTCCCCCCCCCCACACACATATACATACATACATAATAAATAACTTCTAAAAACAACTTTTTTGGGCCTTAAAGCTTATAAATCAGGCGAAAAATCGATATCGAAAGTTTTCACCGAATGCATTACTTCCAACGACTAGAAATGCTAAAAAGACTAGAAACGCACAAAATTAGCATTTTTAAAACTAACTAAGTCTCTTTGAAAGAATTTACACAAAAATAAACACAATTATTTACAATTTTGTAACAATATTATAAATATACTTGTAGAAAAGAAAATATTTTAGTTAATTTAAAATATAAGAAAAATTTAATACAAGAAAATAACAAAAGAAAGAATCTAAAATGTAGTAATAATTTATTTTTATATTTTCATTATATATTTTTTAAATTATATATTAAATAGTGTAATCATAACTCGTTTTTAGACATTTATATATTCGATAAATTATATAAGCTCATTACTTGGGAATGTATAATGATTTTTACCTTACATTTCTTATCAGTGCATTATTTATCTTATCACATGTACATAAAAAGTTTTACTGTACATTAACAGAAATTTTACATTATAAAGATTTAACAATAATGCATTGAGAACAATATTCCTTATGGCATGTGATTTAAAGTATACTTCGTTTCCATTGCCCCAACTCCCTGCTTTCAAAATGTAGTATAAAAAATCGATCTCTGACCGGTAAAAAGATTTTGAAAATATTTTTAGAACAGAAAGAAAGTTTCAAAAGATTTTTATTTGTGGAAAAAAAAAAAAAAGTTTTTAAAACACAGTTCATGTTTTTTTTTTTTTTTTTTTTTTTTTTCTTCTTTCTTTGTTTGGTCCTATTTTAGATTTTTCTTTTTTGGTCTCTTAACTTGAATGCATCAACAAAGAATTCTTTTCCTTGTAAAAACAATCAGCATTACGTCTTTACATTTTTTCTTCTAGAATTCAGGAATAATTGAATTGCAACAGTAAACGCCATAAAAAGTATAGGGGAAAAACTATGTTCAAAACATAATTGATAACTAAATTATTTAATAATGTTATAAAAAATCTTTAAAATAGTCATAAAAATAGCAAGTTTGCTTTTGAATTATTATACACTCTTTTGTACCACTTTTACATTTCATTGTTTTTTCTTTTATTAAATATTCATATTGGAACTATTTTAAATTTATATTAATTTTTATGTGAGAAAAAGTTACAGCTCTTCATGCCTTTAAATGATGCCACGAAATTTAAGACAAACTTGATGTAAGAAAATACTTGCAATAAACATAAGCATTGTTCCAACATGAAATCATATTTCTGTTTATAACATTATTCCTGAAAAATAAAATATGACAAATTTTCAACAAACTTTTTTTTTTTTTTTTTTTTTTTTTTTTTATATAAAATATATAAAATAAAGATTTTTTATTTTAAGTAGAAATTTAAAGTATGTAACGTCTCGTTCAGTAAAGTTTGAATGCAGATGTTTCTCAGTTCTTTTTGCAACTGCGTTTACCACAGTGTACGTAAAATCAACTAGAGATATTTTATATGATGTATATTAAAAGTAAAATATACAGGTGTCTCAGCATCACATTTCAGAACTTATAGGAGGGGTAGGTTGCTTCCCGACTCGGAATCATATAGTAATGCACGTTCGGGAGTATTTTTCTAAACCGTTGGTTTACAACGAAATATCAGAAATAGAAAAACGCTAAGTGTATGGTTCTTCAATTTACTGATAAATGCATATTAGTTTTATAATCAATGAATAATGCATTGAATCGCTGAATAAAATTTCGAACGCTATCTTTGATCCATGTTTTTTTGTTCATGCACATTTTTTATTACAACAAATAATCACTTACGTGTCGTCTTTCGACTTTTTAATTATGATGTTACTATACACCACCGCATCATGAAAGTATTTCCGATCCTACATTGCTATGATTCCTAGTTATCTGAATGCACCCTAATCCTCCTAGATATTCCGAAACGTGGTAGTGACAGTGAGAAATACTGTATATTTGCTTCAAAGTAGACATCCAGCATATTTGGCTGAATAATTGCAACTTCTGACCTACCTCCGAAAACTGTAAAATTTCCTGTATAATATCACTTTTTTATTCTTTTTCTACAGTAGTTAAGCGACAGGATTTACATTATGAGTGTTCAATAACTGGAATGTAAAGCATTTTAAGGATATATATTTATAAGATGTTTATTATTTATATTGTTTTATTCTTTATGTGCAAATTCTAAAACAAAAATAAACTTAAATACAAAACTAATACAAAATATCAATATTGTCTTTCCAATCTAAAGTTTTATTTAAATATGTCATTTATGGTCTTAATCGCCCGATAGTTTTCTTCCTTAAACAATTATATGTTAACGCAAACAAATCTCAAGAACAACAACATTGAAAAACTTGGTTTGTATTGAGAACCTCTTACTTTATGAAGTCGGTTTAAAACGTATATGCGTTAATCGATGTGACCGCTTACAATAACCATACTTTGAATTTTACATAACATAAATGTCACCCGCTACGCTACAACATATGCAATGTCGTTTAAGTGTGCATAAAATAGGAAATTGTGAACAAACAAATGCACGTTTTAAGAGTTCTGTTTTTAGCCTTACTGTCGAAACTATCTTTTCGTACTAAATCGATGATGCTCTGCAATTTTATAATTCACTTTTTTCCCCTGTCTTGAACCGTTTCCAAGATAGAAATACTAACTCCACTGTTTAACATCAGGTGGTGCTCTAGGCGGTTGAATCGCGTAGCACATGTACACTTTACTATACCTATATACCACTTTTATGACTATAGCTGCAGCTGTTCAACAGTTAAAAGAGTTGGGACTTACTTTTTGGGGCACCCTGTATTTCCTTTTGATTGTAAAGGTATTAAAATGGGACCTATTTTAGACCAAGACCTTTACAATAAAACAAAAAGTATCAAAATCGGATCATCCGTTCAGAAGTTATGAGCTAACAAACAAAAACAAAAATACAATAAACAACAACACATGGCTCGAATTAAGAACACCCTCCTTTTTGAAGTTGGTTTAAAACGACTTCGTGATAATCGATGTGACCGCTTACAGTAACAGTGCTTTGAACCATAGAGTATAAGTGTCATCCGCTACGCTGCAATGTGTGCAACGTAGTTCAAGTGTGCGGTTTGAACATACGGTTTGAATTGAGAACGTTCCTTCTTTGTTGAAGTCGGTTAAAAAAAACAGAAATTTTGTTAATTTTACGTAAAAATGATGAAAAATTTGGGAAGCAGCTTTCAAAAATGTTTTGCTAAATTATCACTTAACTGGACTGTTGGTTCAAAAATGTCACGTAGAGTTTATCAATCGACTTGAAAAATAAATTTTTTTTTTTTTTTTAAAGAAAGCAAAAACTTAATGAACTGACTGTGGTTAAATACTAATTTTATAAATCAAAATACAAAGTTCAGTATTCCATCATATATCAGGAACACACAAGAGAAAAGGTTAAAGTGTTTAAGAAAAAAAAAAAAAAAAAAAAAAAAAAAAAAAAAGATCCTATAAAAACTAACAATAACAAAAGTGCATCAGAGGATTAGGATTGTAAAGTAATTCGTTAAAAACTTTAAATAAACACCATAAAATGCAAAAAACTAGCAATAGTTGTTTCAAGTCGAAATAAAACGCGACCCTTCGTCAAGTGAACTAAGTAGGCACAAGTGCTGCAAACAGAGAGGCAACGCACACTGCGAAAACTGTTGCGCCTCAGGCCATCAAAAACTCTCTTTAATGTTAATATTTATAAAACGCTCCCTAATTTTAACCATTCAGAAATGTTTAATCAACATAACTTTTCATAATAAAATATTTACATATGTAGTTTGGCGTAAATTTAAACAATAGATGCTGAGTTATAGCCATATGGGAAATTGCAGAAAATGAGTAAAAGCAGCGCCACTTTTCGGTCAGTATACTATTGATTAAAAGACATGTAGGAGGGGATAGGGAGGAGGTATTTTCTAAATCACTGTTAAATCGATTTATCTCTATATCGCGATATTAGATAGAAAATAAATCGATTTATAGAATCGTTACATCGTCAAGTCCTAATTGCCACTATGAAGCAACGAATGAGTGAGCATGATCCCCATTGAAATTTTGAAAAGTCGGCACCTGTGCTCCCCACCAAGAATCATTTATTACAAATATGCAAATGAGGTAAAAACGAAATGATTGCTAGTATAAATATGACTACACTGCTGGCACCAATCATTAAAAAAAAAAAAAACCTCTATTTTACAAATAGCCGTTTTTTCAGATCCTCCTTCTCTCCAAGAATTCTTTATTACAAATATGCAAATGAGATACAAACGAAATGATTGTTGGTACAAACAAGGTATAAACGATCGGCACAATTCATTTTAAAAATCTCGGTTTTAGTAATAGCCGTTTCACCAGCATCCCCATCCCCCAGAAAATCTTTATTACAAATATGCAAATGAGGTACAAAACGAAATGATTGTTGGTACAAACGGGTACAAACGAGGTATAAACGAATGCTCCATTAATTTTTAAAAATCTCGATTTGGGGGGGGGGGGCTCTGGTCGTTTCTCCAGCCCCCACATAAAACCCTTTATTACAAATATGCAAATGAGATACAAAAGAAACTATTGTGTACAAACGGTTATAAACGAGGTATAAACGATTGGCACCATTCATTTAAAAAATCTTGATTTTTAGGAGGGGGGGTGGTCGTTTCCCTAGTCCCCCACCAAGAACCCTTTTTTGCAAATACTCAAATGAGGTACAAAGAAAATGATTGTTGGTACAAACGGGTACAAACGAGGAAAAAACGAGTAGCACCATTCGTTTAAAAAAATTCTCGAGTTGCGGTGGAAGGGGGGGGGGATCTGTCGTTTTCCCAACCACTTTTCAACAGCCCTTCGTTACAAATGTGCAAATGAGGTACAAACGAAATGATTGTTGGTACAAACGGGTATAAACGAAGTTTTAACGTTTGGCACCATTCATTTTTTAAAAAATCTCGAGTTGGGGGGGGGGTCTGTACATTTCCCCAGCCCCCACCAAGAACTCTTTATTATAGTTATGCAAATGAGGTGCAAACAAATTGATTGTTGGTACAAACGGGTAAAAGTGAGGTATAAACGATTGGCACTATTCATTTTTAAAAATCTCGATTTGGGGAGGGGGGGTGGTCGTTTCCTTTAGTCCCCCCCACCACCAAGAACTCTTTATTATATTTATGTATATGAGGTACAAACGAAATGATTGTTGGTGGAAACGGTTGCAAACAAGGTATAAACCATTGGCACCATTCACTTTTAAAAAAAACTCTAGGGGAGGGGGCGAAATGGGCGTGAAAATTGACGTGAAAATTTCCGTTGTACAGAGGATATTAGGTTATCCCGAGTATGACATTCTCTGTATATTTTTAAGATATAATTGTGTTGTCTAGATAGTTGTACGTCCCACCTTGTGACAAACTTTAAAAATTAAAAGAATAAATAAATAAATAAATATTCAATGAGTAATAATTATAAATAGCTATAAACGACCTGTCACATGCTAAAAAAGGCATTAAAAGCCCACAGAGTTAAGTTGCTATCAACAATTTATTGATTTATATAGATTAGAAAATAATTTACATATAATTAACATAACTGAACTTTCCTTACAATATTGATAAAATAAACCAAATCCTAACGTACAGTATAGATTAAATGTTAGATTAGTAAGTCATTTAAATATAAATATAATTTCTAATGTATTTAAATATAATTAGCATATTTTTTTAATTAGTTAACTTGTAGGTTAAAAAAAAAAAAAAAGGTTACCAAAGATAGTACGGCCATCCAGTAATAATATGACCATGATATTGATTAAGAAATGATTTATATTTGGAATCAGAACAATAGCACGGTGGCTGTTCATTAGAAGTAAGAAATTTGGCAAATTTATTACAGTTAAAAAAATTTCTACCTAAAGTAGTATGGTATTTAAGTTTTTTGAATGCCAAAATTTTTTATTGGAAAAGGATTTGAAGGATCATTAAACATTTAAACATATTGTGAAAAGGAAGTTTATTAAAAACTGGATGAAAGAAATTTATCACCAAAATAGAGTTATTTATTTTTTGACCAGATTTTAAGTTTAATATTAAAAGACTCAGCACTGTAGTGTAAAATATCAAAAAATGCATCACTAAAATGAGAATCAAAGGAATATGATTGGAAAAATTTTAAATATTTAAGAAGAAACTTCTTTTTAATTCCAAATATAAAATTCCGAATCTCTTTCCAATTATAACTCTGAAGAAAAAGATGTTCTAAAGATTTTTTATTATGTAAGATAGATGAATTGTCAAGAAAATGGAAAGACCTAGGTGAACCCCTAGAAGTTCTAGTAGTCCTTTTAAATAAAGAATGATTTAATGTTGCATAAATATTTTTGTAGAAATCAATTTTTGAAATCTTGGAATAAACAACAAATTGTTTATTATAGACTTGAGAATTAAGACCAAAAGGATAAATCGTATTCAAAGATTGAATATATTGTGATTCAAGTAAGAGACGTTCATTCAAATTCTTCTTAAAATTAAGAATTTTTATAGTAATATTATTAAAGTCCCGTTGATGGAAATTGTTAAATTCAAAATTGGAAGTAAATTGACGTGATTTTTTAACATCAGAACGACGTAAGTTAATATGTTTATGCAATGGATTACTAGTTTGACCAATATATATGATATTGCATAAATTACACTTGATAGAATAAATGATATTAAATGCCTTACAAAAGGTAACATGAGAAGAGCTATCACTGAAATGAGAAGCATCTGCAAGAGAACAAGTAAGACAACGTGAAGAATGACATTTTTTGAAAAATAAATTTCGAAGAGGAGAATGATATATGTAGCATGATGACGAATCCAAAGTAAACCCTATACATTACTCTGTAACCAAGCACAAGACAAACTATAAGATTTGCCTTTTTTACCACGCGCTAAGAATTTACTAAAAACTATCATTTATTGAGTTAAGAAGATAATTATTCTAGAATTAATATGATAAATAAAAATACTAGAACTAAAGGGAATATAAACAATATTATATTTAGCAATAATGAAACAAAAGTATAAAAATTATAAATAATCTTGATTAATATAAATTTTGAAATTCTTGAATAATAAAGGTACACAATTCAAATCATAGATGATATTTAGGGAAGACCGGGGTTAGTTGTGCCAGGGGGCAAGTAGTGCCATAGGGCTTCCTGAATGAGCCAGTAGGTTGCAGAACCTGTCGTTTCATGTGAGTGCACAGGTTGATTATTGTAATGTGCTGTATATGTTTGGAAGTATAGCGTTACGTTGTTTTCGAAATAAAATTATTTATCGTATTTTCTATTGCAAAAGTAAATTTTATGACCTATGTTAGAATCTTCATTGCCACGAGGAATCATGAGGTATGTAAACTTCCTTAACGTTATTTAAATATATTAATATTTTGAGCTATTATTCTCTGTACTTCATTTGTTAAGGACAACAACTTTTCGGAAAATAATGAATAAAGTTCAAAACGGCGTAACACGGTGCTAGTTGTGATGGAATGTAGGAGGCATGTCATGACAGTGTCACTACTTGCCCCGGCATAATTTTTAATGCAGGTTTTTATATTTCAGGAAAAAGTATGTTAAATTACAAAAGGCTTACTAAAAGAGCTAAAGCTACTTGACAAGTATGTGAAAGGGCTGCAATACAAGTAAATTCTGGAAGATGCAATTTAAGGAAAACCCACGAACTGTTTCGTGTAAACAGGATGTCACTTCTTAGATATAGGAATAAAAAGAAGAGTACTAATGTGGAAGAAAATATTGAAATGGGATTTAAAAAAAAAGAAAACGCTTATGATATTCAGACCATAGGAAAAAGTCAAACAGTGCATCTCGCACACACACACACACAAATATATATATATATATACGTTATTAACCCGTTTGTAGTCGCTAGTTGGTCGATTTGCCGCCCATACTTCAATAATGCCAGATTTTTTTATTCGATAGCCACCAAAAATTTTTAGAAGAAGCATTTGATATGCATAAAACGCAAATAAAATCGAAGGAACCTCGATCACATCACTTCTTAAAATTATTGGTGTGAGTTAAATAAAAAGTGCGCAATCTGTAATAGGTTGCGCTGTGTATAGCAACTACTAACCGGTTAAATAAAATAACGTAGCAGGAATCGGATACCTCTGTAGATGACGAAAATTGCTCATGCCTAGTTTGCTAGGAGCAATATAAATTTTCTAGATCCGGAGAAAACTGGGTGCAATGCATGACATGTAAAAGATTGGCCCATGTCAAATGTACCGAAAATGTACCTGATTATATTTATATTAACTGAAAACTAAAAATCAGACGCTGAAATAAGCAATGACAATGAATGATTAAAAATATAGGTAGGCCTATAGGATGTAGACCTACACATTGTAGTAAGCTACCGAAACAAAGATCAATATGGCAAAACTTTTTGTTAGCCTACTTTTTAATTCTTTCCTGATTAACACAGCTTTTTCCTTTATTTCTATTGTTAAGTTTCTCTAAATATACCTTTATAAAAGACTAAGGGTTTACAAGTGTAGATAATTTAACTCTTTTTAACCGACTTTAAAAAAGAGGAGGTTCTCAATTCAGACCGTATGTTTTTTTTTTTTTTTTTTTTTTTTTTTTTTTTGTTAGCTCATAACTTCTAAAGGGAGGCTCCGATTTTGATACTTTTTGTTTTGTTGTAAAGGACTTGTCTGAAATAGGTCTCATTGTAATATCTTTACAATCAAAATAAAATACAGGGTGACCAAAAATGTCAGTCCCGACTCTTTTTAACTGTTGAACGTCTGCATAAAAGTAGAATCATAAAAGTGGAATGTAGGTATAGTAAAGTGGTCATGCTCAACGCGATTCAACCGCCTACAGAGCCATCTGGTGGAAAAAAGCGGAGTTAACGTTCCTATCACGAAAACGGTTCAAGATAGGGAAAAAAATTGATTTAGAAAGTTACAGGGTATCATCGATTTAGTACGAAAAGACAGTATGTAGACATTAATGCTAAAAATAGAACGATTAAAACGTGCATTTGTTTGTCCGCAATTTAATGTTTTGTGCACAGTTCAATGACATTGCATACGTTGTAGCGCAGCGGATGACATTTATGCTATGTAAAATTCAAAGTATGGTTATTGTAAGCAGTTACATCAATTAATGTATAGATATTTTAAACCGACTTCATAAAGGAGGAGGTTCTCAATTGAAACCATACTTTTTGTTGTTGTAGTTGAGATTTGTTAGCTTATAACTACGTAAGAAATGCTTTAATTTTAATACTTTTTTTGTTGTCGTAAACGTCTTGACTTATAATAGGTCTCATTATGATTTCATTAATAAACAAATTACAGGGTATTCACAAAAATCTGTTTTCACTCTAACTGCTGAACGGCTGCCTCTACACTCGTAAAGGTAATATGTAAGTATGGTAAAGCGGTTATGTGCTACAAGATGTGATCGCTTACAGTGCCACCAGGTGGAAAGATAGCGGAGTTAGCGTTTCTATCTCGAAAACAGTACAAGGTATGAGAGAAAAGTTAAATCACAAAATTGTACAGCATCATTGATTAAGCCACGAAAAGACACCTTGTAGACATAAATGTTAAAAACAGGATGTTTAAATGTGCGTCTGTTTGTTCCTAGTTTTCTACACTGTAAACAATTTAAAAAATCTTTATTTCGATGTTAAAACCCCTGTCCATCAGCTGCAGTGTATATTTTGATTTTTGTTTGAACTTTACGCTGCACACATTCCAGCGTAGCGGGTGACACGTATTCACTGTAAAGTTCAATACATATGCCTAACCGAATGTTTGGTTATGAATACAACGTATCAGTTTTTTACATTTCTAAAGTCTTTTTAATTCAATGTGTGGTCATTCAATAGGTAGTTTTTCTCATATCCGATAAAGGTAAGAAAAGTTAAACAACTTAAAAATGCAGTATTTAAGAAAAATCAACTTAAAGATAAGGCTTTGAATAAAAAATCAGTTTTTTACATTTCTAAAGTCTTTTTAATTCAATGTGTGGTCATTCAACAGGTAGTTTTTCTCATATCCGATAAAGGTAAGAAAAGTTAAACAACTTAAAAATGCAGTATTTAAGAAAAATCAACTTAAAGATAAGGCATAAAACTGACACAACTGTCTCTTGTGTGGATAATTCTTCAGATGGAGATGTAACGTTTCTTTTTCACATTGGATGCATTTTATATATTTTTCAGTGACATAAACTTCAAATTACTATTTTTTGAGTTGTGTCATTTTTTTTTTTGTGGGTTGTGATTTGTAAAGCCGCGGTCGAACGTCTTCTGATGTTTTGGTACATGAATAAATTTTCACTGAAAAGAAAAAAAAATAAGTCCTTCCGGCTTATTCGAAAGGGTAGGTTGATTTCTTTTTCCCTATCAAGTAGCCGTCATTTTGTTTCAAAATGGCGGCTACAAATTATTAATGCACTTGGTAGAAATATTCATGTAGGCTATGCACATATGGATTTTCATAAATACCTTTTCATGTAAATTTAAAATTTTCAAGTGGCTGGCGCTTGTAAACAAAATGGTGAGTCAAGTTGACAAATATATGAAATGTATTGGTGAGATAAGTCTACTGTACACATATAGTTCGAATTAATTCAAAATCTCAAAAGTCATCGTGCTAAAAATTAAGTGGCTGGCACTTCGATCAAAATGGCAGAGAAAGTTCCTCATCTAAAATATCGTTTCAAATTTGAAAATATTTCTTTTTGTAGAAATTCTTTTAAAGAGGCTTAGTAAGTTGATAAAATGTTAGTTTTCTGCATTTCTAGCTTGTTTTAGCATTAAAATAGCATAATTTTTCCTTAAAAACGCATTAAAAAGATCCAGCAAAGAAGGAAATGAATTTGGCGCCAAATTTGGCGACTTTTCCCCTATGGCGACATTTTTGTCGACTTTTGGCGAGAAAATACTTATTATCGATATACCAAAGATGGACGCAATAACGTGATTGGTTCACGAGTTACGTGAATTTTCTAGATTTTTGTTGTTTGAATGATAAATCCATTTTTCAACTTTGATTTGAATTGATTAAGTATTTCTAAAGTTACCGTGATAACAAATTTTCCAGTGGCCGCCAGTTGGAAACAATACAGTGGAACAAGTTGCCCAGCAAACATATCCAAGATATTTGAAGCATAGTGTCACTGTCCAACTGTGGTTTAAATCAGTGCCGTGTTTCAAAAGTTAATTTTATGGCAAATTTTCAAGTGGCAGTCTAAGTGGTTGCAACTTGGAAACAAAAATGGCAAAACAACTTGCCCAGCTAAATCATCCAGTATACTTGTATAAGTTCCTTGTCCAGTTCTAGTTCAAATTAAATCAGTATTTCAAAAATTATCGTCATAAAGAATTCTCAGGTGGCACCACTTGGAAAAAAAAAAGCGGAGTGAGATGCCCAGCGAACTTATCTGAGATATCTGAAGGATAAATCCACTACCCAAATTTGATGCGAATTGATTCTGTATTACTAAAGTTACCATATTGACAAATTTTCAAGTGGCAGCCACTTGGACATAAAATTGCGGATCAAGTCACCAAGTGAACTTATCCTAGATATTTGAACCATAAGTTCACTACCTAGCTTTTATTTGAATCAATTTAGTATTTTAAAAGTTATCGTGATGGCATATTTTCAAGTGGCAGTGTGATTTCAAGTGGCTGGAACTTAGAAACAAGATGTCGGGACAAGTTACCCAGTGAAAATATTCATGATAATTATATGATAATATCACTGTCCAAATTTGGTTCGATTTGGAGTATTATTTTAGAAGTTATCGTGATTTTAAATTTTCAAGTGGAAGCCTGATTTCAAGTGGTCCCGCTTGACTTAAGATATCTGCCACTTTATTAAAAATGGCGGATATAGTTTACTAATAAACTTCATTGAGATACTTATGTGGTCTGTATTTACATCAAAATTCAAACATTTTCGGAATACGCTTTTTACAATTTAAATTTGAAATTTTCAAGTGGTATCCACTTGAAAACAAAATAGCGGAGCAACTTGGTTAACAAACTCATCTAAGATATTTATAAGATAAGTTAAGACACTGTTTAAATTTGGTTCCATTTGGAGTATTATTTCGGAAGTTATCATGGTTTTAAATTTTCAAAGTGGTAGCCTAATTTCAAGTTGTCCCGCTTAACTTAAGATATCTGCCACTTTATTAAAAATGGCGGATAAAGTCACATTAATAAAGTTATTTGAGACACTTGTATAATCTATGTATGCATTAAAAAAAAAAATGTAATATGCTTTTTACAATTTGAATTTGAAATTTTCAAGTGGTCTCCACTTGAAAACAAAATGGCGGAGCAACTTGGTTAATAAACTCATGTAATGTATTTATAAGATAAGACACTGTCTAAATTTGGTTCGATTTGGAGTATTATTTCGGAAGTTATAGTGATTTTAAATTTTCAAGTGGTAGCCTGATTTCAAGTGGTCCCACTTAACATAAAATACCTGCCACTTTATTAAAAATGGCGGATAAACTTCATTAATAAACTTCATTGAGACCCTTATGTGGCCTGTATTTACAACAAAATTCAAGCAAATCTTGCTTTAAATATGCTTTTTACAATGTCGGTGTGAAATTTTCAAGTGGCTGCCACTTGAAAACAAAAAGTCGGATCAACTTGGTTAACGAACTCATCCAAGATGTTTATAAGATCAGTTCACTGTCCAAATTTGGTTCCATTTCGCGTATTATTTCGGGAGTTATCGTGATGACAATATTTTCATTATAGATAGATTAATATATATATATATATAAACGAAGTGACTGCAATAGGTCGATTTCTAAAGAAATCAACCTAAAATATTTTTGTAAAAAAAAATAGAACCGACTACAAAAAGCAACTACTATTCAAACAACTAAAATTAAAGGAAAACTGGCATAAAATGGAACTGTAAATTGCGCCTAAAAGTATAAAATAATTTCCTTTGCCAAATAAGTTAAACACTACAATTAAACATAACCTTTGAAGTCGACGCAAAATTAAATAAAAATTGATACCTTTATTCAATACAAAAATCAAGTTATATTCAAAATATACATCTCACTTTAGTATCTGCAAAACACAGCTGAAAACTACTTTGATTCAAGTAAACTGAAAAAGTTGACTGAGCTGCTGGTATCTGGCGCCCTTGGTGAAAAAAAATTGCCAAATTATATCAGCAAAAATATTTAATTCCTTTGAGAAATCGTTGTTACTTTAATAATGTGTATTAAGATAACAATGAAGAAAATGAAACAATACTTCGTACAATAGATATTATAAAAATACACATCTCACGCGTATACTTTTGCATTACGTTTTTATCGCCAAATCTAAAAGACGCCAAGGATGATAGTTATCAAAGTTATACCAAGTTTGCAAAGAAAACTCTAGTAATTTCGCAAAAACATGAATACCAAATTTCGATGAATGTTCACTGTTCTATGTAGATGTTACTATTGGACCAATTGTATGCAGTGATAAAATAAGAAAGGAAACATGAAAATGGATTATTCGAGACAACAGCATTTGTAGCTACCGGTCTAAAAGCAAACCTTTAAAAACGAATTAAATTTTATTTAATTTTGCGCCGGCTTCAAAAGTTATGTTTAATTGTAGTGTTTAGGTTGTTTGGCAAAGGAAATTATTTTATACTTTTAGGCGCAATTTTCAGTTCCATTTTATACCAATTTTCCTTTATTTTTAGTTGTTTGAATAGTAGTTGCTTTTTGGAGTGGGTTCTATTTTTTTTTTTTTTTTTTTTTTTTTTCAAAAATATTTATTATTATTATTATTATTATTTTGTTTACAGAGATATTAAAAAAACTAACGTGTTTTTATTGTGTTAAGAATGATATAAGTGAATAAAATTTTCCTTGTTGATTTAAAATATCGCATTTTATTACCTTTCTCACATAAATTGTACATGTTACAATGTTTTTGTATGTATAATTTCTATCAATACAAAAAACCTTAACGGGTTAAAAGTTTGTGACGCAGCTACTTTATGGCTATAAGAATTTTCGAAATATGGGTCTTAAAAATAATTATTTAATTGACACTTTGATATTAATTAACATGTACATAATTTTCTTTTATTTGATCATTTTCTTTTTTCTTCTATTTATAATTACAATGCAAACATAATATTTTAACTTCAGCATACACAGATAACAAAATATACTCACTGATGCTTTTTCATTCGCATTTTAAATTCAAAATACAGGTTTTAAAAGGAATGATATCCAAATTCCAGTGACGCCTCGATGTCACTTTAAAAGATTTGTTTTTAGATTGCATTAAAATTATTTATTATTATTATTTTTTTTTTTTTGTCTAATAAATTATATTTACACATTGAAACTGTGCTTTTAATTTTCAAATATGCTGTCAAATAATCACACTTTCACAGAGTTTGCATTTTAAATTATTATTATTATTTTTTTTCAATAAATTGAATTGTCTTTTGCGTCACGCTATCCAAAACTGTTGGTAAAATTTATTTGAATGTTACTTTGTATCATAGTATCCAACTATGTGAAAATATGTGCAAAGAGATAGTGTGATTGAAAGAAAACATTTGCACAAATTGTACTTGTAGTTTTGGATAGCGTGACGCAAAAGATAATTCAATTTACTGAAAAAAAAAATAAGTAAATAAATAAATTTAAAATGAAAACTCTGTGAAAGTGGGATTATTTGACAGTATATTTGAAAATTAAAAGCACTGTTTCAATGTGTAAATATAATTTATTAGACAAAAAAAAAAAAAAAAAAAAAAAAAAAAAATGTTATTTTAATGCAATCTAAAAACAAATCTTTTAAAGTGACATCGGGGCGTTATTGGAATTTTGATATAATTCCTTTTAAAACCTTTATTTTGAATTTGAAATGCGAATGAAAAAGCATCAGTGAGTATATTTTATTATCTGTCTATGTTGAAGTTAAAAATATTATGTTTGCATTGTAATTATAAATAGAAGAAAAAAGCAAATGATCAAATAAAAGAAAATTATGTACATTTTAATTAATAGCAAAGTGTCACATAAAATTTGATAGCATTATTTTTAAGACACATATTTCAAAAATTCTTATAGCCATAAAGTAGCTGCGTCACAAACTTTCAACCCGTCAACGGTTTTTATATTGATATTATTACTTTTTTAGGGTTATTGATTAAAAGATCACAGAAATGAGGTTGTAGCACTATATAAAAAGTATTTTTGTATTAAATTTATCTTGAAAGTAAATTTTAAAATTATACAGGAAGTGATAAAACTTTAAAGAAAAACAGAACATTACAAAAACATACTGCTTGGGGATAGGGGAAGCTATTATACACAATGACAACGGCTCATTGTTGCCCACTTTTATTCAGGCATTATCTATATATAAAAGAGTACTTCCACTCACTCACTCACTCACTCACTGACTCGCCAACGCACAGCAAAATCTGCTGGAGCCACTGACTCGAAACTGGGTCAGATTATAGAACGTATAGTGTAAGCACCCCCTAAGAAGCGATTTTGCGAAATTCGCCCTCCAAGGAGGAGTAGGGGGCAAAATGTGATTTCACAAAAACTTCATATCTCAAAGAAAAAACATATCCGTAAAATTTTTGTAAAAAAATAAAATAAAATAAAATAAAATAACCCACCCATTTCTGTTGCCAATGTACAGATTACCAGATGAGTCGATAGTGCGAATCGCATCAGGAATCGATACTCTGAATCATTACAAAACATCAAAAATACATTTTAAGAAAAAAAATTGTTTCACTCTGGTGCATGTTTTGAAATTCACTGAAATAAATTAAGCATATTTTTCAAATTAATAAAGCAAACATTCAAAACAGTAATAGAAATTTGAGCTACTTCGCTTCAAAAAAAAAAAAAAAAAAAAAAAAAAAATCAGAGGTCTTTCAAGCTTTAGCACATAAAATTCAGTGTTATAAATGATGTATAACTTGAAGATTTTCCACAAATTTTCAAAATTACATCCTTGCATGAATTTGAAAATGTATGAAAATCTGTACAGAAGCAATCACAAAATAAAAAATAAATAAAATCAATGGATGCAGCTTATTCGTCGTGCATGAATCTGAAAATGCATGAAATTCAGGTGTCGAAATTAGAATCAGTAAGTTGGGAGCCAAAAGGCAACTAATATTATTTTCTTAGTTGCAATTATGTTGAGCTAAGGTGCCATTTCGAAATTGTCATTTACACATAGAAACATGTGCATAAACGTTGTACATAAACAGAAATTAATTAAAATACTGATACTTTATCAAGTTAATTTTTTCCATTTAAAAAAAAAAAAAAAAAAAAAAAATGTGTTAGTGCAAATATTTTTACAAGAAAGCTAGGAATTTAATTCTACTACTTGGTTGCTAGTGCCTTATTTTCATCGCTCATTATAACTACACACTCAAGGGGGGGGGGGGGAAGAATGTTAGGCGTCAAAGTGACGACTAGGTATGAAATTATGGTCACCAAAATAAAATATTTAGTTGCAAAATGGAACTAACTACCGCTAATTTCAAGCCCTGATGAAAATCTGTGCTGCAGCGGTCAGTACTTTAATATTAAAACCAAAAAATAACATCAATTGATACCCCTAATTCGTAGCGCATAAATCAGAAAATGCATAAAAATCTGCACCGGAGTGGTTAGTATCACGATATTAAAACAACATCAACCAAAAAAAAAAAAAAAAATAATAATAATAATAAATTCACTGGATACCCCAAAACGATCGGACAAGGATTGGAAAATACATGAAAATCTGTACTGCAAAAACTACTACGATGCACATTTTTTTTCTTAAATAATTCCATTAATTTAATAATAATAATACTAAAATACATAAAAAAATTAATTTTTAAATTTCAAAAATGCAGTAAAAAAAAAAACATTCACCTCGGTTGCATTACGATAAACATACATGAGCGGCCGACGCATAAAGAAAAACAAAATTCCGAGACAGTTAAATGAAGGTCCGATACAAAAAGGTTACTATTAAAAGGTGTCGATACACTAAATTGCATCAGAGCATCGCGAATCGCTAATGGGTGCCCTATAGTAAAGTTTAGTCCAGAATTGTTTTACATTATTCAATTGCCTAAAATTAATATACGTCAACATTGACGTGTGTGCACTATATTAGGATGAAACTTCTTTTCTTATATATATATATATATATATATTTATATATATTATCTGATTTATCAATTAGAGCTGCATCAAATACTTGATACGTACTCTGCACTCAGCCAATCTGCTGAGTACTCTATACACACATATATACTCTTACTAAGTAAGTCTCTGTAAGCATTTCATTATTTTTATGCATTATTGAAAAGAAATAAATAATAGTGCTTATAAATAAGAAAACTAAAATTTTATAAAAATGTTATTAAAGAGGTTGTAATTAAACTCTAAATTGTAAACAGGTGAATAGATTGCAACTAAATGTAAATATTAAATATTCTTTTGCATTATTAGTATGTATTTTAAACCTGTTGAGGAAAAACAAAAAATATTCAATAAATTCAGAATTTAAGCCAAAAAATAAGCACATATGTGACAAACATTAAGCACTTCTATCACTTAACTTGTTCTAGAATTTAATAAAACATTTTTTCCCCCTTAACATTGATCCATTTGTTGTAGATTGAGAAACCTTGAGCATCGTAAGATGTTTGATCATTGATTGCTAGCTAGTGCTGGGGGAGGGTAATTACATGAATGAGAAATAATTTTATTTTAGCTTTTTAAAACTAATATTAAGCAAATTTGTCCACAGTGAATATGAAAAGTTGTAAGATTGTTTAAAACTTTGCAGATCAGATCAATTTAACAAAAAAAAAAAAAAAAATGTTTACGCTTAAAGTACACTTTTTTTTTTTCTATCTCTATATTACTTTGTTGTATAATCTTAATTTATGTAAAATTTGCATCTACAAATTAATTTGATGCATTGCTATTATTCCTAGTGATGCCAGACTTGGTTCGGCCTTCATGGTTTGAGTGTAGTTGTGCTTGGGATTAAGGTCGATTGACTACACTAGGTTGCTAGACCTGAGGGGGAGTGCCTTCCTTCTTCATGGTTTTAAGATGAATTTCATTTTTCTGCGGATAGATTCCGAAAAATTATGTTAATTTATTATTATTATTATCGTGAATTATTTTATGATTCATGGCATACATATTTTATTGAAAGAGGAATTTTGGGGAAAATTTTAAATTCAGGTACGAAATTAGCAAAAATACAAAAAAGCTGAAACTGTACATAAAGACAATATATCGAAATGAAATACTAGAATTTTGACGACAAAATCTGGTATGTTAGAGTAATAAATATTAATTTTAATCTTCAGTGTATATATATATAAAATAAATAAATAAATAAATAAAAATAAATAAACAAATAAACAAACAAACATCAGAAACATAAAAAAAAAAAAAAAAAAAAAAAATACTGAGCAGCTAAATGTACAAAATATTAAAATCACACAATCAACTGATTAGGAAGAAAATCCTATTCATTGAAATTTTTATTTTTACGTCTAAGTGAAAATAATGCCTGGACCGGGAGTCGAACCCCAGATCTTTGACTTACAAGGTCAAGGCTCTACCAATTGAGCTATCCAGGCTGACAACCGGTGGACATTACTCACTCAGACAAACTTTAGACAGAAACATGTAGTCTATCATGTAGATAGCTCAACAGAAATAAGCCGCAGGTAAAGGAAAACACCATTAAACAATGGGAGAAAGAAGTACAATATATTAAAATCACACAATCAACTGATTGGGAAAAGTTAAGTCAAAGATCTGGGGTTCGACTCCCGGTCCAGGCATTATTTTCACTCAGTCGGAAAAATAAAAATTTCAATAAATATGATTTTCTTCCCAATCAGTTGATTGTGTGTTTTTAATATATTGTACTTCTTTCTCCCATTGTTTAATGGTGTTTTCCTTTACCTGCGGCTTATTTCTGTTGAGCTATCTACATGATAGACTAGATGTTTCTACCTAAAGGTTGTCTGAGTGAGTAATATCCACCGGTTGTTGGCCTGGATAGCTCAATTGGTAGAGCCTTGACCTTGTAAGTCAAAGATCTGGGGTTCGTCTCCCGGTCCAGGCATTATTTTCACTCAGTCGGAAAAATAAAAATTTCAATAAATATAAATGTACATAGTTTAGACGTGCTTCACAATGGAGAATGCGTATAAAAAATATAATAAAACTATTAAAATACTAATTCTTACCTGAAATATAATGTATGTTGATTAATCCAATTTTACGAGACAAAAAAAGATTGTATTACGAAATTATGCAATATAATCTCGTAATACAAAGTAAGCAATGGGTAACAAGTAACAAACTAATTGTTTTTGTTTGCAGTGTTGCCAGTCAGAAATTTGCTTTTTACATTTTACTGTTTGTGGTCCAGCGGATGAATACATTGAAATAGATTCTCCTTAAAAAATTGTAACTTTAATATCAACAATTATGAAATAGAATCATCATAATTATAAAATAGTTGCCTATTTAAATTATTATCGAAATAGTTTTTTGACGAAATGCGAAATTTTAAAATCTAAAATATTTTCTTCATAACAAAAAAGAAGAAAAAAAATTAAGTGAAATTTAATTTAGTATATATATATAATAGATATTTTAAACAAACAATGGAGTTTCTTTTTTGCATTTAGTAAAAAAAAAAAAAAAAAAAAAAAATCTAAATATTTTATTGACTGCATTCAAATTGAACCAACCAACCACCAGCCTTGCGAAACCAACTAACACCTATACTGAATTCTGAGAAATGTAGAAGAAATTCCTGTATCGCGGAGTAAAAAATAGTTCGATTTTCCAACTGAGTTATATAGATATATATATAAAAAAAAAAGAGTTTTTGAGGGAAAAAGGAGGTGTCAGGCACATCAGATAAAAGCAATTAATATCATATATTAATTAAACAAATTCCGCCCGAGCTATTTTCGAGAAAAATTTGTACTACCCATAGGTTTTCCATTTACAAGTTAAATCCGCCATATCAGATCTCAAAATCTATTGCACATTGAAATGTAGAAATTTCAGGGTAGGATCAGATAGAAGATAAGACTATTTTAAAAAGATCAGAACATGGCCTCCCATATTTCCTGAGATATTAAGTGTCGGCTTCAAGCGTTTTCTTTGATCTCAAACTAGCTGTATATATAAGTGTCGCAGTTTTCGTTCGTATTTTCCGCTGACTGTTGCGGCGTTCGTTTGTTTTTCCGCTTGCGTCACTTGAGATTCTACCGCGTCTCATGATGTCACAATGTGCCCCGTTACAGCGTCTAGAATAAACAGTGTGGAAAGCGGCGAATAAAATTGTACTAAAAAAAAAGCCTGTCACCAGATGTCATTGTAATCGAAGCTAGTGTCACGACAACAAAACCGAGACTCCCTATTGGTTAATTATATGCTTAGATCACGTGATTAAACTGACGAAACTGGGAAAAGCCAATCAGGTCTTCGATTTGAGCAGTAGCTTCGATCACAGCGATATCTGGGTAAGCTTAATTTTTGTAGCATCACTTTAACATCACGGTTATAGGCGATTGTCACACTGTTTATTCTAGACGCTGTAGCCCCGCTACTGGGCAAGTTTTGACAAATTTCTACGTTACACAGAATTCATTTTATGGTATGAAAAACGTTAATAATATTAATGAAAGTTTTATAAATATATTTCACAAGGATTACTCTATGGTATGATATATTAAATATTTCACTTCAGTTCAAATCTTAGAGATAATATAAAAGAATAACAAAAACGTCACTACTAGCCCCGGTCTCCCCTACATACATATATTTGAAAAATAACATAATGTTGCATGGAAGTTGTAATATTAGAACAATATTGCACTTGGGGGGGGGGGGGAATGTACAACAGACAATACACATAGTAGAAAAATAAAAATAAATAGTAATAAAATAAAAACAAAAAATATAATTTTACATGAAACAGAGATTAAATACTATGAAAAAGTACTCATTTACAAATCAGAATTTCACAAAGGAAGACTTCAAATATTAGAAAAAGTTTGCTTTCTAATTTATTTTTTCTTTTAGAAAAGTACTAATCTATAACTTTACGATTTTGACTTAAGAGAAAGTCAATAAAAAATGTGGGTCTACCAATTCCCCAAAGAATGGGGTTTTTTTCACTCAGTCAATCTTTCCAATACGTTGAAGAATTTTAAATCCTGTAGGAAATTGATTTTTAACGTCATTTTTTCGATAAATATAAGTGAGACCTCAAAAGGAATATTTTATGTAAAAATTTTCTTAAAGTGAAAAATGAAATGAATTATTCTTTTCGAATAAAACGATGCAAAAACATATAAATATAAATATAACAATAGTAATGGAAATAATATAGAATTGTTAATTAAATAAGTAAGATGTGCATTTGTTTTTATATGATACATTAAAAAATAAAACTCTACGAACGGAATTATGTGCATCAGAAAACGATGAAATATTTTAATCTATTATAGGCTACTCGATAATACGAACTATTTGCAATTTCAAAGTAAAGAATAAAATATTTTTTACTATTAACTGTGTTCTATTAACAGTTCATCTTAAAGATTAATATGTCATTTCATTTTGGCGCTCATCATTTAACTAAAAGTTTTTAATTTCTTATACTAGACGCGCTAGTAGTAAGATGCATCTCACTGATCTTTGTCTTGTGTACATAAATCTATCTATACTATGTATATATAATAGCAAAAATAAGTATAATGGAAAATAAACAGATGATTTTACCCAACCCTAATAAGTCACTAGCTAAATAAAGTAAAATATTTAAGTAGTTTGATCAATAATATTTTAATTTGATGTGAAAAAAAGAATAAGACTAGCTTTAAAATAATTCCAATGAAAACACAAACTACATTGTATATATATACAGGTTGATTCAAAATTTGTGTGACCAATATTAAAAGAATGTAACTATTTATGGTATATTTTAATCGCTTTACCACCAGTTTTATTTTAAAAGTGAGACGTTTAAAATACCAATCTAGCTATTTTTATTAGTGGAAGTAAATTATGGTTCCGAAATTAGATCCTCAAGCCCGAAACGGAATTTTAAAGCTTTTGAAGGATGATTGCTCGAATTCTGTTATAAATAAAGCATTTAAAAATCAGAAAAGACATTTTTCTAATGGATTACTATCTAAACTTCGAAAAGAAATAAAATTTGGCCGGAAATCAAAAGCTCCAGGGAAAAAAAGTGGACGAAAGGAAGTCCTTGGAGAAAAAGAAAAAAAAAGAAGTTGAAAAGACTTATCGTTGTAGAAAATCCTCTGCCTCAAAGAACTTTAGCAATGAAACTACAGGTATCGCAATCTACAATTTGTCGTCAGATAAAGAAAATTGGCTATAAAAAAAGTGAATAAACCAGTTTGTCATCAAATGTCTGCAAATACCGTAGAAAAACTAAGAAAACGTTCTTGGCTTCTGAATTTAATGTTACGCAAAAATAGATACAAAACATGGATACCATCGGATGAAGCACTGTTTATCTGTCATCCACAAATGACAAAACGAAGATACAATATATTTCACCCGAAAAGCGTCGCAAAGACGCAACTGTTTTGCAAAAGGCACGTTGGCCGTCGGGTGTTATGGTACGGATGGGAATGTCCTCCCAAGGCGTAACAAAACCATTTTTTGTAGAACCAAAGGCTAAAATTGATGCTAAATACTATCAGAATAAAGTTTTGAAGCACACGATCAAAGACAGTAAACGTCTTTTGTCTTTGCCTACAAGGAAACTTTGTTTTTCAACAAGATTCTGCACCAAGTCATACTGCAAAATCAACTATAAAATGGCTAAAAAATAAAAAAAAAATAAATTTCTTCCTCCTGAGAAATGGCTACCCTCATCCCCTGACTGTGCTCCTTGTGATTATTTTTTATGGGGATACTTAAAAAAAAAACACAATTAAATAGACTTAAAGTAAGAACACTTCAAGGGCTTCAAAAAGCAATCAAAGAGGAAGTTGGGAAAATACCCCCAAAAATGGTCGAAAAAGCTCTTTTGGCTTGGCCTAAAGATTTACGTAAAATGTACTATGCTAAAGGAAACTATATTGAAAACTTCATGTAAATAACTTAATTTAATAAAAATTTCTGATGCTCTGAAATTGGTCACACTAATTTTGAATCAACCTGTATAAGTTATTTTCGTGTACGATACGGAGCCCGCTAGAAATTTGCTATTATAGCCACTAGCGAATGAAATCGCACATTGGTGCTCAACGGGCAAAAATGTCTCCTCTGATGAGTTTTTTCCCCGTTCTGAGCTATTCCTAATTGAAAAATAATAAGTCAAAAAATGTGTTTCAATTATTTATGCTTTCATTGCTTGTTTAAATCTTTTGTTTTGGGTTTCTTGTAGTTTTAACGTACTGGCAACATTATTTAAATGGCAACTGTTTAAAAATAATATTAAGGTAAGTTTGAAGTTAAATTAAATTAAACAAGAAGAATCACTAAGTAAAATTTATTGATTCAAAAATCATAAAGTAAAATTAATTGTTTCAATAATTGATAATAAGTCTGCTCAAGTTACTTTAATTTGACGAAATCTTATTTTTATTGGTCTATGTGGTTTCAGGGGTCTTAAATCTATTGCTCGGATGTACTACGTATTAAAAATTACTAATATACACACACAAAAATGGAAAAGTGAATCTTGTCAAGGGACTTGCCATCTTTGTGATACTAGACGTTTGCCAAGTACATTGACAAATTTGCACAAAATTACGCAAAATTTTAAACAATCAAAACCCTACATGGCAATCCTAGTTAATCATCAGTTACAAAAGTCGTTTTATTTTACTGTGTATCTTTAATAATGTTTCGTCTGATGATCAGTTTTGGCTCTAAAACTTGTCAGACGACCAGTTTCCCTGGTACAGTTTTCATTTTCCTCAAATTTGACTGGTTAGTCAAATGAAAGAATAAAAATAAATGTTCCAATCTTGTCAACCGATTAAGAAAAAATTTTCAAGTGTAGATTCTGACTAACTTAGCTTATCTGATATCTGCGGTTGTTCACTAACACTCCTGGTCAGATAATTACCATTGTCGACTAGCTTTCTTTGTCTGATAATATTAACCTTCTTGGTCTGGAGTATTATTTTGGAGAAAAATCAACTAAACACGCGTCATAGTAAGAACGGATGGTGCTGTGGTAGCGTGTTTGACTTCTGATACGAAGCTCCTGAGATCGGGTCCCCGCAAGGGCGTTTTGTATTTTAGTTTTTTCAAGTGTAGATTCTGACTAACTTGCCTTGTCTGGTAACTGTGATTGTTGACTAATCTTCCTGGTCTGATATTTACGACTGTCAACTAGCCGTCTTTGTCTGATAATATTAACCTTCGAAGTCTGGGGTACTGTTTTGGAGACTACTTCAGCTAGTACATTTTTTAACTGAAGTTTCCTAGTCAGCTGTTTAGGTTAGTCAATTCTGTATTGTCAAGTGAGCACTTTGCCTGGTCACTGTAACCAACTTTTTTTCTCTGTGTGTATATATATATATATATAGTATATATATCATACCTTTAGAAGCCTCTCAACAGAAAATGTCTGCTTTCTATACGTTTTCCGTGCCTCACTTATTTGTTCTGATCCATTTAGTTTTTCGAAAGAAATTATTTATTTAAATTCTCTTGCTCTTTCTCGAGGCTACAACCCCTCTATTATCGATAAAGCTCTGTATAAATTCAAGTATCCGTAGCGTTCTGCTCCCAAATTCACAGTCTCATTCCAGTAGTTTTACCTTTTATTGACCACTTTCTTTTAAAATTTCTGAAATTCGTTCACCATTTGGTTTTAAAGTCATTTACAAATCCGTCAGCAAAACTAAATTATCTTCTTACAAAGATCCCATTCCTATTAAAAAAACGATCTGGCATTCATTTAATCCCGTGTTCGGCGTGTAATTTGAGTTATACTGGTCAAACTAAGAGGCGTTTGAAATATAGAATAAATGAGCACCGTCGGAATGCTCGTAATGAAGATATTTCCAAATCTTCTATTGCTTCTCACTGCTGTGCTCATGGTCATCGTTTTGATTTTTCTAAAACTAACATAATTTTATCTCCTGTCTCCTCTTCCCATTTGGATATACATGAAACATTTTACATATTTAAAAATTCGAAAAATCTTGTTAATGATATGTCTTCCACTCCGTTCTTCTCTGATGCTTAGAAATTACTCACATATGTCCGATTTTCGTTTAATTTTGATATATTTCAGATTTTTAGATTTTGTAATATTTTTTTAATCTTATTTATTTATTTTTTTCTTCTCTTAATATATAATTTTAACCACGCCAATATTTATATTTACATTCATCTTTATATATTTTTGCTCTTCACTTAAAACCGTTTTGTGCGTTGCCGCTTTAATTTCAGAACTGGTGTCTGCGTTGTTCGCCTGACGAAGAATCATGTGTTCTTTCGACTCGAAACAATTGCGGCGAGTTTATTGAATTTTATGGTATTTATTCAAAGTTTTGTACTTATTACTACGATGAATACTTTTCATGAATGAAGAATAATAATTATCGTATCAAAATCTATAGCAAGAATGCTTCTTCAGAGTTTAGAATATCTATTCCATGCAGGAGAAAGAGGGGAAAATAGAGAGAGAGAGAGAGAGAGAAGGAATAAAAAGAGAGAAAGTAAAAAGAAAAGAGATATTCAAGAAAAAGTTTAAGATAATTTGTTAAAATTTTGGAACATTTATTGTATAGTTTTTAATCGTGTAACAATTTTTTTTTTTTTTTTTTTTTTTTTTTTTTTACATCTAATAAAAGTTTTGATTGTTAAAATAACCAAAATATCCTCGATCAACAATCATATAGTTTTAATAGGTTCTTTTCTCTGGGTGCCTTTAAAAAGCAAAATTTATTGAATTATTTTCAAAAAATGATTAGTTTTCGACCAAATCTCAAAATATTAGTTTATTGAGCAGTTATCTTAATTTCTTGATAGAGAGAAGAACGAAAAGAAAAAGAAAGAAAGAAAAAAAAAAGATATAAATAAGGGGAATTTTTGCTCCAGGAATACCTTCGCATATAGGGCGGTATGATTAGATAACGTGTAGAGACCCTATATTAGAAATATAGGATCATAATATTCTCTAATAACATGTAGAATCCCTGGATAGTCTCCATCAAGAGTCGCTAACAACATGAGAGGGGACTAGTAGTATAAATTTATGATGCGCTCGTTCGTTTCCGATCCCTTCCTTCCATTTCATCCTACACCAAAGTATTACAATATTTATTTTGTCTGCTTATAATTTCGAGATTTTTTTTTCTTTTTTTGAAGGGGGGGGGGGGGGGGAGTGTGATAACAAGGATATTTTTGTAAGGAGTTAAAAATTCAGCGACACCAAAAACATAAAATTGGACAATTTCTAGAATTTTTTGGTTTTTTTTTGCCCCCTCGGTAAAATGCCCCATTGCCTGGACTATTAGTGTCGACACCTAAATAGTCAATAAATAAGTTATGTGACAAAATATTTGTTTTATTATTATTTTTATTATAAATGTATTGAATTAAGTGTTATTAATGTAAAAAGAAAATAATGATGTGTTTTATAAATTGTAATACATTTATGTTCTTGTTAATTTAAGTTTAAACATAAGGATTTAATAAGATTAGGACAAGAAAAAACATGTAAAGTTGTAATTTTTAACTTATCAGTCTAAATAATTGAAATAAATAAACAAATAACTAAATAAATAACTAAAATTGAAAATAAATATTGAATTGAAAAAATCTTAGTAATAACTTATTTGTATTATTTTTATTATTTTATAATTCTACAACTCACACAACTTGTCGAAATGTACAAACGTCCTTCCTCCGAAATCAAACATCTGTCCAAACAAACAAGTCATAATATTTTTTTGTTATATAAACACGAAATCTTTTCTGCAAGCAATTATCTGTAATTATATATATATATGCAAATGCTATGTAATAGGTTTAAAAATATAATTAACAAGAAATTTAGGTTAACCAAAAATCGATTAGCTTGCAGACATACAAATTTTATGTTTTTACTTTTATTAGTATCTGAAGGAAGATACTTTATTCTGTAACTAATTAAAATATTTTTATACGTAGTTTTGTGTGAGCAAGATTTAAAGTCAGTATATAAATTATTTTAAAATAGAAACTCTTTTCGTTTATCAAAAAGTGTCGATAGATTATTGTTAAGATTGATATTAATACCCAATAAGACCCTTTTTTTTTTTTTTTTTTTTTTTTTTTTTTTTTTTTTTTGTCATAGCATTAGCTAGATTAAACTGGTAAATATTTAGTAATAGTGTCGTAAAAAAAAAAAAAAAAAAAAAAAAAAAAAAAAGATAAAATTATCTATATATCTGAAGAAAATTAGATCATTACTAATATAAAAAAATTCTCTCTTAGAAATATAAGGTAAAAGTGAGCTGGAATACTGTTAGACTTTGGAGGAATGTCTTTAATACTTTTTTATACAATATTGTTGTAATAAATGTTTTGCATATAATAATGAATATAATTGGGATGTAAAAAATGAAATTAAGCAGAGTTTTAAAGTACGTATAAGGAATTTTATTTATGTTCCTCAAAAAAAAAAAAAAAAAGCCAACATAATTTTAATCAATTCATTAGTGTCAAGATAAATGGAAAAAAGTTTTTAAAATCATGTGTATGAATACCATTTAAATTTTTAATATATTTATTTTTATAAAGGAGTGAAAATTATTTTTGATACATTGTTTATTATTATTGACAGCCACATTGTTACAAATATTACAATCAATATTATCAGTACGATATTTTAAAGGAGTGTTGTAAAATTTAGGAACAGTAATAATATATCGATAGTTACAGTTAAAATTTTTGCAATTTAGTTTTAATTATGTTAATAAATAAAGATTACTTTATTGTCAGAATCACCTTTTATTTCAGAATATTTAAAAATATTAGAAGTAATTATGTAGCTGCTAATTGGGCCAATTTTTGGATAATGATATTTTTATAGAAATTTTTGCCTTATTTGACCATGGAAAACTACCATAAAAGCTTTATAAAACTTTTTATAAAAAAAAAAAAATACCGATATGAAAAAATCGTGTAAATCTTTGCAGCTATATATCATATAGCATTATCCAATACCTGTTTAAAAAACCGTTTATATAAAATTATATATATATAATATTATTTGACAGTTCTTCAACAAACGATTTTTTTTATATCACAAATTTCATTTATTTATTAAATTGCTGACAGGAATGTATTGATTTAAGCTGCATATATTTTATATTGGAAATTTAAAAATAGCAACAATTCGACAGCGAAAAAAAAAAAAAAAAAAAAAAAAAAATTTGTAAAAAAGCATTATTATTTGCAAAAAATA